>OX246739.1:6789765-7389765 GCA_945910005.1 Isoperla grammatica | reverse complement strand
CCTCTGCAATTAAAGCGTTCAGTACCCCGCTTACGTGTTGAAAAGACTTGCCCGAAAATAACTATAAAGTACATGGGTATTCTGCAAACAAATGCCGTTTACATGCATGCACATGTTTTCTCTGCTTGCATTGCTGAAGGTCACGGGCTCGCCCAGCAGTGTTTCACTCTAACGCGTAAACACCTCGTTATTTATGCAGTTAACTTCACGTTAAAATAAAGTAGTATTTATTAATGATTTCAGTTAGCTAGCTTATTGAGTTTTGATATCACTATGATAAATCGTTAGGAATTTATGCTGCTTTTTCGGGGGGGGGGGGGGGGGGGGGGGGGCACACTATTATATTGCCTTGTTTTTACAATCATGTGTTAACATTACAATATATTTCTTCAAAAATATTTTAAAGAAACCAGAGATCATTTTTCTTGGAAAGAAACGTTCTCCTAATAAATCGATTTCCCGCCATATTTTATTCTTCTCTTTTAAAACACCTTACATTTTCTGGATGAATTTCTTCGTTTTGGCACTGTTCTTTTCTACGTGTGAAAAAACGAAATATGGTCACACTTCGGGCTGTAGGGGTTGACTGTGAATATTGGACATTATCATCGACCCCTGCGTTATGCGTGATTTACCCAAGTGTGGACTATCTTTCGTCTAGCCTGCTCTATCTTGGACCACTCCCAAAAGTATTTAGTCATGCAGGATACCAAAGCAAGTTCAGGTGGGCTGTAACTAATAATAGGATAATGTAAAATGTTTGTTAAATTAAGAGTTTATTTTGTTTTTAACATTTACATTTTTTTTTTTTTAATTAGTCATTGACTCATTGATAATGAATGATGTTAACTACAAATTATATGTAGGCCTATCATGTGAGGCTCAATTGTCAATACAGGAATTTACGATTAGCAGCGCCTCTCACGCAGTTTACGTTGTGATTGCAAAGTATGCTGGCTTTTGGTATTGTTATATAAATTGATGTGTTCCCATTCAGTTGCGCCAACCAAGGTTGAAATGGTCGTGAGAACTGTGCATTTTAGACAGTAGTTTAAAAAAAAATTAAACCACATTTATTCTTCTCTAATATTTGCTCCAGAAAATTAGCATTTCTGATGAATGCATCTTTGCACACTTGAAATATACTCATGATATTTTGGGAAGGGGCTAGTGGGAATAATATTGGGTGGTAGGCCTACTCTGAATCCAAGTTCTTCTTTGCACTGCAACTCAGTGGTTATGTCTTGAACTGTCCCCACGCAGGCCAAGAAGATCGTGGACCACCGCCGCAAGTACGAACGTCGCCGGGAGGAGAAGGAGTTGAAGGAGAAGATTGCGCGCGCCAAGCGAGCGAGAGAGGAACACGCCCGAGCGAGGGAGGAGACCTCCAAGTTCCCGGGCGCTGCAAGCTCCGAGGACAAGGAGTCTGACTTCTACAGCTTCCTCAAGGACCCCGACATCATGACAGCCTTCCAGGTCAGTGCGTTTAGACCGTTAATCAGCTGTGGTTTCATATTCTTTTGTGTGGCATATTTTTCTCTGCTGAAAACTCATAAGAATTGAGAGAAAACTGTCTTGACTTGAAATGAGATATGTAGGGATTATCTCTAGCCTACCTCCATCCCCCTTTTCTGTGTGTAATCAATTTTATTACCGTACAGTTATATCACCTCATGCAATAAACATGAAATTTAATTCTTAAAGATATTTTCTCTGGACATTTAAAAGAAAGGAGTAACGGAAAAGGCCGGCGACTAAACTCGATGTTGTCCACAGGATCCTGAAGTAGCAGCCGCGTTCCAAGACATCTCCGCTAACCCGGCAAACATCAGAAAGTACCAGAACAACCCGAAGGTGTCTGCCCTCATCAATAAGATGGCCACTACGTTCGGAGGAGGTCTGCCCGGAGGAATGGGGCCTGGATTTGGAGCCGGCTTCCCCGGAGCGACCTTCCCCCCCGGAGCCCCCCCGAGTGCCGGGGGGTCGACCCCCCCCAACTCGGGGGCTGGGGACGGAGACGACGGTGGCGTCGAGCTGGACTGAGGTAAGAGGGGAACCCCCAACATTCCAATGAAGTTCATAGGTTTTTAAAATACTTGTCTTACCCAGTCAAGAATTATGGAAATATATCTAGAAATAAACTAGGGAGAACATTGGGTAAGATAATGTTAATTTATTCAGTACATTTTTCTAAAATACATTATTTTTTTCAGGTTCTTTTCAAGCTGCCAAGATTTTCTTATGTAAACTCTTATTATGTTTCAATATCTGCACATTGTATGAGATGACTTTCATCATCACAGTATATTTAATATTTATACTGAACATGTATATAGCCTATGCATACCTTAAGACTGATTGGTAACAAACACCATCATTTCATATCGGGAAGTGTGTTGTCATTTCATAAAACATACATGTTGTTATCCACCATACCGTAACACATTGATGGAAGCTGTTTTATAGATCTAGAGCCTGAATCAAATGGAAGCTTGCTTCTCAAGTATGCGTGTCATTTATCTCGGTTTGTTGGTGCAGATTTTGCCTGTTTTTAAATTGTTTCTCAAAGGAAATAATTTATTTCCAATTTTTCTATGGTTGATTTCCCCCTGGTTCTAGTCAAGTACTACGTTGCTATTGCCAGGACAGTATCAATTTATGCTGTAGGCCTATGTATTGCCCTATGTTTATGGCCAAACTGTTGAGAATCAATATGGGGCATTGGTAATTGTAGGCATGTTAATTAGACAGGAAATTACAATAAAACATGAATACATTTTTTCATTACTATATTACATTTTCTTAAGTTTTATTTATTTGTTATAAGTACAAAATTATGTTTATTTTATGAAGTTGATTTCAACTTCGTCTAGTGACCTCATTTGTTTAATGCAACAATTTATCCTTAACTAAAGATGGACCGATACCACGATATATACCAATTCATTTTTTTAAGGACCTATACAGGTAGGCCAACTGATTCATGTTTTATATAGGCCTACCCAAGTACGTTCTTAAACAATAATCAAGACACCCAACTGTTTGGGGCCTCGAAAACGGTCAACCGATTCTCAGTATTTAGATCGGTCCATCTCTGCCCTTAACCATTCCATTGCTCATTATTCCTCTGGCTATATCCTTTTCTACTATTCCACTGAGGAAATCATGGTAGGGCCATGACATCCAGTCCACACTGTCACTGACTAACTGAGACTGTCATGTCATTGTCATGTGTGGTGTGCACTGTAATAGCTCTACACTTTATATAGTATGTATTACATAATCACTAATCAATACATTATTACTAGAGGTGTTAAGGTGTTTTATTTTTTATTTTTTTACACGAGGGTTTTCAGACAAATTTTAACTTGTTAGTGTTTTCATCAATCATTAGAGATGTGTGAATCACTGAGTGTACCGTTTTGCTCAATGTATGCTAAATCATTGCATGTCGGTTATTGGAAGTGCCGCAAAGTGCTAAATCAGGAGTATAGGTAGGCCTACGCTAATGCTATAAATGATAGTTTCGACTATTATGAGCACAAAATGCTATTATCTTGAGCTACCTATTTCAACAAAATACTGATAGGTACATTTAGGCTAGAAATGATGATGAAAAACAATACAAAGCATTTTTTGGTTCCGAAGTTTGAGTTTGGTTCTAAATCAGCATCAGACTATGAAGTGACATCATACATTACACAATTAAGAAATGTTCGGAAAATTCGAAGAATACGGAAAATATATAGGATAGATGCTAGAAGGCTGGAAAAAATACTACGTATTTCTGCACACCTCTAATCATTAGCAATTAGTCTGAAATTACCATGCACTACGTGTACTATAGCATCATGCCTTCTCAAAGACTGAACATTGTAAATTTGTGATGTGTTACCAGTACATTAAATTGATGATTTGGCCCACTGTTATGCAGTTTTACTTTTTGCATTTTTATAGATATGCATTGATTTTTTGTTTTGCAATAAAGTATGACATTTGATATTAAATTGCACCAAAATCAATAACAAAGTGCTTAAGTTTTTATTTTTACCATAGTCATTGCAAAAAGGAAAACAGCGTGGAAAACTGGACGTTGCTTAGTGTTATTTTAAAAATGTTTCTATTTTGCAATTTGATTCTGGTTCTTACACATATTATGCAAAGATGGCTTGAAAAGAAAATTGACAAATTGGAACAGCGTTCCAGAATTCAGTTCTACTATAGCTGTTGTCCAAAAACTAACACCTCTAATTACATAAGGCATAGTGCTGTTATTAAACGTAGCTATGAGTCAATGTTTAGCCCTATTGCACCTTATTTTGGCATCTAGGTTTCTAATTTGTACACTTGCTTTCAATAATAATTTACATTTTCAGTGATTGCTACATTGTTAGCATTCCTGAACAACAACAACAATAATATTAATAATAATAATACAAATAATAATAATTATTATAATAATAATGTATGTAGGCCCTAATTACTAATTAAGTATAGTACATGTAATATATCACAGGTATATAAATATTGGTTCTAACTTTCTATACAATGCAACTAGTAATGATATTACTTTAAATTAAATATACTTTTTAATATTCTTCAACATTTATAGATTTCATTATTAAGGTGGTTTGATTGTTAGGCCTATATTGCAAGGAATAAGATTTTAATTTAAAAAATACTTGAATGGGGGATTTATATCAAATAGATCTGAAAAGAGTGATTTAAAAGTAAGTTTGCCATAATGTTGTAGATTATCTATTATGATATTTGGGCTTTACGACGCATGTTGTGCTAACAATGCCGATCCAGAAAAAACATTTTATAAAATACTCATCAACTTGCTATTGCCAACCAAAAAACCACCAGAAATAATATACTACACGCTAAACACTTCGCAGTTAATGATTAATATAAAACGTAACAGAAAATAAATCATATTTAACACGATTAGTGCCGCAATAACTTGTAGTAAGCCACAGTCTGTTTTTAATATGGCCGTTTAGCAGCGGCTGCATAAATGCACGAGGCAAGTCTTTGTATAATACTTATAACGTCATGAAGTAACAATGGAAACCACACACTGACCTCGTCTTAGATCTCGAGTCCCTCGCAAACCACATGCAGTGTTCCTTCCAACTCAAAACAGTGTGTCTCTGAACTTGAGCATGTGGAGGTTGGGATGCCAGGGAACTTTCCTAAACGGTGTCATGTTGGAGTGTTCGCTTGTAACCTCGTCCCGGAAACTGATCTGGTGCCTCTTTCTTCGCGGAGGCGGAAGTGCATAGTGCGAGTAGAGAAACGAAGAGTTGCGATCCAGCCGCAGCCACGCGTGCTTGTCGCAGGCTATCGCCACCCGACAGGTGCCCAGAACGACCTTGGACGGCCTAGACCCTCGCTCGGTAATAGACGTCAAGGTCCGATTGGTCGTCACCTCGGTCGCGGTGGGTGCTTGCGATGTGAGTGTTGAGCGTCTGGATCCAATGAGGGTGAAAGGTTTCCGCCTCGCTTGTCAGTTTCCCGGTTCCAGTAGGTTGACGCGATACGACCTCTTCCACACTTCCAGGAGTAGAACGCAAGAGTGGAAGCGGTAAAACACGAGGAGCGGTAGGCCTAACCTTGACACCACACCCCATGCGAGCACTCCGTAGAACCTGTGAGAAACAAACGGTTCTGCTTTATGCCGGATGCACTAAACACTATGAATGAAACATAGGTAAATTGTTCTTGGTATAGAATAATATTGGGACTTATTCTACAAGCTAATTAATCAATTTGTGTTACCTTTAAAAAGGTTACTAGTTAGTAGTTTGTAGTTATCATTTTTCGTGCTGATTAAACATTTAAAGAACAAATATGCATTTTACACAGCAGACAAAAATGCATTCCTTTCAAATGGTTACCCTGCACAAACATGCAACTGCATTCCCAAGTACACATTTTGTTTAAAATTGGCTGGAGTTCAACTGGTATCTCTCGTTTTGGGAAAAAGTAAATAGTTTGATGGGGCTCTTGAAATGTGTGTGCTATGCCATAGCTCGTACTAACCTCAACTGCAGCTCCTGTGACAGCCAGCTCTGTGTGACAAAGCTGTCGTAAGCCCACAAGACGGCATTGCTAGCTCGTACTAACCTCAACTGCAGCTCCTGTGACAGCCAGCTCTGTGTGACAAAGCTGTCGTAAGCCCACAAGACGGCATTGCTAGCTCGTACTAACCTCAACTGCAGCTCCTGTGACAGCCAGCTCTGTGTGACAAAGCTGTCGTAAGCCCACAAGACGGCATTGCTAGCTCGTACTAACCTCAACTGCAGCTCCTGTGACAGCCAGCTCTGTGTGACGAAGCTGTCGTAAGCCCACAAGACGGCATTGCTGCACAGGAGAAACGTGACCACTTGTCGGCCTGGCTTGAGCAGCATCTGGTGCCTCGTGAGGCAAGCACGCCGTAGCGCTTCGGAGATTAACATACTCTGCAAACAAGTAACCATTCATTATAGTACAAACAATATCCATACCAGTACTCATTATTAAGGTTGTAACCTTTACTGGTGATTTGGTAATATGAAATACAAAGTGCTGAAATGAAAACACTACATATATTATATTGAACTGCATTTATATCAAACACTTTAAACCATTTTCAGGTTAAAATTCAAAGAAATTGTTCAAGTTGCCTTCAGCTTTTTGAACTGTTTGGAAAGTTTTTTTCTTATGGATAGAACAGGAGAGAGAAGCCATGGTGGTTTAGACTTGTCAAGAGAATGGGAAAAAGAAGATGGCAAAGAAGAATGCTGGAATTGGAAATCCCAGGTATGAGAGGAAGGGGGTAGACCACGACAACAATGGCAGAACAGCATAAGGAATGGTGTTGAGCAGCGAAGAGGAAATTGGTATGGTGGAAAGGGAAGAGTGGCGGCAAGATAGGAGGAGATGGAGAGGCCTATTTTCAATGCGGACCCAACGCAGAGTGGCAATAGATGATGATGTAAAATATAGAATAATGATAGTGCTTGCCTGCAATGTAGCTTGCACTAGTTGTAGTGCGCTGACTGCCAACAACATGGCATTCTTGCGCCGTTGTATCGAGAAGCCTGAGACTCCGTCTTCCAGAAGCCCCACCGAACCCACCAGGATCCCGAACGTGGCGTAGAGTTGCACCCCCCACGAGGTTCCCGTGCACAGAAGCTGGTCCAGTGTGGAGGGGCCTCGTCCGCTGAGCGGGAGCCTCCTCACGCGAACCAGCCCGCCCACGCAAAGCAGCGTAGACAGGAGCAAGATGGAGGCCACGGTGCCCGTCGTCAGCCAGTAGATAGTGTCGGCGGGGAAGTCGAGGTCTTCCTTCACCACCAGGAAGATGATGATGACCACAACGCCGGTGACCAGGCAGAACAGGCCCAAGAAGAGACCCTTGCTGGCACCCCCGCAGTCCACCACCGGCTCGCTCACCAGCGAACAGTGCTTGCTGGAAGCCGTGCTCGCGGGATATGTCTTGTGTCGGCTGTAGCGCTCGCGACCCACGTTCTGACCCATGATGAACGTTACAGCAGCTGCTATCAAGCTGCAACGTCAACATTGTACATCAAGCAATGAGGCTATAGAGTTTGTGCAGTTTGAACTGCTGGAGACGCTTAACCTTTTGTATGCAAATAAATAACTTATAATTTTATATGTCAACAAAAATTTCCCCCCCTCTTTGTCTAAATAAAGGTATGCTGTATGTAGATGAAATATTCCATATTACACAGCTTTGTTTTCCATAAATTTAAGGTGAGCAGTAATGGCGAGGGCCTGCTGTGCCAAACAAATCATACCTTAAGAAATCAAACTGTGATCGAAACCATCCCCCTTACACATTCTACTACCATGGTTCGATAAAACTTGGATGTTACATCAGGACAAACAGCAACCGCAAGCGCTTGACAACGTTAGCTCACCTGAACTGGACAATGAACGGATAGAGGAACGGCATGGAAGACGTCCACAGCTGTCCGAGGGAGTTTGTATTGAGACACTCGTGCAGGGCAACCACCTGTTGTATGTGGTCGCCGGACATGACGTGGTAGCTGCCGTTGTATATGCCAAGGTCACGCACGTGGCGATGTTGCATCATGGAGCGCGGGAATCCCCTCAGCTGGAGCGGAGTCGGGATGTTCTGGCTGGCGAGACAAACGGTGCAACGTAATATAAATACGACGTGGTATTCTGTATTGAATTGTGTGCTAAACATATTCCTTAAAGGAACAGTTGGACAAATTGTGCCTTTGTGATGCAAAAGTAATCATCCGTGAGTGTGTTACTTACGCAGTGAGGCTCCCCGAGTACCCCTGGGCGAGATGCACGAAGTACGTCCACTCGTTCCCACTCTCCCACACGACGAGGCGGACCCACAGAGCCAGGTTAGTGGCAGCCAAGTGCATGAATCCAAACCTGGCGGCCAGGCCAAACCTCTCCACCAGAACCTGAACAAGGTTAACAAAGCAATGTTTTCGATCTGAATTACCCATTTACACTAGATTTTACCAGTGGGTCATTTTAATTAAATACCACTAAACAAAAAGAAAACATTGTACACAAAAACACACACTTGGCGATATCCATTCATCAATATTAATCTTAATATCATATTTGGGCTTTATGTGGCAATGATGGTAGTCGAAACAGTGCGTGGGTGACATGATATAATATTACCTGTGAGTTGACAAACAGGAAGTGCATCTGAAGGAAGGTGAAGAGTCCGTGAAGCACCGGATGAACAAAGACAACATCGTTGAGGCAAGGTCCTTCCATCATCGAATGCATCGCCATCTCTAGTCCGTTGAAGACCAACGTGCCGAGCCCGAACGCTAAGACAACACAACAAGGCTGTTTAATGCCAAGAGTACCCACCCTGCATCCCAGATCTTGCTAAAAAATACCTAATAGATGAAAAGTGCTGAGATGTGACAGAGCACGACAGGGTATATCTTACTATCTTTGACCCGACAGGGTATATCTTACTATCTTTGTGACAGAGGTTTCTTCTTGGTAGCTCGAGCAGCAGTCACACTTCTTTGTGGATTTTCTTAAAGATAATGCATTTTGTTATCAAACCTTGAAGATGTTATTTTATCAATACTTTAGGCTTTGGCCAATGTGTTACAAACCATGTAACAATAGGGAACACGCGTATGAAAATTTTAATCGATTTTTAAATACCTTGTCTCTCATTTAATAATTTTGTGTCTTTGAATTTTGAAAAATGGATCAGGCTATGCCTCAAAATAATTGGTTTAGTAACGATAAATAAAAGGGCGCGAAAAACGAGCCGCCGCCATGTAGAGTGGATTTGACGTCATGGTTTTGTACTGTGTACGCTCACCGCCTCAGCGATTGGTCTGTTACGCCACGTCTACAGAACCATTGCGTCACAGCCACCTGTACGCGTTTCAGATCCCCGAGTTTAAACTTCAATAAATGAGACCACATTAAACCTATTTAAAAATTTCTTTTTTACTTGGGACTTGCATTAATATACTTTTTGTATCTGATACTATTAAACTAAGTGTTTGGTTTAACAAAAAAATCGTACGCGTGTTGCCTATTCATTTTGTATTGTTAAAAACCATTTCTACTTAATATGTTTCTAATTATCTTAGTATGCTGAATCCTTCTGGTCACCCAATGTACATTGGACTGCTGACATTAAATTGTTTTTCTCTCTACCTAACTATTATATTTTTCAAAGACTTTCGTTGTATTTTCCATATTGGCTAGACTTAAAAAACTATCTTCTTATTTAAGGTGCGTCTCTTAAACCTCATTAACTAAAAAATTATGAAAAAATAAATAACATTTCTATTATAAAATGACACCAGTGAGTGTAGAATGATGTCTTACCGAGTGCGCCGACCCTCAGATAGAAGCTAGTGCCCGACGTCTTGTCCCGCGTGATGTGCGCTCGTTTGAGTGACCCAAAGCGCGTGAGTCGAGACATGGACGCCATCTCGGGATCTCCGTCGGCGATGACGGTCGTCGTCACGTTGGGAGGCGTCGTGTCGCCGCCATTGGGCGTCGCGTCGCCCCGCGATTGCAGCGACACGCACGAGTCTATCAGGACCCAGATGTAGATGCACAGGATGACGGCGATGCTGCCCACGTAGAGGTACATCAGGAAGATACCCTGGGCACAGAGGAGAATGATTGATTGATTAATGGGGCTTAACGTCTCATATTTTTGCAACAATGGCCAATCGGGACGATGAGCGGGTGATAATGAAGATGTGAAATATGACGAAGAATAAAGCCACATCCGAATCAGATCCATTGTACGTCGCGTGGGTCGTCATACGGGAGTCCAGCAAGGGAGGGCAAGGCCAAGTGGGAGGAGAAATATTCAATGGGACAGTGGGGGGAAAAGGGACAGGGTCTCCTTTCGTCGTCTCTTACGACTAGCAGAGTCACTCTGGGCCTATTCTTCCCCGGCCCCAGACGGGCCACAGAGGAGAATCAACATAATGCATTCAGAGGAAACGTGACCAAAATAGGCCTATAAACATTCCTAAAATGGGTGACGTGCGGTTTATGAAAGATACTGAGAGTGCGTGCAGGACGTGGCAGCCAGTTTGGAATAACCTATCCGCTCTCTCAAGGACAAATAATCATGACGGCAACAAGGGATACTTTTGGTGGTCTTTTTTGTGGTGGTTTTGGTGGTTGTTTACAAAATTGCGCACGCTAGCACTACGTTAGTACTCCTAGGCTCTAGAGATAAGTTTTCCCGCTAGAAAACGTATCTAAGCTCTGCAATCGCTATCGGCAACCAATCAGTTGGTAGAAAAATTAACTGGAAGAATAATTCCGAATACAACAAACACGACCGAAAATAACTGAATTTTAAACATCGCTATCGGCAACCAATCAGTTGGTAGAAAAATTTAACTGGAAGAATAATTCAGATACAACCAACACGACCGAAAATAACTGAATTTTAAATCCTGTGATTGGTCAAGTACTTTTGTTATCGTGAGTTATTCTGGTGCCTTCCCGAGCTGCCTTGTCCCATCAAGTAAACACAAGCACCCTACATTATGGTGGAGGTGCCGGGTAGCGTGTTACTGCTCCGTGGTCGCCACGTGCGAGCCCACGTGTCATCCCAGCTGTTATGTTGTCAGCTGGAGCTTGTAGACCCCAATCAACGTTTTGAACTATATACCTGAAATGAACCCAGTCTTGAAAACACCTAATTATGGTGTTGCTATTTACCTGAAGTGTGAGCAGTTTGACAGGGTTGTCCATGACCTCCGTAAGGCAGAAAGACAACATAAGGACGAGGATTAGCTTCCCGTACAACGAGCTGCCTACCACCCATAGCTGGGAGCTGAAACACAAACCACCAAGTACATAATTAATTAGTTATCTGTGCACCAAGCATTCATACACAAGTGAATCAGCCAGCGAAGCGGGGGCACATCAACTAAGGAGGTCTTTTGGAAATTATAATAATTAGTAGTAGAAGTAGTAGGCCAGTTATCTATATTTTTGCCATCTTTTTCTTTTTTATATAATTTACAAATAAATGGTAGCCCAACTTTTTCTATTTTATATAATGTACAAATAAATGGTAGCCTGTACAACACAACTGTTAATGCCATACAAACATACAAAAACAGAATTGATATTCCTTGTGACATAACAATATGCCTAATAACACTGATCACACTTAATTAAGACGTAAGTAGTATTAATTTCCTAATCCCTTGAATATCAATCATTAAGTCTCTACGAACACTAAAGTTTCACTAACTTAAATTTTGTCCCAATAAAATGAAAATACCCCTTCTCCAGGGTATTTAAATTAGCTCTTGTAGCTGGGACTTCGAACATCCACGTAGGATACAAAACGATAAACCTACTGCTGCACGTATTTTAAATTAGCACACTTAAACTTTACTCTGGCGGCCCTTAAAAAGAACCTGCGGACGCCCATGTTACCTACATACATCACATTCACATCCAAACCAACACAGGATGTATTGAAACGTGGCTTCACCACAATCTGACTCTCAAAAAGTAAATTGATGAGAGTCCAGTCTCTATAATTGGCTAACTGGGCATGACGCTATAGTCAAAGCCATCCCACTCTGCATGAGCAGTTCTTTGTGCACGGTTCATTGGGTGACTAGTTGTGATAACGATATCTGTATAGCTATCTAGGTATTCTCCTGAAACCAGGTTGAAAGAGTTGCCCCACGTAACTTATCTGGATCTCATGCCGACGATACTTCAGTGGGCGAAACGTCCCGTCAAGGCAAAGTGTTAATGCAATTTAAGTCATCGGTAAAAACCCTAAACCAAAGAAATGTGAAAATAGATTAACAAGAAAACATCAACGTGGTATTTCAAATTCGAATAAAGATAAACCATCAACCCTGGTTATAATATGCGTAATTCATTATTGTGCAAACGTATTTTCTTTTTTAATAAAAAGAAAATCGCAAAATGTTTAATTAAATATATTAAATAAAGAAAATTCATAGTGGTCGTGATGAGCAGGGAGGGGGGCACTGGGCCCCCTTACGACCCTTGCTACGCCACTGAGATTGTGTCATATGCATCGTCCCCATAAACAATAACACGGTATGTTGTATTCGTCGACGCATGGAAAGAAAATGGTTTGATTTTGTTTACACAGAAAGTGAAATTATACAAGGTCGCTAACCTTGCATTCCGAGTTGTATTCTAAAGTGATACAACATTATATCTTGACGTCGATGCAAATGAAATCACGAAAGCGTTCACATGAAAGTGATGCTTGAATTATGTAGCTGCGGTATAAGATGATGCTTCACTCATATCACTCGGGTTTGGATTGAGATCGCAAGATTGTACGCGCGCATCATAACGCAACAGGTGTTGACTTCATTACTGTACATGACTCGGTTGGAAGCGGTCATGCATCAGGTACCTCAACGAGGCAGTTGGCACGTAGTACACTCCGGTCCTGCGTCGGGAGAATCAACTATCACGACGATGTATATGTTTATGTTAACAAACGGAGTTATTTGATTAATGATGTATGTGATTTCTAATATAAAGAAAATTGTAAGACAGATGTTTCGTAGGCCTAATAATAGCTAAAAACTGGATTAGTACAAAATTAATTAAAATATTGTAATTGTTAACGCGCTAGTTATTTTGGGAAGACTTTGTAATTCATTACGTTTCAAGTACGTAACGTAAAGATAACAATATTTGAAACTTTTTGAAATCCATTTTTTCGAAACCACAATCTTACTAATCAAATCACTTAGCTTAGCCTATTCAATAATGTGTAGCATAGTTTAAATATTAGGACGTTCCTATATTGTAACTCGGACGCATAATTTAATGATTTACTGCTATTTTTATTTTATTTACATAAACAATCATAATGTATCGTGCATGGAGATTAATGAATGCACGATGTTTGATTGTTACCGTCAATTACACCTGTTCAGTTCACTAATAACGCAGTGTGCACTGTGCAGTGATGCAGATAAGCTATTAAACACGACAGTCATGCAATATGCTGGCGTCAGTCGGCTGCATTATTCGTGTGTACGAACCTTATGGCCCACGCAAGCTTACAAAGTCGTCGGCGATCATGTGTTCATGAAAAATTAATGATAGTCAAGATTCCCTTTAATTTCTGATTCAAAAATATCCATTTCGCTTCGCGTTCTTAGTAACGTTAAAAGTGTATTGTAATGTGACTGAGGTCGCTCATAAACAACGCACTAATCGACAAAAAAAATATAAGATGATGAGATTGATTAATGGGGTTTAACGGCTCATATTTTTGCAACAATGGCTAATCGAGACGATGAGCGGGTGATAATGAAGATGAGAAAGATGATGATGAGAAGAATAAAGCCACATCCGAATCAGATCCATTGTACGTCGCGTGGATCGTCATACGGGAGTCCAACAAGGGAGGGCAGGGCCAAGTGGGAGGAGAAATATTCAGTGGGACAGTGGCGGGGAAAGGGACAGGGTCTCCTTTTGTCGCCTCTTACGACTAGCAGAGTCACTCATGGGCCTATTCTACCCCGGGCCGAGACGGGTAGGATAGGCCCAGAGTGACTCTGCTAGTCGTAAGAGGCGACAAAAGGAGAACCTGTCCCTTTGCCCTGAAATGTATAAGGGCCCCAATCATCTACAAACAAAATGCATGTGAACACGTAGAAAGTCAGTATATTATTATCATGGGCACGTTCAAAACCGCACACCATTTCTATTTTCCAATTCTGTCTCAAGAATGCTATTGAAAATCTGAGAACATGCTCTGTGGTTTATGTGGTAAATGCTAAAATATGTATTTAACAATATAACCACTATTTTCTTTTTTTTTATTGAATTTGTATTGCTTTGATATATCATTCAGTCTGTATGGCTTACCAAACCACAGCGCGCTATGCCCTCAGCACAGCCCTCACTTTTTCGACTTTGAGTAGCATCTTGAGATAAAAATTTGTGTGATCTTTATACTGAGACTGAGGGTATCATTACTCCTACAAGTTGCTATCACTAAAGTGGGCAGTGGGCACGCACGAGGTAAGCTGACCACGTGAGACAACAGGGAGTGAAAGTGGTGTTGTATACATAAGACATTGTTCAAAGTGTTGTGTTTATCATCTCCATCGGGGCAATTAAAAGTGCGTGAGGTAGAAAGTGTTCCGCGAGGTTGAAGATGACCACAGCTTCTTGTGCGAGGCTCAACGCGTAAGTCATCAGTAAGTCATTAGCTCATTCATTACACGTTAGTCGTGCGTCGTTCCGCTAACACGTCGTGCGGGAGCGGGAGGCCATGCATGCAATTCATGCAAGGGCACAATCTCATTTATTTATATAACCATGTGAGAACGTTTCGTTTTGAATTCTATGACTTCAATTTTATTTACGGTTTATGTGGCCCGATCCCCAATAAGACCAAGGAAACGCGGGTGAGCGGCAGCCAACCAGCGGCCGGGGCTACTTCAAATACCTGCTCGGGTTGGCCGAGACCGTAAACACGTCGTCACGAAAGCATTACCGAAGTTATTGTAAGACGACTTTACATGTCCTGTCGCAGTCTCTCTAATGACCAACGTGAGCCGGACGTATACCACAGGTTCGTGGGCACTCAGAGGGATAGACATCACTCATTAAATTACCTCGCTTCATTGCGTTCGGGGCATTATTCATCATTAATCCATGGCCAATCTAACGTGAAGACTTTTTACTCGCGGACTGTCGAATAATTCGGCACTTGGCTTAATTGCGCCATGTAGTCAGCGCAGCAACAAGCGTTGCGCCATGTAGTCAGCGCAGCAACAAGCGTTGCGCCATGTAGTCAGCGCAGCAACAAGCGTTGCGCCATGTAGTCAGCGCAGCAACAAGCGTGAGAACTAAGGTTCGCATCGATAAAACAACTTCTACAATCGAAACTGTGCGTTGATACCGCTGCTATATATTGTAAGGGTCTACAGAGATAACGAAACATAATTATATTATGCGAAATTCATCATACGTTTGGATTAAATGTGTATTATTGGAGTTCATCCAAACGTATTTAGTTGTGTACATATTTCGTTCTTCTCTTCTGAGAATGTCACATAATATGACGTCATCGCATTGCTTGATACGTTGACGCGACTATACCAATAACTTGGAAGTATGTGATATCCAACCAATTGTTAGACTCACTACAGAATATTATTTCTACGCAGTGAATTAATAAACAATAAACTAGGTTAGTTGATATAGGCAACCCAAGTCTACCTTACACTTGCTTTTGTGACAGGCGAGGCACTCATAGCCAACCAGCGAACCACCCGAGACAATAGCACCCAAATACCGATCGCTGATTGGCTACGAGTTCCTCGCCTGTGACAAAAGCATATGTAAGGTAGTCTTGTGTTGCCTAGGATACGAGGTATTTCTACACAATTCTGTTTTGATTTGCTTTTTTGGGGAATCTTATAAATAATTAGTGACTTACAAAGGTTGCGGACTGTCTAAC
Organism: Isoperla grammatica; assembly: GCA_945910005.1. Lineage (NCBI taxonomy): Eukaryota > Metazoa > Arthropoda > Insecta > Plecoptera > Perlodidae > Isoperla > Isoperla grammatica. The sequence continues at coordinate 7,373,750 of OX246739.1, read as the reverse complement.
ATGTTGAGATGGGACGCTCTCCTGGGGCCCAGGATGTTGAGAAGTCCTTTGGGCCCACCACCCCTCTTGTGGCCCCCCTGAGCGGCCCCTCCTGGGCCCCCGGGCCCTGAGAGGGACGAGGACCGGGGCTCGTTTAGGCTGTCGGCTTCCGTTTGGTCATGGTACACTGGAACAGCAATACACACATTGTTATAATCTCCTGGGTCCAATCAACAAAGCAGAGTTAAATTTGGGAGTATTAATTAACTCCCGTTTTTTACTCCTCGCCAACCCCCGAATTTTAACTCGATTTTTCACTTCGGTTTCCATATCCACAAACGGGATTTATTTTCGGAGTTAGTAAGAAGTTAACTATCAGTGACATCATTATGCTTGCACCAACAACTTCTTTGGCGGTTTTATTTTCTAACTGCATAAATTCAAATGGAAAATACTGTTATAGTTGGTGTCTATCGCGTTTTAGACCATCAAATTTAGTGCAGCCCCAAAAAATGGTTTCGTTTTCGGTGAAATGTACTGCGGCCGGTGAAGCTTCGCCCTCAACCCCAGCTTTACCGCGCCCTTCGTTCCGAGTTCTGTCTCCCCCGACGTACAGCATCTCAGCAACAGTGCTACATAGGCCACTAGCGTCTCTGCTGGCGAGTGCGCGGGGACTAAAACAAAGTTTGGAGTGACTTCCAACGGCAAAGTGAGCTAAAACGGTCTTGGTTGAGAGTGGGCGAAGTTTTGATATAGAGAAGAGGATAAACAACCTTATTAGTTATTACTTTCCTAGCTCCAGTCACCACATGAACCGACATGGTTTCTTTTGTATCGAACCCATGCAGATACAAGCGACAAGTCATGCATGCAAGTGCATACAATGACTATATACAGGAATATGCCTATAGTAGTCACAAGTGGTACAAGTGGCATTTATAACTGGATGCTTTTATTAATTGCTCCACGTATATTATAATTAGTGATACGTGAAAAAAGCATTTTCAATTGTCACTTTATAGCGTTTTGTAGCATCTATTTTTTTTGCCAAGATTAAAAAACTTGAGAATGAAGTTTTCTCAAATTTTTATTTTTAAATCATGTCATACTATTAAAATTAAAATCAACCAAATTGCATTTATCATAAACAAAGTATAATTACTATGTTAAATATAATAGAATAGGAACAGAAAAACCTTACTTTCTACTACTGAAAAATAGCGCTTTGTAGCATCTATACACAAAACGCTATTTTCACGTATTTTTTTTTACACGTATTTTCACAGTATCTCTAATTATAATACAAACACTACTCATCAGCCATCACTAAATTGAGTGTTGATGTTGGTTCGGTCTTACGTGGTATACAGTAATGTTTTTAGTAGTACGGGTCGCTTGTACACACTGGGGTATCATTACAACAAGAATAATTCACATAAATCCATTACTACAACAATTTGGATTTATTGAATTGAGTACCGACAAAAAAGTTGTGAACAAGAACCCAACCCCGAGCAGTATTTGTGGATTAGCCCGAATTGAACAAACGTAACCAAACCTGAATCTTGGACTCCCTGATGCAGGAATATAGACGTTGTCTTGTTTTATCCTCATATCGACAGGACTCTCTCCTTCTCAGAACTATCCGAGACATTAATAGCCAATCGGAGTAAAGCGCAATTTATTTCCAATATTAAATATTCACACTATTAGTGGTAATTTGTCGCAAAACAAATGTTGCCAAGTCATAAAATTAGTGATAAATGCAAATCGTATGATAATATTTTACCATAAATCCTCGACAAACTCCTGCCTAAGTGATCATTGAATGGTGGAATCAATAAAAGTAGTAGTACGCTCGTTAAGTTGGTGCGTACAGCGATATAATGAGATAATTTTATTTTGGAGGGGTATTAATGAAAGCAAACAAACATCACAGTAATGGAAAATGATGTGCCAAACACTTATGAGTGTTGAGTTGAGTGTGAAAAAACAAACCGCAAACATTACGTGTCCATGAAATAGGAAACAAATTAATTGTCAACCTCTTTTGCACCGGGATTGATTTGATTAGTGTCGTTTTTTTTTTTTTTTTTTAAGACTTCAGTACTTGAGACATCTGAGCCTCGTCGATGGAGTTAGTCTGCCGGCAAGTGTTGACGACAGGCAACCGCTAACTCCCGCGAACCGCGCGCGGCGAAGGAATGCTCGAAGTAGCCATAAGAATGACAGCCTCCGCTCGGTGGGGACGGTATTAATGCATGAATTACATTCTAACCAATGACAGTATGTCCACGCAAAATTTATACCGTCAAATTTAGTAGAATCGGAGATTGTCGTCGTCCCGATACGCCTTGTTGCGTTTAGACACCTTCAGCTTCAGCCATAACTCGAATCCAGATACGCTTATTGTGGATGGTTAAATATTTAAATTATTGGTATTTGGAACAAATTAAATTCTGATTTATCAAGTTGAAGAAGCCGATGATGACAAAGTGAAACCTGTCAGTAGGCCGGGACCCAGTTCCGGCAAAGAAGTCAACTGCACTATCCCCCTGCGGCAGCCGCGAAGAAAGTAGGGGGAACAAATCGATTGAGAAGATGAGACGCGATACAACAGAAAGTGCAGTGCATGGTCAAGCAGCTTACAGTACAGCATCACAGCACGTCTTTAGAAATCGCTGTTAAAAGCGAAAACTTATTTGCAAAATGAATAGTTTACGAGATATTCTATCTCACTTACTAGTAGAAGTTTCACCGAGCATACATTATTACCGGCATAGCCTACGCCAAGCATGCATGAACATGCTTATTATGGCTCTCCGTAATGTTTTCGTAATTTCCAAGATTGATCTGTAGCCCGTATTCATCCATCCTATTAGTAAGCTTATATTGTAGCCTGCGCAGCTGTTTGTCCGGAATAACTTCAGCGAGTTTGTTTAGTTTTTTCTTCTCAGGTCGTAGTTTTAGCTTTCTATGCAAGTCATGGAATTTTACAAGACGCACATATTTCCATGTTCGATACGTGCGCCCACAAGTCACAACACGTAGAGAATGGTGGTAATGAGACGGTCGGTAGAACGGCGGTTTTATTATAGCACAATTATCGCATGACAGGTGCGCGCGTGATTGGGATGCGTTCAACTCGCTCATTGACACACACTTGTGATGTGGTGATCTTTAATGCGAGATGACTATCATCTTGTTAAGACGTTCTCAATCAATCAGTGTATGGCAGAGGTTCTCTTATGGTCCGTTCACACAACTATCTATGGTTTAAATTGTGCCAAAAACATTATGGCCTTTATACAGATTTCTGTAAGATTTATTGTTATCATTATTGTTTACTAATTATATTTTATTTGTCCCAGCGCAGTTTAAAAAAGACAGGATGTAATAAAACACATAACAAACGATCAACACGAAATAAATAAAAACATGGAAGTATACAGAACAATAAAAACATGACATAGCAACAAACGACACTTGTTTTAAAAAATAAAAGTTATGTCGTTAAAAGCATGCCACATCCAAGTGTCATTCCCTTAGAACGGTATGAGGTGTTAAAATTTGCTTGCACTCGCAGCAGATAAGAATGTGTTTGTACAAGTCAACTCGAGCCTTAGGTGGGTAAAACAATAAAGTACTTCTTGACCTACGATGATGCACGTTAGACGAAAATCTTAAAAACTGTGAAAAATGTATCGTATTGTTTAAAAGTTTAAAATCAGCCGTCTGTCTTCTACCAGACAGCGATTGTAAGCGTAAGTCACTCATCACACATAGTCTTACACAATCCCGCTAAATGCGGGGTCATCAATGCGTGACAATTACCACTGTGATGAGGCGACCAAATAATACTTGCATACTCCACTTGAAGCCACACTAAACCCAAGTAAACATGTCTTAAAGTATAAAAAAAAAAAAAAACACAGACTGCTGATAACGATAAAGAAATTCAAGCATCGTATAAGATTTTATCAGAATTGCACTCTTATATGTTAATTCAACACCCAGATCGTTCACGCTAAAACCACAATTGTCAATCGTGAAAAGAATAATTAAAAATGTATCGGATTTCTCTGCGTTGTAAAAGGTATTACAAAACATTTTTTGAGGTTAAGATTTAGGTTCCAAGTAAGTAGCACACCAGTGACATAAAGCCAGAATTTCGTAAACCAGTGGCGGCTCGTGAGGGGGTCTGCAGGTCTGCAGACCCCCCTGAATATTTGATTCATCACATTAAATTGGCATTTTATATTATCACTTTATTCTTGTACAATTTGTATACCAATTTCGAAAAATGTTTTGTTTTTAGCAGAACAGATTGTTATAATAATTATGAGTTCAAAGATTCAATCACAACTCCGCTCGCGTCTGTTACGCGGCAGCCGGCGACACAGCCTTTCCTGTCCAGGGACTGCTGCCTTATCGTGCATGGTGGGCAGGTTTGTGTGCTTTCCTGATACCGCGAGCTACGCCGCGGCGGAAGCGTATGCTTCTGGTAGGGGCACCAAGCCAGACGAAAATTCAGTCAACGTCCTCCCCTTCCCTTTTCTCCTCTTTTCTCCTCTCCAAACACCCTCTGACGTCATATGATCATAGTTATCGAGTAAGACAAATAATAAATCAATCCTCGTTAAATCCATTATAAATAATGACATTTCATTATGAATACACACGAGAGGGCAATCTAAGGTAGATCCTCAGTCTGTCCTCCAACTATAACGGAAGAGTTCCAACCAACGGTGGCTGTCGTGCGAGTGTGAAAGAAAGAGTGCAAGCGTCATGCGTGCCCGTCGCACTTAGAGGCGCCTGCATGCACGACCATCTCCGTTAGCAAGACCATTGCGCATAGCTAGCTGGAACGAGCGTTATCCCTTTCGCAGCTTTATACTTTTAAAACTGTGCGTGTATACGAGAACATCATGACATACAAATGGTTTCACTTAGAATTTTAACATGTAAACGTTGAAGTAGATATAAAGTTGGCCCAGCGTAAGTATTCTCATGCTTACGTCACAGCCGAGTCCAATGTTACCAACTTAATTATCTACTTCTCTAGTTCTTTCCTAAACGGCTCACTAGAGATAATGTACGACCTTCCGTTGGTCACCTGGAGCAGTGGGCGTGTCTAGTTAGCCTTGTGCAATCCACTCTGCGGGACTACATTTATGAATGTGAAAGAAAGAACGCCAGACATCTATTGATTTTATTTGAATAAGCGCGCATAATAGGGGCAGCAGATAAGCATCTGAAGTCGGTAAGCGAATACTTTCGTTGGGGCTAGTATACAGTACAATGTTTAGGCAACAGACATGCGCGTACTGTTAAGTAGTGAAGTTTTTAAATTGTATCAGCTAAGCCCTACAATGTTGCTGCAAACACCAAAATAATAAACACATAATTATCAAATTGTGTTTCATTCGAACTGTTAAATCATAAAAACTTGTGTTAAATTAATGTGGTTCTTGTGGCGGATAGAAAAGGGAGGGGGGGATTATTTGAGCGATTGCGCCCTTCTCCGAGAAATATGCTGATCGCTCCCCCCCCCCTTCCCAGACATCTTCCCATCACCACTCACACCCACGCTAATGGTTGTGTGGCATGAACGACTGTATGGGGTATATAGATAGCTATTTGCATAAAATAACTTGCACGATTTAGCAACATTAAATATTTACGGCCAGTTTTTAATTATGTAATTGTGTGAAACGTTTTTTACCGGTTTTTCTTTGTTTTTGTTCATAAACCTGTTGATTCTTTCCTGGTGTTCACGGATCTGGGCAGGAATGCTTCTACAGTGTTGCATGAAATAACTAAACATGTCTACCGTTAGATAATGCAGTAGTATCTCTTTAAACAATCAACAACAACACTTGTGAGTTGTAACTCAAAACTAGCACTGCCAAATAAATGACAATAACTACACGGTGAGCTGTTGTCTTCTTGATCGCCAGATTATTGCTGCTTCAACTATGTTGCTGGCTTGGTTCATTCACAATATTAGGAATTCAGCTGGAGTATTTTGTTATTCAGCTTTAACGTGATTGGACGTCTTGAAACAAAATCAAATTTAATCCAGGAAGACGAGCATGCACGAGTTTTGCATTTAGAACATTTTGCTAGGGGGGCATTTCGAAAATGACGAGGTAAAGGGGATAAGGCAGCAATATAAACCTAACAAAAAATCTGATTGCTTTCTATTTTACGTCAAAACAAAATCCAATGCCAGACACGACCAGGCACTTATCACTTACCACTTTGAATGAAACAAAACACTATTTAAACGTTATGAGAACAACACTTTGCCCCCACGTATAAGTATATATGCCTTGATTTGACATTCGGATATATTTGAAAATATCCTGTTATTGAATATCATATTATTTTGTTATTTTTTGCAAATAATTTTAAAGCATTGACACAATTATAACTATTGTGTTTGTGTTTGCGTGTATATTTTACGTGAAAAAAAAGGAAATCTAACATTTTCAGTCATAGGTAAGTGAGGCATTAGCCAACCAAATGTCAGTATTTGAAAAAACCGCTCTCTGATTGGCTCCGATTCACTTATCTATGACGTCAGCATTCACACGGTTGCAGTGGAACCATCTGTGCAAACCACTCAAGCATAGGCAGGATGCAAGTTGCAGCCACTGTATAGTAGCCAACGTGTTTTTTCCGTCTTAGAGGGACCAAAAACCAATTCTCATGTTGAACAAATGATGAAGGTTAAAACAACGATAATGATTCGTTGCCAAGAAGTAGGTATACTGTGATCTCTGATATTTTTAATTATACTTTTGTATGTGGGAGGGGAGGGGGGGGATGAGTGGAGGAAGCAAACTTTGTTATCTCTTTTTATAATCACCGTCCCTTGACTAAGACCCATGTCCACCACAGGGCCTGGATTCACAAAGATGCGTAACTCTAAGTTGTCCTAAGTTAGGCAAATCCTAGCTAGATAAATCAAGATAAATCATGTCTAGGTATTAATACACATTCACAAATCAAATATTATTAGTTAAATTGTTCATATTTTACTATATTTTATCTTTATAACATTGCAAAATGACATATTGGTGATTTATATCACTAAGATTTGCCTAAACTAGGACGTCTTAGCACTTACGCACCTTTGTGAATCTGGGCCCTGGCGTGTAAAGACCATAGATTCAGTACCGTAAGCGTACAGTAAGAATCATCTTAGTGAAGGCTAGAGTTCTGAATTTTACCACATAATTGTATGTGCACTTTTATATGTCATCGAATACAATTAAAATAAAAAGTTCAAGACTTCTTCCAGAATAATTATAATATATTTGTAAATGCAAGTTCCAATGCAGTATAATCGCTGTATATGCACATGACACATAAAAATCATGACAGCGAACTAAGAAAAAACATTTATTATGACACAAAATCATAATCAGCGATGGTAACGAGAGGAGAGTAGCTATAACCAATGTGGTTTCACTTGCATGTTTCATTAGCAGATTTAAGCCCGGTTTCATCAATATCAGGACTCGCTAACATAGAAAGTATATCATGTAATTTATTTTTGTTATATTCGCTGAAACCACAGCAAGTTAATTAATACTCTTTGGTGAAACCCATCCACCATCTCACAGTGTTTAGTCGGCCGGTGATTCTAAACGTTGCAACTTGGACCACTCGAGCATAATCATGCTTTTTAAATATTGGTGCAGTTTCTTTGGCAGAGCATTCTCCACTCATGTGTTACTTTCAGTAGCCGTACATGGTCATAATATTTGTAGTGAAACCTGCAATACATTTTGGTCTTGCTCATCGTTATAGTTTATTACCAAGGATAATAATGAAGGATATTTGAATTAAAAAAGCGATGGGTATAATAATTGTAGTAGCTCAATTATGTGTGAAGTGAGATAAGGCTAATTCCCAAGTGCATATTAAGTAGTGTTTTGACAATTAAAAACTAAAAAACAATCGGCCGTTAACTTGAATAGTTTACCCGTTAACTATCGGATTACCTTCCCCCTCCCCCACCCCTCCTCCCAAACACACCCCTCAAGCGACATAGCTATGTATACGTGGACCTGTTGCATGGTCTTTATACATTGGCTAATATATTGATTCCTTTAATTTACCGAGGGCTGAAACTTAATTAATGTACACTACACAAACACTAACATTATACAAATTGGTGATAAATCTCATCAACCAACAGATAATTGTAAAAACTAAGAGCCGGTCTTACAATCTCCTAATAAGGAAATTATTTGTAGCAATTAAGCTATTTGGAGGATTTCAAGGGTTTTGATTGGTGGTTGCCATGGAGACAACAAGCTATTCGACAAATAAGTAGTTATTGGGACATTGTAAGACTGGATCTAAATGTTGTAGCTGCCGTGGTACAACGCGGACACGACCATCGCACGTAGTCGCCGGCCAACAATACAATAGTGACATTTTAAAAGTAGCGTCCGTTTAAAGTCAACTAGCACACAATATGGTGCAATGGTTTTTGATTTTACTGTTGGTTCAACCTTCGATTTCCGATATGAATAAGGGCATAAGTGTATGTGGCTTTAGTGATCCATAGCGATGTGTGTGAAGGACGACTGTACCAAACCAATCACGTTTTAATGAATAGTTTGAAACCCACTCGTCAGAAATGGCTGTTGGTTGGTTGTCAAAATTAACAACTTCTTTATCGAGTAGAATAGCTGTTATTAGCCTGTTGTACTGCATAAAGGGAATCATTGAAACAGTGCTAATATAGTTGTGTCGAGTTGCAAGAAGAGTGAATTGCCTTGCCTGTGTTGACTCTTGAATTGTCATTAAACTCCCGTTATGATTGCGTCGGTATAACTGATAGAGATAATGTCTGCGTGAAGTAATTGTCAACAAGCTCGTTCAATGGCACAAGAGGCAAACGGTTACGCCTATAAGGCTCGTTATAGTAAGTATAAGTACTACGGCCACGATATCTCTCACTGCTCACATCGCACTACAAGTACAACAGTTTGAATTCACTTTTCCTGCTGTAGTTTTATGATGTAGCTTCTTGACCCTATACGTGGTGACGATATGATGACCAAGCAATGTAGACCCATGAGGCATGGTAAATACTGTCACAGTCATTTAGTGTTAGGTTTAATTTGCAGCATCTTCTTCAGCGTCAATATCAACTAACGAACATGAGGTTGTGGTGCAGCCTCTTTAAAGTGGTTCCAAAACAATAATTTTACCTGATTTGAATGTCTAGCTAGTATGATTGTGCTAGTTTCATCAAAAGAGTTGCTTTCTTTAAACATAATCTGTGTTGTTTGAAATCTATACTCTGTTATTAACTATACATATGATTTTCAAGATAAAGTAACTTTAGAAGATTGAAAGTTACAGCTATAGAGGATTGTTGTTTGTTGTACGTGTACATCGTGCCTCCTAGTAAAAGTGCTGTTTGTGCAATTTAGTAAATTAGGAAACACAACAATAGACTTTCATATATCTTCGCAAGCCGGCGAACATCATTCTGGAAGCCAATGCATATAGGCCTGTACACAAACCAGCGAGGCTGGTATAAGTTAATATATTCATATAAACCCGACGTCTTCTTTGAGGTAGGCCTATTATAATTTCATACAAAAAGACAACAACTTGTCCATTAATGCATTATTGAAGGATACGTCTCTATTGATTTGATACAATGTATGGATCTCCATGAGGGATGAGTTAGTTAATAACGACTATAGTACGTCATCGATCTAATTAATCTACTGTCTTTACTCAGATGGTTTGGGTTCATTTTGATTAAATCTTGATCTCCCCGTGAGCTGAGATTATTACATTTTGTACCATCAAACTGATTACTCTACATACCCAATAAATAGTAATAGGCTTACTTCATACCTAGATGATGTTATAAGATGGCAGAATATTCATAGATCTAATCGAATAAGACAATGCATGCGCAATCATTGAGTAACTTGTGAGCTAGTGTACAATTTATATTCGAAAAAGTTAATTATTTATATTATACAGTTAATAAAACTATATTTATGTACATCACAAGCGAATTTACTTACACTCGTAATGGCAATGCAAATTTCCATGTGTGTACCTGTAGGCCTACTGCAAAGAGTGAGCTAAAACTGGATGTAATGCATTCTCAATATTTAGGTGCATATAGCATCTTGTTTTGCGCATTCATTGTGCATTGTTTTTCCGTACAACATTTGCTATCATTGCTTCTTCTTCAACGTAAACAATAATTAACAGTGTTCTCTGAAAGCAGACTCACTAAATGTATGCTTGAGGTTGTCTTCACAAACTACGTAAATTAAAGATAAATTAGCCTTAATTCCTATACGAAACGTACACTTTTGTAGTTCTAGAAACAATTAAACTGGCCTACTAAGATAGTCATTTGACTTCGTGCACAGGAGACGAACAACCAACGACGGCTTAGAGAGAAAGAGTCTTGCCTGCCCTCGTTTGTGTGGCGAGTGACAGCATCAATGCAAACAAACACCTGTCAAGTGAACATGGTCTTCAAAGGACGAATCTCTCTGAATCTGACGTTGCACAATCACACACACGCTAGCAATAGCATTGTGTGCACACGTGTGTGGGTGATTTCAATGCACGAATAGTATGGGAATTACGTTTCCTCCTTCAAGTACTGCGTCGAATAGGGAATGCGCCATTCTCATATTAGGGTAGATTTACAATCTTCTTCTATAAACACTCCAGGAACATAATTTTTCAGATGTAAGTAGTTAAGTTTTTAAATGGTTACAATTAATGTAACAGTTGCAATTTTCGGCTAAACGGGCTGGAATTCCGAGTATCGCGTCGCCGCAGAGCCGCTTCTCTCGGTACTGTAGGTATCATGGTTTACGCTGCCTGTTGCAAGTGTTAAAAATACCCCAGCCCGAACCGGGAATCGCACCCTGGACCTACTGAATTGGAAGCAAGAATAAGCCCAGTGACCAACGAGCCACACTTTACGTATATGTAATAAATCAGAATAACAAATCTATGCAAACTGAGGCCTAGATAGGCCGTCTGCCATCTGTATTTCCTTGTCATACAGATGGCACTCATTAAATCAAACTAAACATGCCACTTTCCTACCTTCAGGTTCAAACCCACTTAACAGGCTACACAACTTATTTCAAATCCGTGGGTTCGTGTTGTAAATCCGTCCACATTCCAAAAAGTAAAACTTCAATCAACATCACAATAAAATTTCACAAAATAGCATCGGCCAATCTTCGGTCACTGATTAGTTCAGCTATAGCCGATGTATTAGAGAATCCAGCTGATGAAGTTAATAATTTGCAATTTAGAAGCTTCAATAGCGTCATCACGAGTGTCTCTCGATGCCCCCAGTGGCGTCGATGCCAAGTGGGCCACGTGGGCTACACTACGACGCCCGGGGCGCCCAGATCTGTGTCACTGTCACTCGATTAACTATGCATGAAGGTTGCTACGGCGACGCCGGTAGAGAAGTCTCAATTTGACCCGGTATAGTTAGTGATTCTCGAGGCTGATCTGATCGAGGGAGCATTTAGACACAACTTTCGATGGTCGTGGGCGTTACTTGAAGCGCTCATAAAGTGACAAGGAGTTGTTAGAACACCCTTGTCTCCGAAATATCACCACGAATCAGCGACGTCGAAACCGGGAGGGCAGATGCGTAGGCCTACTATACGACGTAATTTTCGAACAGTGTGTTTGCAGTTTCAAAGGGCTTACAGCTTGGAATGAGAATTACCGCAACAATGCACCCATGCACGTGGCTTTTGAAACGAATGTTTGGCTATGGATATATAATAGTACCTACGAACGGTACTATAAATACAACTCCATGGTTTGACCACAGATAATACGTGGATATTATTTATCTGGGGTTTGACATTGATTGAAACGCAATTGTGAATTTGTATATGATTTGATCAAACTGGTGGCAATCTCTCCTACAGCGTATGGATTGCATCCTTTAAAAGGCAACTGCAATACAAACATTAATTATCTATAATAAATCAAACCATTAGTTCAAGGTCACTTGACTATGCCAATTGCCAACCCTGTTTCATGATAACTGCTAAAGGATGGCAATCAATTTTACCAGGGGTGCTGTTTCACCCCGTTTTCAAAACTACCATTAAAACATCGTCAACGTTACCTTTCCTATATACGCGTTATAGTTACTGAAACACGGTTTCCCTCTACAACTTATACCTACATCAATGGACGTAACTACACTATTGAATGTATAGGTAGTAAAAACGGGGAGGTATAGTTCAGCATGATTGTCCAAGGGTTGTTTGTACTTCATACGACTCAATCTTATCATTCACTTGAGGAAAATCTCGGAAACCCTTCAGTCAGAATTCCCGGTGATGGGAAACGAACCCGTGAGTGTTGAACCGATAGTGTCACGTGATCGTCTTACCTTCCTCGTAGTCAGTGTCGGATGAATGTTGCTGCACGGCCGTCTTGAAGGTCCAGCCGAGTCCTGAACCCAGGACCCACGCTTCCTTAGACCCCACCAGGCTGTTGTACTGGGCGAACACTCTACACCTGCTCGTGTTAGCCACTGTTAGCTCTGAGAGCCGACCGTCGCGACCCCCTCATCTATCACGTCTAGACGCTCAATCACTTCTAAGATGATCACTCTGTTAAACGCTGTTCACACGGTATCACAGTAAATCACTAGCGCAGGTTCACGGCCGCTACCGAACGGTCAAGGCCGTCTTCCAAGATCACTTCCACTATCAACACCGGAGTAAGCGCGTACAAGCGACCTTGAGTGCACTGGCGAGCACCATTAGTCGTACCCGTGGGATTGTTGTTCGATTGCTACACCTCACCGACGACGCTCGCTGAGAGAATGCGTGATGTCCAGTGAGCAACCTACTGACGAGTGTGCACCCATCTGTTGCACTGGTTTCACTCTCCACGCGGACCCCTTGCGGGCGTGCTCCACATGTATGTCTGGCCCACTGCAGGGGAGAGGGGGGACGCCCCTGTATCAGTGGGCCCCTTGCGGGCGTACTCCACATGTATGTCGGGCCCACTGCAGCGGAGAGGGGGGACGCCCCTGTATCACATCGCAGACTACACGTGTTCTAGTACCACCACCTGCAATCCTGACAGACGTTTTTCCAGACATATTTTGGACAATCTTTACCAACTATTTTATCCGAATTGGAATTGAAGAGGAGTATGGCCCATTATAGCCGTACAGTTGGTTGCCTTTAATAACAAGAAAGGCAAAGAAAATTAACTGCTTCCATGTAATTTAAGTTAAGTATTTAATAGTGATTGACTGTTAAATAAAGTACAGTAGCTCTTGTTGGCACAGTTGCAATTATGGTATTATTAATATAATACTCGATTCGTTGAACAGGTTAAACTGAGTTAGTGGTCTATGAATATAAGCGCAGATAACAGATTATCCCGCGGAGCGGGACGTGTAATCTTTTATCAATGCAATTCGTGGATCAGGTGAAATGTTTTAGATGGAAGAGGAAAGAAAGTAAGAAAGTAAACAAAAAATTGTCTTGCATTATTCTCACCGTGACCAAACAACCAAATTCGATTACGATAAACGCACGATTTTATCGACGTCGGCTGATCGATTGCTAATCGAGCGTAAGCTTGCATCATTGCAGCGACTATGGTTCGATTCCCGTCCTGTCACCGTAGCTCACGATGGTTCCGGCGCTTCAACGACTTCCGTGCAGTGTTTCCTGAAGACACTTCGACAAGACAATGTTGGTATGAACCAGATTCAACCATTTGTCTGTGGTTGATATTATAAATTATTGCACAGAAAACGGGAAATGTTTAATTTTATTCAGTATTTCGATTTGTATCTCAAATTAGCAAGACAAACTATGAAACGGCGAATAAGATGCAATACACACAAAATACATAGGCTTACATGTTAGCTGTTGACTATTTGCTATTTATCGTTTACAGTACGAAGGAAACTGGAGTTGTTTCTACCGGTTTTACTTATTTTTGTTCTGAATTTTAAATCTGCAAATGAGCAATAGATATAATTTTAGATCAAGTTCGTATTTAATTTTTAGACTGATCTGGTGAAAAATCGATAAATGATCCATCCAAGTTTAGTGGAATGAAGGGTGGAGAAATATCTATTGCTATCTGCTATTCAACACCATTTTTACCGCCAATAAAAAATCGAGACCATGGCGAAATCTGAACAAAAGCGGTAGTCTCGGTTTAGGCAGGTTAAAAAGGTTTGTATCGAAAAATATGACTCTAAGAAAAACTGGTAATTTTTAAAACCATTTCAATTAGCCTGGGGTCCACAACTGAACCCACCAAGTATTGTGTGCATTGCGCAAGCAAGGTACGGGGGGTGGGTGGTATTGTATTACAGATGCATACATGAACGTATTGTGTGCATTGCGCAAGCAAGGTATACGAGAGGTGGGTGGTATTTTATTACAGAATACAGATGCATACGTGAACGGACCAGCAACTAGATAATAGCGGAGAAAGTTGTATGGCAAGTCGTAAAAGATGAAGATGAAGATATTTGTGTTAATTGAAACACTATGGGTGGTTGCCGTGACCGCCAGTCAATGAAAGTTCAGAGTGACCGCTACGCCTGCTCGCTCGCGGTACAACACTGTAGGTTTTACTTTCTTAATTACCGGCTAAGAGATGATGTGGAGATAAACGTTGGACTCAAGTCTGGACTCTGGTCAGAAGTAGAGGAACTAGTCGAACAGGGTACACGGAATAACGCCCACAAGGAACAACGCCCACATGGAACAAGGCCCACATGGAATAACGCCCACATGGAACAAGGCCCACATTTTACGATCCCGAAGCTTCCCGAGCGATGCTGCGTTGCCAAATGTTTAATATTGGTTTTGATAGTCGTTACTCACATCTTATTTGCATAATGAAGGTCAATGGCAATGCAAACTTCGGGATCGTAAAATGTGGGCCTTGTTCCATGTGGGCGTTATTCCATGTGGGCCTTGTTCCATGTGGGCGTTATTCCATGTGGGCGTTATTCCGGTAGCTTGCATGGCCGCCTGGCTCGCGCTCGTAGACACTAGACAGTGTCCTAAGTCTGCGATAGAGTGCGTTACTCGCGCCAACACGGGCGAATCTGGCGGCCCGTTTGAAGCCAATGGCGGTACGCGCGAAGAGAATGGCTATCCGGTTTACCTACGAATGTGTATCAAATCAATGTTTTTTGCTAGTCGACTAGCGTAGCTGACTAACCTAACAATTAGTAACAATTAATTATAACAATTGGTAATTGTTGTTTTAGTCGGCGAGGTAGGCGAAGCAGGCCAAAATAGAGATTTGAAGCAACTTTGAGGTGTAGTTCGTGAGTTTCTGGTTGTGTGCACCTAGCTCCGACATATCCGACGGTCGTGTACTAGATTCAGATATGTGTCTGCTGTTAATTTCTTAATCACCTTGCATATTATTGAAACTTTATAACTTGGTCCTAGGTAAGGAAAATATTGAAATATGAATATGTTTGACATATTATAATAATGGCTTCGATAAACATGGTATAGTTTTAGTGCAGATTTATTTTCAGTCTAGAAATGACAAGGGATGTGTGTCAAATCAATGTTTTTTGCTAGTCGACTAGCGTAGCTGACTAACCTAACAATTATTAATTAGTAACAATTAATTATAACAATTGGTAATTGTTGTTTTAGTCGGCGAGGTAGGCGAAGCAGGCCAAAATAGAGATTTGAAGCAACTTTGAGGTGTAGTTCGTGAGTTTCTGGTTGTGTGCACCTAGCTCCGACATATCCTTGTCTTCTTTATGACTTGAGAATTTGTGTATGGTGCTGCATGTACAAAGATCTGGCTAAGCCAGGTGGCTTGGGCCATAGGTAACCCTCTTCCTTTGGTAGCCTTCGTAGGCCAAAGGGATCACGAGGTCACGTGGTACGCTAATATTATAAAGGCACCCAACTATTGTGATGTGGTGTTGATAAAATAAATTATCATTACCACATACCTGTTATTTATATATGTGCGGGAGGTTTTAGTGGCAATGCTTTCTCCGCGATATACAATTATGCCGTAAAAATCCCACTTTTGTTACTGGCTCGTTTGCATTTGGACCCCTCATTTAACGCCAAAGGGTGGAATCACTATAGAAACCACGCACAAATAATGTTTTCTGTATTATCTTGACAACGGTTCTCAAGATTTAAAAAGTGAAAAATGTCCTAATCATGGTTTCGTAAGACCTAAAATCTGTATTTAAAATAGTAAAAATATTATTACCTTTACGGTTGATATTGGTAATAGAAGTTAATTACAATTAATTACTCAAA
The DNA here is from genome assembly GCA_945910005.1 of Isoperla grammatica. NCBI lineage: Eukaryota > Metazoa > Arthropoda > Insecta > Plecoptera > Perlodidae > Isoperla > Isoperla grammatica. Next base: position 7,357,422 of record OX246739.1, on the reverse strand, counting down.
AATTTAAAAATATCAAATTATTAGGCCTATATTAAATTAATTAAAAGTTTCAAAGACATTTATAGTTATCCGGTAACATTTACAGTTTACCTTTGAAACTTTTAATTCCAGTTAAAGATTTTATGAAACCCCAATTCTGGCAACGACCACTTTTTTAGAATATTTTTTGTTCTCAATGCGTTCTCAATAATATGTTGATAACAGAAACCAAAAAAAGATAATTTCGCGTGTTTTTTTTATAGTTATCTAACTATACCCTTTCGCCAGAGTCGTTATTCGTTTACGCCTAGAATTTTTTTTTCTTCTTTAAATTACACATCAGCTGTAGTACGATTTTAAGTTTTGTACATATCGATTTTTGTATACGTCTATCTTGTATAGTATGTGCAAATTCAGTACACCATATTATTAGACTTAAAATTATTACGAAATCACAGTTAATTACAACACCCGTTTGTTCAACGGGCATAATAGCACAAGTTGTACAGGTCAAGCTATGATTTCTGTTATATTTTGCTAATTCTATACGATCTGTCAGTCAACAATCTCAAAGTTATACTCAATGGTCATGTCATCCGATGTTGGTATGTGGAAGACGCGGAATGTGTCTTCAGTGTGGTAGAATCTTGAAGCATAGTATTTTGATATTTTACGGTTTTGTGTTTACATGCTTAGGCTTATTTATTTTATGCAATTCACGTCTGTAGTTAATAAGTGATATTAATGAAAATGTGCAATTGAAAAATCAAGGTGAATTTTTATGGCCATTCACATGAGCATCCTCAAAATCAGTGATAGTTATTTTCGAAAATTAAAGACACCTTGACAAACTCCATTAATTAATAAACATGTACTAGTTTAAGTGCCCGTTACCTCTTTATAAAACGGAACTGATGTGTTCCTTAGGACTAGGAAAACGCTCTGTTTGACGCGTTGATAAGCGAGCGCGTCAATATCTACGAACTTTCTGGCGAAAAGTTTTCAATGCTAGTACGAACAACAATTAACAATTCAAGAATGCGCATTGCAAAAATTGTTCTTATTTCCATGGCTATTATACTTTCCGACATTGTTGTATGCAGTGCAATGTGCGTTGCTAAGAATTTTCGTGGTCATGTTTTCAACACGGTCCGCCACCGTTACTAACACTTATTGACAGCAATAGAAATGTAATTTCTGCCTCTAATACGTATTGGATCGCGTTTACATTAGTATATTCGTGACCGGACAAAAATTTACTATAAGATAGCCACCTCACATTTTGCCGTTACTGCGTTTTAGAAAAATATTTTGGAGTAACTTTCGTGTAACTTTGCCAATATTTATCAGATCGTCATTATATTAACATATTCGTGACCGAAAAAATCTGTAGAAAAATCTGGCTATCTCACATTTTGCCGCCATTTTGTTTCAGAAAAATATTTTGCAGTAACTATGGTGTAACTTTGTAACTTTTCGAACGATTTTGCCTCAAAACTATACACCTTCAATCCACATCGAGGCTTGTGGATGGTCAAAATTTCAAGTTGATCGGACTTTCCGTTCGACCGCTATCGACAGACATTAAAAAAAAAAAAAAAAAAAAAAAAAAACAGAATGAAGTGCCATAAGAGTCAAGTGGAAACGCTCGCTTCGCTCGCTTAACTACTTTCAGTGGCGTAAAGGAGACCCCCGCCGCCCCCGCGAAGCGGGGGGGGCCCGCTGTCTAGGGGGGCCCGGCTTGCCAGAAGTACAGATCTTGTTTTTTCGTCATCATATTTTAAAAGTTGTCAATTTGGACCTATTCTTCTCCGGGGCCATACGGGGAAGGAAATTGGAGGAATGGGACAATTTTGAAGGAATATATTTATAAAGACTTATGGGTGGATGAGGTTAGGGGGTTCCTCTTTCGGTCGTCTTACAATCGGCACTGCCTGTAAGCAACTATATTGAATTCTGAATATATCGAATCTTCCACGGGTCCGGACGGGGGACAACTATCGTATTATATCTTGTATCATTGTCCGATTCTGAAACGTGTTTACAGGCGTGTAAAACGTCATCAATGAAGAAAAAATTCGCCTGCGGCGAATTGACCTCCCCCGGCTGGGACTTTCGCCCAAGACCCCCTACATGCTTAGGATGTTCAACCCCTCCCCACTGTGAATTCCTCGATACGCCACTGACCCTCATGTTATTTCGTACTGTTCTGTTCACAGTAGCAACATACCGAAAAGTAATGTTCAGATTTTAAAATAATTTAATAAATATCCCAGCAAACACAAATCGTCACGTCGGCACCGAAACGGCATTCAGTTTTCTTTACTGGGGATGCCGGACCGTTAACACAGCACGTCACCAGATCGGTGAAAAAGTGTCCCATTTGATGTTAGCGATCCAGTAGCGGGTTGCGGCAGCAGATCGTCAGTGAAACGTTAGATAATCGGTATCAAAGCAACTACGTTATATCGTCCACCCGTCAACGATCCGGTGTTGTACCGGCGACAATCGGCACATTCAATTCCCAGCTCACCGTTGCTTCTTCGGCAGTAAACCGGCAGTGCAACAGTGCCGTATAGGTAAACCAGTACCCCCCCCCCCCCCCCCCCCCGTGATTGGGATGGGGTTTCAGGTGAAATATTTGCACCATACACCATAATTATGATATACAATTTGCAATTTATTACACAAGTGAAATACATGTTACCTCAATCAATACTTCTAGGTATAGGTTTAAACATCCTGCCATACCCGTACACATACAGCGTACAACACATAGCGAAGCAAAATAAAAACACATCATTAATCCTCAGGTTGTAAATTACCAGTAGGCTTATTTAAGTGTTAGTAATATTGCGTTAAAAAAATTAAAACAAACAATAACAAACAAAAACAAACAATAAAATACAAAAGTTCTTCACATAAAATAAAAATGAAAAGAAACAAGTCCTCGACAAATCATATCACTATAGTTTAACTACTATCAGTCCAGGCCCTAGAGTTTGGTCAAATAACAATATAATAAATTAGGGCATACAATAAAAATTAAAAAAAACAAGTCCTCAACAAAGCATATCACTATAGTTTAATTGCCATCAGTCCAGGCCCTAGAATTTGTCAAATAGGAATAATAAATTAGGGATGCACACAATAATCGATATTATCCTTCGATATTCGATATGCCCTACTCAATAAAATTTCAATCATCGATAGTAAAAATATTATCGAATGGTTTGTTTTCTGAAAAGATACTGGCCCACGGGCCTCATAATTATGTGATAACTCTCAACAGTGTCACATGAGATGTGTCCAAGCAATATAGCTATAGTTATGCGCTCGGTTAGGCGACATTATACCACGGAATCTGTAAAAGATTGCTTCGCGTGTTTGAAAACATTATCGTTCCATATTAACGGTCGATAATGCAGTTAAATTTCGATTATCGATAATTTTTATTTCATCGTTGTGTATCCGGATTCCTGATAAAATTTACATACCTACTGTTCAGTGTTCAATACTTTGGCCTCAAATACAACATACTTGATCTTTGTTCATAGGCTACATTACATAGAGACGGAAATATAATAAATTGCTTACATATCATAGACACAGGTCGGACATAATGGAACAAGTACAATATTAATAACAAAATGTGAGAGAATAATCAGGGGTTAAATCACAAATTAATGATATGCATATTGATAACACTGAAAAGTAAGTTCTATTGACTTGAAGCTCCAGCGATTTTCACGTAATTTTTGTTTTACACAATTTTCAAGATTGAAACACACAACGAAGATTATCTAAGTCTATATATATCACGAAAATCAACAACAGTGCACTATTTCTCGGGTTGGTAGTCGAGGAGGTTCATGTCATACGTATGCTTTTCTACCTCGCTGCTATGTCCGCTGGCAATTTCGTACATGCATTTTGAGAATCTTCCTGTCCTTCATTCTCTAGGCCTTTATTCTCTAGGACTACTTCTTGTTGTTGAACAGCTGTTGTTTACACGGTGTCCCGTTCTTGTAGCTTTTCATACGTCCGCTGGTCTTTGCTTCGACGAAGCCAATATTTAACTTCATCCTCCACCATTTCTGATGTTACATCATTGTGTCCAGCATTGCGCCTTACTGCAACTAAAGAAACATACATTGAAATGAGAGCACACACATACGCATGGAGCATAAGGGTCTCAGGGTCCTGCCAGAACAATACACTGTTCAGCTGGTGATTATGACATGTGGTGGTAGATTCTGAAATAAAAACATTTGAGCCATAACATGAGTGTAAATATCATCGACTTGTAAATAATATTATGTACTTGCCATGCATAAAATTATTACTGAGTAGGCCTACAGTAATACTAATCTATAAAATTTAGTTCTAAAATGAACATGAGTATAAAATCATTGACTTGTTAATAATATTACTTGCCATGTAAAAAATATTACTGAGTACAGTAATTAATACTTATCTATAAAATTTAGTTAGAAAGTAAATTTAAAAAAAAATGAGGATAGACAACATGCTTTTTAATGGTTGAAATCACAATTGACACTTAGTGTTTAAGTCGTGATATCTTTTAGTTGGTACATAATTGATAAATGATCAAAGTAGAATGTCATGTCAGATTATATTAAGCCCACCTTGGTTTTTTGTTGCTAGCTTCTCCAATAGACGCTGTAACATTACTCCGGCATGAAGGCAGGTACCTGAAAATGAAGAAACATTAGCCTAACCTTCATCAGCCAGCTTCTTATTAGTTAAACAACAAACTTAACTAGCGAGTCATATATGATAAATTGGTTAGGCCTAATATAATTCAGTAGCATGTGCGTAGAGATGGGCCAAAAGTATCGATATATCGAAACCGATATATTTATAAATATCGATTCTGTATCGATATTATTGCAGTCAGACACACGATCAGACAGATACATCGGTTTATCGATACTGTATGAACTGACATATCAAATCAAAATTTGGATTGACTTGAAGTTCGAAGTTCCACTCAACCCTAAGTCAAACTATTTTATCGACTAAGCGGAAGTAGGAAGTAAGTGCGGAGCGGCCAAAGACGAGCGAGTGTTCTCTAAAATTTTTTTTTCAGTAAAAGTACTTTTGGTAAAAATGTAGGTAGCCTATAGGCCTATATACATCGTGTTGATAGGATAGGCCTAATATCGATGCAATGCGCGGCTAAAAAGCCGATATTTTGTATCGATATACCAATAAAATGTGCCCATCTCTAGACGAAGTGAGTACACGCAGACAGTGATTTATTTTTGGGACATATGAACCACCTATTTTTGGCGTAGCCACGTATCGAGCATAAAAATGAGGAACACTGTCTATGTCTAAGTGGTGATAGAAAGCAAGCCAGTGATTTAATCACAGCCCGCCTCCAAGTTCTGACTTCCACAATCTCTTACGGTTGTGAAAACTCAATACTTTTTTAAACGATACGTCTTAATACGTAATTTTTAATGTTTTTTAATGTAGATGTGACAACTTCCACAGTAGGCCTACGTAATTTTTAACGTTTTGTTATGTAGGCCTAGTTGTGAACCTGCAGGTTGCAACGACGAGCGTTCCGCGGGCGGTCTCTTCAGCTCGGCCGGTAAAATAATTTACACCTCGTTGTTCACAACCAAATAAGAATACGTCGAAAATGACGCAATGTACGAAGCAAGTTTTGAGTTCACAACTAGGCCTACTTCAGAAAGCTCTAAGAGATGGTGGAGGTCAGAACGCAGAGGCACGATGTGATCATATCACTGCTTGCACTCACATCATGTGATATCTCTATCACAGCAGTAGCACTGTCTGCTTGCACTCACTTCGTCTCCAACTAACTACAAACAAATGCCTGAACGTAACAACATCTAGTAGGCCTAGCCTATCAATACAATACGCTTCAAACAACATATCAATAACCTTCTGCTAATCTTACGTTCGATCACATGATGAGCAAGCCAATGAAAACACTGAGCGTAAGATTAATTTTTACTAATTCTTACGTTCGAACGTAAGAATGGAAAAGCTAATCCTCGTTCAATTTTAGGCCTAGGCCCTAGCCTTAATATATAGGTCTGAGACTGAGGTACAATGGGGTAAAAGTAGTAAATATTTTATTTAGCTAGGTTTGCTAGGCCTAGCCTACCTATTTTTACATCTTACTAGGCCTAGGCCTAGGCCTACTTGTAGGCTAATTGCCAAGTTTAGCCCCACCCAGAAAGTTAGGTTAGGTAGGCCCTAGGCCTATCTAGTCCCAGGTTACTTTATTGGATTAGGCCTAGTTAAACATAAACCCGAAGCCTAGGTACAACATTGTTCACTTTGCAGAATTAAAGACTGTATTTCACAAATAGGATAGGCCTAGGCCTATGCCTAGGCCCGTAAGGGATTTTATACACAATGCCTAGGGCCTAGCCTGATTTCCATGCCATGTGCAAGCGGCGCAACTTGCACAATTCTAGCCTGTAGGCCTACTCAAACCCCAATATAATTTTTGAAGCAATGTATACTATAGTACATAATTGTCTTACCTTAACGCTTTTTTGAAGTTGCATGCAAGCGAGAAATGCAAAGCAAATTGCACACTGTTCACTCCCACATGTGATGCGTGTTGATACTTGATGTTTTCGAGTGGAGTGGCGATGCAGTCGCTATGGTAGGCTGTCAAACTTTTGAAACACAAAATGTGTGCTTGCTTTTTCGTTTTTATTACATACGAAAATAAAGAACTATAATTATCGGCATGGTATTATACAATTATATCATTATTTCTTATTAGTTTTTGTATTGTTTTTATGATTGTGATTATATTGCGTAAAATGAAATCACTTACAAAAACCATTTGAGTGCTGGGATGTTGGTGGTAGTTGTTGAGCGGCACTTCAAATTGATTAATACCTTTACCATAATTAAATAAATGCACGCGTAATCACACGCGCAGCGCGCACCATCGCTGAGTTGTTGTTATATATATAAAACAACAATTCACCGATGATATATTTATATATATTTAATAATACTTTACAATAATACTGTGTAATTGCTGATATGTGCATCATTTATCATTCACATGCAGAAATGTGTCGCCGTTCTGGTACCGAACGGCTGCCTGATTGTCATTACCGTTACGGCACTAAACCTTCGATAGTTCGGTAGCGAACCGGCATTTAAATCGGCGTTGATACGTATGTTCGACGTTAGTGCCGAATCGGTAACGATCCGGCGTTGGGTAACAACGCATACAGCAATATGACCGATGACCAGAAAACTACGGTGACGATCCGCTGCCGAAACGGCAGTCAATAAATTAGGCTATCGGCACCCGGCAGTAAACCGGCATTGGTGGTAGCGATCCGGCAGTAGTTCGTTACCGAATCGCATTTTTGTGTTTGCTGGGATATATATATATATTCGAGGAGACCTCAAGACAGTCTTAAAGCTCTTTCAGTATGCTCAACATAGAGTGTGAACTGTGAGCAGATCAAGCAGTTGAACATGGACGCCATAATTTACTGCTTGGCTCGTCAGTTACAAGAATGCTCGTCGCCGAGACCGCTTCTTGTGATATTTAAAATTTTAAGATGATTGTATTGTATGGGGGTATTAGAGCTCAAGTAAAAGTTTATTTCGTTATGTAATAGATTTGGCTCTTAATTAATTCCATATAGGGGGCCCAAAACGATTCTTGCGGGGAGGCCCGAGAGATTTGCGTTACGCCACTGACTACTTTAGTAAACTAAACTTTATACCGATCTTAAGGATTGTAATTGCGGAAGGAGTTCTGCCATTCACACAAGCATCCGAATTATTTATTTATTTATGAATTGGCCCCATAGCATATTATGCCATTTAACAGTGACCAGTATAACAACGGATGATAAACAACGATGCATGATGATGAAGAAGGAAGGAGGGGAAACCCGGTACCGGCACGTATAGCCTACTCCTGTCGAAAAGTACCAAGGGGACCACCAGCTTTACGTACCATACCATCCGAAAGGACGGTGTAACTGAAAGTCTTCAATGGGGATTGTTGTGATTGTTATCAATTGGTATTAGATACTTTCCCAAACAAATGTACAAAATCAAATTATACATACAAGCTATAACTAAATTGCATTCGAATATAATTTTGTTACTATATTATGCCACGAAAAATTATAATACTATAATATAAAGATGTATAAAAACGGTTCAATGTTCTGTCCGATGTACGTACAGTCGTCCACATGCATAAATCAAGAGTATGACGGAAACCTTCTCTGCTCTGGCATTTATTCTTTACCTGCCTCTACTCTCACTCCAATCTTCGCCTCAATACCACCACCCGTCCAAGAATTACCAGAACAGTTCTTGTTTGAATATAATGTTCCGTATCCCGGCTCAAGCAGTTGGAACGAGAACAATCATGGTTTTTCGGAACATTATTTCAACCGACATTTAGGATAATGAAATGATTTTGCTTGCATTATATTACGTTTTATTGAAGACGGAGAAAATTGTACATATATTACACGTTAATGCCACATTGCTATGTTCAATAGAGCTTGGTTCTGCTGTAATAGTACATAGGTGGTACGACGGTACGTACTATGCAGCTAGGGCCCAGTAAAACTAACAATAGCATACATTTTGTGCCTTTACTTGTCCAATATGTACAAAAAAGGAAGTGTTCAACATCCTTGCGCATGCTGATGGTCAGGTCACTCAATACACTTCCTTTGGGTTATGGTATTGTATATCATGAATTGCATTTGCATTGCATAACTATAATAATTGTAATAAAAAGAGAGTTTTTTTTTTAATTTCCCAGGGTAACGTGCGTTCAGTGATCGGGAAACTGGGGGGGGGGGGGGGGGGTATATATATATTCCTACAAATACGTATTCATTATTATTATTTTTATTATTATTATTATTATTATTATTATTATTATTATTATTATTATTATTATTATTATTATTATTATTATAATTATTATTATTATTATTATTATTATTATCATTATGCTTGTTTTGTACAATTCGATTTTGCATTTTTAGAAACTACAATTTTTCAACTTTTTCTAACGGTTAGCTACATGAATAAATTGTATATTCTACGGTAAAAAATAAGCTATTCACGTAATGTCACTACGGTGATTCTGGTAATCAAACTCTAAATGTATTAACATTTGATCAGCGAACAGAAAACAAAGGCCTATATGCTTACGATACAAGATGGCCGTTAACACGTGTCAACGACATGACATGTGTGCTACAGCCACCTCAATAGGAGTGAACGAGACATTTTTTCAGTATCTCAATCCCCTATTCTCTAGTAATAGCAAACCAATGTTGATTTGTTTATTCCAGTTTCCAATGCAGAAGGTACAGGGTTCGATTCCCGGTTCGGACTGGTTTTTTCTTTTTTAATTTGGAACTTAACTTGAATCCATCTGTATGGCACCGTTGTACATGTAAACAGTACCTTTGGAGCCGTCATGGCAACGGAGCACATGGTAAATTGTATAAATGTCCCCTACTGAAAATCAGTTCTTGTAATTGAGTGGGTAGACTATCAATACAAATATATTTATTCATTTATGAAAGACGTACTCGAAGCTTAGGTCATATAACATCTTTCGAATCTGAAGAACAGTAATGTATGTCAATAAAACGGTTACGAAAAATGATAAATTGTGGCTAGTGGTGGCGTTCTCGAACTACATGTGGATTCGATCTCCTTTCCCGCAACCACCATTGTAACTATGCTTGGAGGGTTGCCGTATACCCTAGACTCGAACGCATTGGGGGTGTAACTCGAGTAAGCGAATTTACGTTACCAAATTAGTTCAAATAATCTCTCTAATTCTCCCCCAATTACTCTCGCAAGTACAATCAGTTTTTTATGTGAAGCTTAGAGCAGACATGTTATTGTACTAAAACCAGGGAAGGTTGTAAAAAGTGCCAACTTAAACCTCAACAGTAAAGATCATATTATAATATCACATTGTTTTAAAGTATATTTTTATTTGTCTCATATTTGTGTGCGACACTGCGACACGTAAACGTAGCAACGAGGCACATAATAAAGTTAGTATAATGTCCCCCACTGAAAATCAGTTGAGTGGGTACACAATAAATACAAATTTCGTTATTTATTTTTATTACCTCTCAAGTCGAAAGTCTTTTTTCTGGGGTTTCGTGCAAATAAGCGTTCACGCTAAGATGTTTTCAGATTATCAATTGAGCTCACGGACTTTATTAACAATGACACGTTGTTTCTTATTAGAGGATGCTGGGCCCGATTCCCGTAACCGGAAATTCTCAAGTTGGCGAGATTTGCCTATAGTAGTGATAAGGTGAATTCTGGGTTTGTATTCTACAAACAGCCCTCGGACATAGTGGAACCCGTTTTAGAAACACAACCTGAGACCCTACAAGCTTGCGGGCTAGTTACTTCTTGAAGAAGCATAATTCTTTATTTTGAAGATATGACTTCGTTACTTAAAACACTACACACTGACTTAGTTCCGCTAGAATAAATTTACCTAATTCGTATCATTTAACAACGGTTAATTATAGAGTAGCGTAGGCGGAGTGAATCTCTCAATTCAACTCAAACGGTGCTTTCTGTTTCATTTTGTGCGCTCATCTGTCAACGCGGTTCTCATGCGGCGTTTTCCTAGTTAGTAATGACAAGGATTTTTTTCTTGCACAAATTGTGTTTTCTTTTCGAATCTTTCTTTTCAATTTTACCGCCGTCATAAAACGGCCGCCAGATTCGCCCGTGTTGGCGCGAGTAACGCACTCTATCGCAGACTTAGGACACTGTCTAGTGTCTACGAGCGCGAGCCAGGCGGCCATGCAAGCTACCGGAATAACGCCCACATGGAATAAAGCCCACATGGAACAAGGCCCACATGGAATAACGCCCACATGGAACAAGGCCCACATTTTACAATCCCGAAGCTTGCTTTGCCGTTGACCTTCATTATGCAAATTAGGTGTGAGTAACGACTATCAAAACCAATATTAAACATTTGGCAACGCAGCATCGCTCGGGAAGCTTCGGGATCGTAAAATGTGGGCCTTGTTCCATGTGGGCGTTATTCCATGTGGGCCTTGTTCCATGTGGGCCTTATTCCTTGTGGGCGTTATTCCGCGTCCCCGTCGAACAGAGGTCTAAGCCGGTATAGGGTGTATTGACGTATTGCGCATGGTGGCCACATTGGAGGCCACAATGGCATGTGATTGGTAGTTCATTGTTACTTGTTAGTATGTTTCAGCTGGCGTTTGATGGAAATTCAACTGTTCTCTAACTTTGGTTTGCTATTATCACTTAAAATCAACATAAACAAACTCTTTTGTCTCGATTACTCTTTTAATCGCGTACAGAAGCATACAATAATCATTTCCGTAAACTTTATCGGGGGATATACGTGTTCAAACTCTCGTATTTCGTACCTACATTCATATTCTATTGACAGCTAAATGAAACTTGAAATAGTACTATAGGTGGCCTCCAATATGGCCGATGTGACGTCACGTGAATACTCCCTATACTTGCTATAGAGGGGCTCGGGCTGTATCGTACAACGAGGTTCATAATAAATATTAAAAATAGCATATTATAATGTCGGGTGGCAATAACTATACATTTATTATTATTATTATTATTATTATTATTATTATTATTATTATTATTATTATTTACTCTTTTGCTATTACATTTTTACTTTCAGACCCGGCAACCATGGAGACTGTAAAAGACGCCATTGCATTTTGGTATGTGACGTTTGTTAAAAACATGGTAATAACTCCGAGATTGTTCAGTGAGAGTATCAAGAATCCATCTTGTAGCACTCATTACTCATTCTTTCCGTTATCAATAAGTGCGATTGGGTGGGTTCATCGTTGTCCGATAAATATTGATAGAGGTTCCTCAGCTATAATAGGCGAGACTCTAATTAAAATGAATTTGATTGAACTTCTATACTATGAAATCTGTATATTTTACATGCAAACCCAAATTAGTTCTGGGTTTGTTGATTGATACGCACAATGTAATTTATGTTAAATATATTCTATTTCATCATTATCTATCTATACACATTTACTGTGGCAAAATACATAGTGAAAATGATGTATTATTCTCGTCATTATCAATTTTAACATGATGCACTTTTAGATATTAAAATCGAACATATCCAAGAGTTTTAATTACATAAATATTATTCACGAACGCTTTAGACACATTTTGCTAAATTTCAATTAAAAAATAAGGTAATCAACATCATATTACATAATTCCTTTTACCGTTCTAATTGGAATGTTGAATATACAATACGCTTTAAATCAGATAACCCAATTCCGTAATTAAGATGTGACTGAACACATATAAGATATGTACATAAAACTACCCTAGTTTAATAACGCATGTATTTATTTGATTGTTTAAACAATTTAATAAACGTTACGATGTTTTGTATCTTACAACCATATTAGTCCTTTGCATAACGCTCGAAAAAGGCCTGGTCGGTATAAAATTTGGGTCAAAGGATGACATATATCAAATGAAAGCTTGAGACGAGTACTTTTTAAAAAACCATGATATACTTCTGGCAAATCCAGCTTTCTATGTCAAAACCAGGGTCCAAGGTCAAATTTGTAATTTTTTAAATATTTTTTTATTAAATAACGAAAAATGTTTGCGAGTTTAAAAATACTCTTCTAGTAAGATAAATGTATAAAGTTTATAAAAAAAAAAATTAAATTACCTACTGACCTTTTTTGACCTTGATTGGGGTCAATTTCCTCAAAATGGGTAATTTCTAAAATTTTCTTCGATTTATTGGCCAATATTCATTATATCAACGTACTTACTCATAAATACGTTAAAATGAATAGTTCTTATTGTTATCACATTGTTTTCACGGTATTCATTCAAAATGGCGGTCAAAGGTCAATAGGTAAGTATCGTCAAACTAGGTCTAGTAACTAAAATATTACTTGTGGGTACTCTAAAGACGCAGAATTTTAACTGCAATTAAAATAAAGAATAATAATATTGTTTTAATCGTAAGAGAATGTAATTATCATATAACTTATAAACTACTTGAGATTGTTACTGAATTTCTAATTAATGTCCTCAGACATCAGGGTATTCTTGAATAGGTGTGCAACTGCAACAAAATACATTTTTAGAAAAGAGCATGACCATGCTGAGATACGTGATATGATACTAGTATTATGTTATATCTACCTTAGCAGTCACTATCCAAGTTATCAGATTAATAACCTTCTGACTCACTGGAATTCTCATGGTACTGGTACTCTATTGGCACTGGTACTGGTACTGGTATTTGTACAATCCTTCAGCTTACAAGCGTGGGTACACTTTTATTGATTGGCCAAACACTCACATGTCGGCATCTTGCAAACACGGTAACAGTTACCGGCTAGGAGATCCATAACGGTCAAAGGTACTGGAGTTCCAATCATCCACTCGTTGCTCAGATCTCCTTCTGCCGTGGTTTCCCATCCATAGCCACGCGGATCAGGAACATCAGGGTTGGCGTCCAAACAACGTATCCAGTCCGCTGTTTGGTGGTTAGCTCGCAGCCGCAGGATTTGAAGCAGTAGGGAATCGTTTCAAGGTGGTAGCTGATTAGACTTAATATCATCACATTTACTTTTGAAAAGCTCGTAGGGCAGCTGGTGGACGCTTGACTACCAAAAATCAAACACACTTCGAAGATGTGCAAAAACTAGCGAGTTCGTTGGGATTCGAAGTATGTAATACGGTAATACCCTCCCTGACCTCCATGCACTGGTTGTGACAAAGGTTGGAATTCATAGTCGGCCACTTCACCTATGTTGCTATGGATATGTTTTCTATATGGGAAATGACATGTATAAAACTGTTACCTTGTTAACAACGGGCGCATTTATAGGTGTAGGGGACGACTATGAGTTCCAACCTGAGTGAGCTCATTCAGTGGTAAAGGGAAAAAGTGAACTTTGAATATCATGAGAAAAAAAACTCGCATTTCTGTGTCAAGCTAAACAAGATGGGTCAGGACTGGAGAGTTTCTATCGATGTCATCAAAAAAACTCGAAGAGTTTGTGTGTAAACTCTGCTCTTTGACCACGACTCTGTCATGCGTCAACCTGCTGCGCTATACGAGCTTTTTAGAAGTAAGTGTGATCATATGAAGTCTAATCAGCTACCACCTTGTAACGATTGCTTACTGCTTCGTATCCTGCGACTGTGAGTTATCAACCAAACACGATCTATTGATACGTTTCTTGGAAGCCAACCCTGATGTTCCTGATCTGTGTGGCTATGGATGGAAAACCACGGCAGAAGGAGATCTGAGCAACGAGTGGATGATTGGAACTCCAGTACCTTTGACCATTATGGATCTCCTAGCCTGTAACTGTTGCCGTGTTTGCAAGATGCCGACCTATGAGTGTTTGGCCAATCAGATGAAGTGTACTCACGCGTGTAAGCTGAAGGACTGTCCAAATATCGGTACCCAGCATGAGAATTCCAGTGAATCAGAAGGTGATTAATCTGACGACTTCAATTTTGAGTGATTTTGACTTCAATTCTGATTAATTTGACGACTAGACAGTGACTGCTAGGACAGATATCATATCATACTATCATATCACGTATCTGAGCATGGTCATGTTCTTTTCTAAAAATGTATTTTGTTGCAGTTGCACACCCATTCAAGAATACCCTGATGTATGAGGACATTAATTAGAAATTCAGTAACAATCTTAAGTAGTTTATAAGTTTTATGATAGTTACATTCTCTTACGATTAAAACATTATATTGTTATTCGTTATTGTAATTGCAGTTAAAATTCTGCGTCTTTAGAGTACCCACAAGTAATATTTTAGTTACTAGACCTAGTTTGACGATACTTACCTATTGACCTTTGACCGCCATTTTGAATGAATACCGTGAAAACAATATGATAACAATAAGAACTATTCATTTTAACGTATTTATGAGTAAGTACGTTGATATAATGAATATTGGCCAATAAATAGAAGAAAATTAAAAAAATTACCCATTTTGAGGAAATTGACCTCAATTAAGGTCAAAAAAGGCTAAATGGTTAATTTAATTTTTTTCAAGAAACATAATACATTAATCTTACTAAAAATGTATGATTAAAATGGCAAACATTTTTCATTATTTAATTAAAAATTATTAAAAAAATTACAAATTTGACCTTTGACCCTAGTTTTGACATAGAAAGCTGGATTTGCCAGCGGTATATCATGGTTTTTTGAAAAGTGCTCGTCTTAAGCTTTCTTTTGATATATGTCATCCTTTGACCCAAATTTTAAACCGTCATTCTCGTTATGCAAAGGACTATATACCTTTATTGTCGGCTACAGAAGAAAACCAGAAACCACAACCATTATTACTTTTCAGTTAGTACCGTAACAGAAACTTTTATTTTTGGTCATAACCGAAACCAGAACTGAAACCTAAATCAATGTATATACGCGTTCATACCGTAACCATGCAGCCTGGGTAAAGAACTACGGTTGTTTTAAACCTCAATATTGCAATTTGAAACAATAAATATGTTTTCACTTACGTGACACTAAATGGTGCTTTGTATGTTGTTCACTTCCTTTATATATAGACAGGATTTGGAGGTTATATGAAACTACACGAATATATACGTATTTTAAAATGAAGATTATTCAAAAGTTTGCTCTTCTCGTTATTTTGATGCGATGTTCATTTGTTCTTGTCGACAGGCAAATGAAACATCAAAACAATCATTGTAGTACTAACTATTAGCCGAAGACTGCGCAATGAGTATGGCTTTAATTTGAGATGGTAATCGTAGTCGACTTTTTGATTTACAAGTGAATTAAACGCTACACAATTCAGAAATAATTACAAACGTTTTAAAATCTTTCATTTCTTAGGGTTATTTTCTTTTGTTTTTACAAGTTCAAGCCATTTAACCCTCCTTTAGCTGTTGCTCTTCCTCTTTGATTGAGATCACCAAAGAGTGAAAACCTCTAAACGGCATCAGTGAGTGTCGTGTTTATACACACCCTTTATAACTCCACATCGCTGAATGTTATTGCTGTATTATTCTCAATTAGGTGCAATGACTGGCTTGTTGTTGATATTCGGCCAAGTCTCTGTCTCTCTCTGAGACAGAACCTCGTCAAACACATGGCACGGTAATGGCTTAATGAATCGGCACTTATCTTACGGCTGAAAAATACTAATTGCAATTGATTGTCAACGCGAGAGCAGAGGTCATTAGCTAACACTGTTTTTCTAAGTTGAATGATGGTAAAATCTTTAGTTTTCTACGCTTTCTATGGGCAAGAAGTTTTCAGAGCAGCAGTATTACTATATGTATAATCAACCAGGTTAACCCCCCTCAGCTTCCAGCACCCAGCTTCCCCCATTTTGACCTTCTTGCCCCCCCCCCCCCCCCCCTTAAGAAGCTCAAATCAAAGGTCTACAACTACCTTATAGTCAAAGCCTTGTACAGCTTATAGTATCAATTATCTTACATACACACCTTCAAATTTGGGACAAACGTTTTTTTACCAGCTGGGGCCCTGTTTCCGAATCCTTCAGCATAACTTAAGTGGATTCCCGAGCTGGACGTCGAACGCAACACCAACGAACCAATCAGAATGAAGCTGCGCTCGTCAAATAATATTTAAATTACATTTTATGAGGCACACATTAAAAAATGATATGGTTTAGCTCTAACCCACCACAACACACAAACAAAACAGAAGCTCTCTTACTAAGTAACGCGTGTAAAAAAAAATTACAATGGTTCATGTACATATTTTCGGATATAGGTTTAAAATAACGTCTGAATTAGCATGATGTGTGTTCCTGTCTGGATGTGTTCCTGTCTGGATGTGTTCCTGTCTGGAAGAGCCAAGATGGCCGGTAAACCCTGACCGTTAAAAACATTCAAAACTCTTGTTGAATATTCAATTTTGATTTAGTGTATTACAATAATGATCACAAATTTGTTTTTCAGACCGTTATTGTTTAGCTTTCAATGCGTTAGCTATATGGAGTTAACGTTCGTAACATATTAGACTGCCGGAAGTTAAGAGGTTATCTCATTAATCGTAGCAATTAACACAGACACACGCGAGCGAGCGGGCGACTCAAAACACCAATTATATTTGGCGCGGGGAGAGATCGGCCTTCCGAAACAACACTCGGCTCGTCTTCGTGTTACGTAGCTTGGCGGTAACACGTGGAGACTCTTGTTCGGCTGTCGCCGGTTCGATTCCGCCCACCGACAATCCTCACTGAAGGTTTTGCTAGGTCGTAACGCGAATTCTGGGATTGAATTCTACTATAATAGCCCTCGGAGATTCCTTCCCATTTATCCAACACCTTATAGCGTTGAGTAAGTAATATAGGGTAGAGTCGCAACGCTATCGGCACCTTATGCTGCCCAACATACTTTAGTCGGGTAGTAGAAGTTCGCCAAGCGACGCGATGACGGGAGTTTTCGGCTGTCTTCGTATATCTTCGGTGAAGTAGCCGACCAATCAGGCTCCGTCATCGCGTCGCTTGGCGAACTTCCACTACCCGACTAAAGTATTTTGGGCAGTAAATGGCGGTAGACAAACTGCCGATGGCGTGTGGAACCTCTACACTATATTACGCACTCAACGCCTATAGTTAGCCACCTGTAGAGGGGCACATCAGGTAAAGCTAGTGTGCACCCTATGTTACAGGTATTCCTACGAAATATTATTATGTGTGACGCCACCACGAACGCTTATGTAGATAGAAGAGAATTAATTGTGACGCTAACAAGTTTGTGATGATCCAGCTCAGTGGCGTGCGGTGGACTTTAGGAGTGGGTATGCGACCAACACTCAAACCATCAGTGTGTGAGGGGGGGGGGGGGTCCAGCGGGAATAGAGAAAATATGACGCTCTGATCGCAGTTTGTTTAATCAATTAAATAGTTTGTCGGTTGGAACAGTATTTTTACGTTTTCATGGTAAACGCGCCGCCACACATGCCACAATTTATGACATGATCACCATTTAAACATAGGCCTACTAAAGTAATATACTCTGCTATAGACTTACCCAGGAAGTGGACTAGACGTATTTACTTGAATTCGAACTCCATCCTTCTCTCCTGTTTTGTGAAGACTGCTATGACCCGATCATAAAAGTTCGAATTCTCCTTTAAGTTTAACAGGACACGTTTTTCAATCGAAAGCAGCGCTAGACTTGAAAGTCTTTCTTGGCCTTGTGTAGCACGTACATACGTCTTGATACGTTTCAGAGCCGAAAACGATCGTTCAACGGATGCTGTAGAACTCGGAATCGTAAGGTACAACGATGCAAGACGATAGAGTTCAGGCAACCCTTTGTCCAATTGGTGTGAACGCATAAAGAACACTAATTCGTGAGGGTGCTTAGCTTGAAACTCTTCGGACGAATACAGGAAAATCAATTCATTTTTTAATCGATTTATATCGAAAATGGTACCATATGTGTCTTCAAGTTGGTGAAATGTTACACTGGGGAATTGAACTTTATACGTGTTGTAATTTTCGGGGTTGAGAAGTTGTATAAATTGGAATCGCTCCATAGAGGTAAATCGGGCGTCCAAATGAGTAGATATGGTATCGATTATTTCGCAGTAAACACGTCGACTTCTATCTTTGTAGCTTACGTTACCACGTGTTCTACTCGGGACTTCTTCGACGTTACACTCTTGGCGCTTTTTTTCTGCCTGTTCCCAAACTTCTTCAAATTTTTCTCGTTGCGTGTCCACTAACGTTTTCGTGTCTTGCACCTTTTTGTAACAATATCCGATGTCAAACTCTTTTGTCTGTAGAATGTTATAGAGAACGTCAGTGAGGCCAAACACATTTGAAAACACGGTTATAAAAAAACAGTTATCAAATTTTGTTAAAAAAGCTAGGAATCCTTGGGCCATTACCGCCGTTTCCCCGCCCCATTTCGCAGAGTTCGCTATTACGTCCTCAAAGAACGCAATTAGGTGTTTTAAAAATGCATCCACAATGCTCAGCAATCTTGACGTAAAAACCCACCTTGTGGGAGCTACAGTCGGTAATTTTCTTGCCATAAACTCCTTCAAACCGGCACTTCTTTTAGGTGAGTTTGAAAAAAATGCAGCCAATCCAGAGAGCGTTGTAAAAAATAAATGGCATTCTTGTATGTTTTGACACCCTTGTTGTAACACTAGATTTAGCTTATGGGCAAAGCAGTGCACAAACAATGCTTTAGGATAGCGTTCTTGAACACGTGTACACAACCCGCTTAATTGTCCCGCCATCACGGCAGCACCATCATAGGACTGGGCTATCAATTTGTCTTGTATTGCAAATTCGTCGACGATCTTGACCACGTGCTCGAACAGAGCTCCAGCCGTTTTATCAGCGCTCATGTCAGTGAAACCGACGAATCGTTCGTGTGCTTTTCCATCTTTTGTCACGTAGCGGAGGACAGTTGACAGTTGTGATGCGTTCATTACATCCGACGTCTCGTCCAAGAGAATGGCAACAAATAGTGCATCTTTCACTTCTTCCTTTATCTCATTCATAACCACTGTACTGACAGCTTCAATGAGATCGTTCTGTATCCTGTTGGATGTCCCACGAAACACAGTGGCGGTCTCCAGATGTACTTTCAACAATTGATCGTACTCTGCTAAGAAGTTTAGTAGTTCGACATAATTCCCCTTGTTAAGTGAATCTTCACTTTCATCATGGCCCCGAAATGGCAATTCTTGTTTAGCCAAGTGACACACGGTATCAATCAATCGACGAATTATCTCTCTGTTTTTTTTTACCATTTGATTGTGTTGGGACACATGCGTTCTTTGTTGTTCATTTAACTGCAGTTCAATGCGCGTGTTCCCGAACGTATTTAACTTAACGAATGCATTTAAATGAGCTTGTGATCGCTCATGCTTGTTCGCTGCATTATAAAATGCATTCAAATTACCATACCCTTGTTTGGTCCAAACAGTTGAACTTGTGTCCGAACTAAACAGTACACACGGCCAACAAAACAATTTTCCTAGAGTAGCACTTCCTGTCAACCACGGCACCTTCTCGTATTGTTCGATATGAAAACGTCGAGTAAACTCCTGCTTACCATTGCTACCCTTGTGCTTCGTTTGCAATGACGGAATTTGTGGCTGTGGTTTACCATTCTTAACAATCAGTTCTTTTTCAACAAAAGTTCGCCTGCCAAACGGCCTGTTTAATAAGTCTTTGATGCAATCATCAGTGTCAGTCATTATTACACAGTAAATTACAATATCATTACTACCACACGCAATCACAAACCAAATACACTTTAAAACACGAGATACTTCACTCACTGCTCTAACGGATTGTGCCGACTGCTAAGTGCACGGCGCCACCTGCTACGCGACAGGCGACAGTATCCGAGGACCGAGAAAGCACGAAAACCAGCAGTGAACGCCGAGGTTGGAAGCTTACTTGCCTTCGGTTTTTGGCTATACCTCCCCCCACACCCCTGGCCAATGGTCAATAAACCCTCAGCCCATACACCATGCTCGAAGTTAGCTCCGCTTACTACCAAAAAAATCAAAGCTAGCCGAAGCGAGACCTTACAGAAAATGCCGCCCTCTGCTGACAGAAATAAAGACCGCTCGAAAACATTTCTCCTGATTTTTTTTTTCGAATTATTACTTATGAGTACTAATATAGTAGGCGATCATATTATTATACTTAAGTTAAATAAGTACTGGATACACTGGGTATGCACCGCATACCTTGCATACCCAGACCGCACGCCCCTGATCCAGCTATAAACGCTGCACCAACTCTTCTGCAGTAACGTCGTAAGTACCAATTGACAGGAACATTTGCTTGTCATCATCACTATCATCATCATACTCAGAATTATTGTTTATGTGTGATGCAACAGCTATTTATAAAGTATAATAAAACAGTAGTTTCAACCATCGTGAACCCACTGCCACATTGATAATAATAATAATAATAATAATAATAATAATAATAATAATAATAATAATAATAATAACTAATAAGGGCGGAATGCAGAATCGAGATAAGTATGTGATTTGTTTATGGTTGCTATGGAGTTTGTTCTTCTATAAAACAATTCCATAGCAACAAATCCTGTACTTAACTTGACACTTGACTCGGCATCTATGCAGCGAAGTGTTCCCCACGACCACGACGCCTCGAACCCAGACCACGCACGCATCGGTGGTGTTGTCAACTAGCCTCGAACCCAGGTTGTGTTGTCAACTAGTCGAGTCTGCGACCCGAGACGCTCGTGCGATGGTCGCGTGCCTGATATTATATTATAGCGTGGGAAGATGAAACTCTCGCTGCTGCGGCGTCAAGAACGGCTACAAAGATGTCGCGAAGCTCTGAAGTTACTCCTCTACTCAGTCAAAGTTACTCGATAAGCAAAGTAACGGAAGAGAGCAATAGCGTCGTTTACATACTGACGAGCAGACCGCGCGGTGCGGGGAATGACTGTTTCCTTATTTGCAAATCATCAACGACCCGTCTGGCCGGGCCTGGGGTAGAATAGGCCCTGGGTGACTCTGCCAGTCGTAAGAGGCAAAAGGAGACCCTACCCCCGCCCTCGTCCCACTTGGTCCTCCCCTCCAATTGCTGGGCTCCCCTATGACGACCCCCGGGGTGTATAGTGGATCTGATACGGAAGACATCATATGACCCAAGCTGTCGAGTACGTCGTTAAACACCAAATGATAATCAATCAAATTATCACGATTGCATAAAACATACATTAGGCCCCTCTATCTACAGGATAAATCTATAGCAAATATCAAAAGCGCACCACTATTGTATCTCGAAATATACACGAAACTTCGTTTTACATCTTGTTCAACTGACATATATTATTGCTTTTTGTCTGCATTCTACACGCCCCATTGCAGTACGGTAACAATGTACTAAAAATGCTTGCGCTCAAAAAATGGACTGCTTATTCTTTGTATCTAGATTTGCTATGCACTTGTCTCATCAAACTACCCCAGTG
This sequence comes from Isoperla grammatica, assembly GCA_945910005.1. Taxonomy (NCBI): domain Eukaryota; kingdom Metazoa; phylum Arthropoda; class Insecta; order Plecoptera; family Perlodidae; genus Isoperla; species Isoperla grammatica. The sequence goes on along the minus strand of OX246739.1, from coordinate 7,335,346 downwards.
TATTGCGGGCGTGGGTGCTGAAGGTAGGTGTTATAATCCCAGTGTTCGTAAGATGTCACACGTCCGCAATAAACGACACGAGATGCACCGGGTTGCCGACAGGGGCGTCAGAGTTCTTACTTTTGGAGGGGGCGCAAGTGCAGCAGACCTTTTATGTGTGAGTGAGCAAGAAGTGCCTGATTAGAAGCTGCAGCCACTGTTTGTCATGATCTAAGGTCTGACGGGCATATCTTATAGTACACGTCTCCCACTTGACTTTCTGCAGGTTGCTGTGACGGCGGAAACAAAGTATAGCGGGGCACGTGGATGGTGATTAGATTGTGGGTGTACTCACTGCTGCCCCAGTGGTCCGGCCAAATGTCGGTCATGGAGAGAACATTCTCCGGCTCCCCCTGACGCAGCCTCCAGTTCTCCCGCCCCGGCGTCGAGTCCTCGTCGTGCAGAACCTCGTCCTCCACCAGCTCCTCGTCCTCCACTAGCTCCTCGTCCTTGAGGACGTACCCGCCGTCCATGTTGGCTCTGTACGGGCCCACCAGGCCCACCAGCGCTAACCCGGGTCGCGCCAGCAAGCCCGCAGGGTCGCTCACATCGCTCTTGTCGACGACACTGTACATGGGCTCTACTTGTTGCTGTGAGTCCTCCTGCCTGCTCACTGGTCGTGTGCCCGAAGACATCGCGCTCGACTCGCCCACCGTGACTGACAACCGTACTGTGCATCCACTCCACACGCGGCCCGACCCTTACACACGCGCGCGCGCTCCCGATCACGTGCCTGCCAGGATTCCGGCCCTTTTAGGGGACGATACACCGGGGAATGTATGTGTGTGTCTGCGCAGGACGTGTTTTGGTCCGTAATTAATCGATTAATCGCTAATCGATCGATCGCGATAAAGCATTTCCATAACTCAGTTGTCTTAGGAGCGATTGTGTGACGTTACCTCTCAATAAACATAGGAGGATGTACTAAAGGATGTACTAAATGAGGACATCCACTGATGAAGGGGAAGCTCACCGTCTGATATCCTTCAAATATGTTCTAGTGAGAAGATTGAGGAAGTCTCAAACACAGACTGAAGCTATATCCTCAGTATTGGTAATATGGGGATATCCTAGTAGGAAGAACTGAGGATGTCCTGTGGAGACTAAAGTCACTCCAAGGAGGAATTTAAAATATTCTCATATAGTGCTATTATGAAGGTGTAGGATATTGGCAGGACATCTTTGGTGATTACTGGGTTCACTTCTAGAGTGCGTGAAGTGGCCGTTTCGTCCAGAAAACACTGGACACTTCAGTCATTTCTGGATATTTTATTCCGGCAGTAAATACTCTTCTATTGAGCAGATCAGTAAATTGTGTATGTGCCGATTGCATCACAATGCCATTAACATAATATGTAATTGTTTGGCATTTTATCAATTCTCAATTTTACTTTGCCTGAAAAACAAAAACAATACCTATACGTAATGGACTGGTATATTTATCAAATAAATAATATGAGTAGGTACAGCGTTTTATATAATTTAGATGCGTATTAAATAACCTACGACAAATAGATGCCTTGCAGCCCATAAAGCCCTTGACGCATGCAAATACTAACCAGCGACCAAATCGGGTGCAAGGTTATGGTTATGTCACGACGATAGTTCATCATCCAAGTGTTCACCGAAACGTGCATGGTCCGTCAGTATATATGAAATAACAAATGTGTTTTTGATTACGGTTCCTCGCCTAGAGATAAAGCAGCTTCGTGCTCGCTGAGCGTGAACTGTTTTGTTAATCTTAATACGTATATATGCAACTGAGTGTCCATGGTTACACGGTAGTGCCCATGCACGTATTGTGTGTGTGTGGAAGTGTTGAAGTTTTATCGGGCGTGTAACTGTAATTCAAGCGTGCGGGGGTTGTTGAGCAGTTTGGCGCGAGGCTGCGGAAGCTCGATTTTGATTCTAACAACATCACGGATGAATAAATAATGTGGGTTTATTTCTGGTGCAAATGCAGATGGTTCAGGGTTCAATTCCTGGTTCGAGCTGGGGTCTTTACTCTAAACTATCTACAATTATCACACTAGTGATTTTGGAGACGTAGCAATGAAGCATATAATGGTATAGTATCCTTCACTGAAAATAATTTATTTTAACAAAATGGGTATATCCTACAAAATAAATACAAACTTATTTTATTGTATTACGTTTTTTATTTAAAACTTCAATACATAGGGCCTACGTATGTACGCTTTTCCCTCCTTATATCAAAGCAAAACATTGGCACGGCACCTCGACCAAAGTCGCACATTCACATCAAAGGAAAACATTGGCACGGCACCTCGACCAAAGCGCACATTCACATCAAAGCAAAACATTGGCACTGCACCTCTACCAAAGTCGTTCATTCATATCAAAGCAAAAAAAAAGCCATTTAATTTTGACGAACCAAATTATATTTAGTATCGTATAAATTGACACTTTCGAAACCGTGTCAAAACTTACTCAAGAGATCAAGTGAGGTTGTTACTCGTATAAAACTATTAAAATAAAATTCTCTGCCAGCTGGCTTGTCTTTTCGCCGTGACCTCCGTCGGGTTTACCCCGGTCGCACGCATTGTCGGTACATCACACAGTTTGGCAAACAGAACTCTCTCTCTCTCTCTCTCTCACTCTCTCCAACTCAACCTGCTCGTTTTGTTCTTACCTACAAATAATACGGCAACCATAGAAATAATAAAATACCGTGACGCGCCGGCCAGCATAATGGTCCCCATGCATCCACTCATTGTTGTGCAGCTGTCTTCGGATGGTGTGGGAGGTGGTTGAATACAAGATCATTGCAGTGTACACTTTCTACACATAAGAGCCAGGTCATGTCGTCAATCATACGCGACACAGCTGTTGCCGGCAATCTGACTGATGTGTGACATTTGTCGAGATTGCAACCTGCAACGCGTTTAGCCAACGGGGAACACACAGTCCGTTGTATAACTCTCCACCTTCTATCTCCACGTGATTGAAAGAACGTTTATGATCGCTCGTACTGTAACACGCCTCTTGGGTATTTGTTTAATGACTTGTAAGCAATCAATCGGTATCCCACAGCTCTGTCAGTATACTCAAGTCGCACCACATGAATAATGCGGAACCCATCAATCATAGCAAGGCTGCGATATTCTTCGGAAAGTGTCTCGTAGAGCATACAAATAGCTGCCAGGCCTGGATCGAGTGTCAAGTGTCTGCGTAGGTCAAACCACAAGAGACAGATGGTTCTCTGAATCTATGTATTATGTATTAGACTAGTCACCGTTATATTTCTATATAGTATTATTATTATTTATTAGTATTAGTATTAGTATGAGAACAATCTGGGTATTCTTGTTCTTTCTCACGCGACGTCACAGATGATTAGATCGTTGGGAAATAGTATTCAAATTTACTAAATAATCATAATTTATAATTCAAGAAGTAATGATACGAAGATTTCTACTAAAAATTTATAGCCTATAGAGTAGACCACACATACGTAATCTTGAACACAGTTTGTAATGTGGCATTGTTTTCGTTACTTGCCGATGGAAAGCGATGCGTCCCAATATGCACTGTGTTTGATATTTTGATATGAGTAGGCTACTGGATCACGCCTTCAATACCTGCGGTGTATAACTATTAGTAAGTAAAGACATATAGGTGAGGAAAAGCGAGTTGCTTCTTCATGACCACACCACGTCTGTAAAATAATGGAATTTCTATATAGTGATAAGTAAGTGTCAGTACGCACCAAAATGTGTGGCTTGCCCCGCAAAACGTATTAATTTTGTAAATAAAACCTCGAAACCTAGTTCGTATGATGCTACACATGTCAATAAACCGCACTTTAACCCGGTCATCCAAGCATAGACTTGCGGACGAGGCTACAACGAGCGCATCCTTGGCGTTATGAATATTTGCCATTGTTGGTCAAGTTTGAAAAAGTCAAGAAAAGAGTGGACGAGACAAAGGATTCTCTTTATGTTGCTTCTCGGTAGTAACGAACCATTACAACGGTTGATCTTTAAACCTAAAACCATCTATAAAACAATGTAACAATGAATTGCCTATCGAAAGTAAAGAAACATGCAGACAAAGAAACAACTTAAAAAGTCCAGAAGTAAATTTGATACACAATCGCAACAAATCACACGTAATTTTTGGACAAACGTTCATAGTAAAATGTAAACACATGACAAATATACGAAAATTACAAAACAAAAGGCTTATATTTTCGTAGGGCTAGCGCAGGAAACCTAGCCCTGCCGGCTCAACACCTGCAGTGACATGGCCACGGGCAATGGCGGCGCACTTGTGTACACCCGCGGAGCTTGAAACAGTTGGCGCTCTTCGAAACTTCACGTCAACAACAACAGCAGCAGGCGGTGAACTACAACAACGCGCGTTAATCGTAGTAATATCATTGTTCCTCATTTACAACAAAGACTGATTGACGTTTGATTAGTGTAACGCAATAATAACGAACCATTAATCGTTACGACGTTGTGTTAATTGGCTGTGATAAAACAGCCAGGGGGGCTATTCTTGAACCGATACGTTTTGACTCGCATGCGAGTTACTCGTATGGGTCCCAACCCGCATACGAGTAGCTCGTATGCGAGATTTGGTATTCTTGAAACCAGAGAGCTCGCATACGTTTTGAATCATTGTTGCAGTTGCTCATACGAGTCGGTCTTCACGAAAAGTTTGCAGTCGTTCTTTCTTTGACTAATACGTCATCACTTGACGTCACTGTTTTATTATCGATTTTCTCGGCAGCCAATAAAAACGAGGATAAACAAAGACGCACGTGTTACGACCACATGTGATTGTGATTGCATTTTCGTGACATGTTTGACGTCTATGCAACTGTTCATCTTCAATCTGTTAACAAGGTAAGTTATTAACCTTAAATTTCAGTTCCTGTCTTGTAGATGTATTGCCTAGTATAGGCCTCTGCCTACCTAGTATGTGTGACAAACAAATATCTGTCTAGGTCTATAATAGAGCTACGGATCGTGTCATTTTGAGGTTAAGCTCGACATGTTTGTGTAGACCATAGACATCGGGCTAGGCCTAGCAATGTTTGAAGCTTAGAATTTAGTATAACTGCAGGTCTAGTCTAGTCACTGTGCCGTAGGCCCAAGACGCCCATAGCCTATAGTCACTTAGGTGTTTGTGAACATACTGTTGCATGCTGTCTAGCCAAGGGCCTAGGCCTATACTCACCTAAACAATGATTGACATTATGGTTGCTGTGTCAATCTTTTGAAGAATACCCGGCCTGCCTAGATAGACATAAAGCTAGTAAAATATGTAATTTCATGCTGTTGTTTGCTGAACGTAGAATTTGCAAGGTTTGTTACTGCATTTGTAGTCGCATTCGTGCTTCAGTTGCCTAGACGTTAGCTTAGACGCTGGCCCGGGTAGACAAATGCTTAGCCTAGGCCTAGTCCTCCTAGTCACTAAATGAGTTAATGGAATACAAAATAGCCTAGTATAGGTCTATGCATAATATAGCCTAATTTTATTTTTGCAGAGCAGTGATGAGGTCCAGCATAAAAGATTGCATGGACATGGTATCCGGACTGTCCTGAGAAATTCCTAAGGGTTTACGAACCCTACCTAAGGTAATTTTATGTTAACCTAAAAGTTCATTGTGTTGTTGTTTGGGCCCTACTTAGGGCATACTTTAGATTTGTCAGGGTTAGTCTAAGCCCATAAACAGCTGTCACTGACTGGTTGTTGTTCATTGTCTCAGCTAGAACTCATGAGTTTGCTACTCGATACAACAAATTCCTGTTTATGACAATCAAACTGGTTGTAAAACAGTCCCAGAACAAGACAATGAACAAACCTCTTGAGCTAGACCTACATCTAGATTCTGTAGAAAGTTACTAGTAGAGTTTATACTAGAACATCACGTAAATTAGGAAAATATATTATTTATTTTCTTATAAAGAGGTTTCAGTACTATATAATATACATCTTCCATTAACTTTAATGTCAATAATTTTAACTCAATTTAGTTTAAAAAACAAACTATTAGGTTTGGTGTTGGGTTAGTGAAAGTAAGCCAAATGGATGGGTAGTTAATTGGGGGTAATGTCCCAGGCAGCTTACCTTGAGAGGTGAAGGTGTATGTCTGAAACTGGAACTATATACACACAAAAAATACAAATATGTAGGCTACAGGACAATGAATAACGTAAAAATTATTTTGCGATAATACGGCCTTGCTTACTCGACGATTGCAGTCGGATCTACTCGCAGTTCCTATTGAACACCATCACCTTTCAAGGTAAGCTGTTGGGATTCTTATTATTTCCCCAATAAAGTATGAGATCTACAATTCTATGGGAAGTAATGTGTGGATTGTTGTAAATTTTATTACAGTACCCTTGCAAGGACATTTTATTCTAACACAATATGTTCTTTTTTACAGTTGCAGTCATTGCGGCAAAAGTTTTCTGAAATTTAATCGGTCCACACCAGTCTACAAGCCTTACTACTTAAAAACTGGTCTGTTTTCTGGCTGTGGTGGTCACGGTCCTGCCTCTGGGTCACCACTCACCACTTGCATCAAATTGATGTACAATTGAATTTAAATTGAAAGTGAAACTGAATAAGACTTTAAAGAATTAATTGCAAATTTCTGTTTATAGTGTTAATCATCAGTAGGTAGGTATTTAAAATCCAATACAAAAATTGATGTAAATTGTAAGATTTTGGGTTAACTTATTTATGACTACATATTATGTTCATAACTTTTACAAGATACAGTAGACTACCCAATACATTTTGTTTTGAAAGTAGGTAGCCAGCCATGGAGGACTGAGAAGATGCCATGCTTCTTCGAGATCTCATAAATACTGAAGTCGATGCAGGCAGTATGCATTGTACTTTTCATAAATTCACATTAACTAATGTCAAATTAACTTGTGAGTGTGTGTGTAATTTCCTCCCAAGTGTAATGTTATCCCTTGCATAACATTGCAAAAATTGGAAACCAATACAAAGAAAAAATTACCCCCTAAAATAAAATAAAAAATTAAAAACTACTACTACTACTACACACACACTATTTGTGGCCAAATTAGTACTTCAGCAATATTGTAAACACTTCATTTCAGGCCCATCATTAAAAATCAATGGTAAGAGTAAAAGTAAAGTGATCCTACTTTAGTCAGTCCCATTTGCATAGCTGTTAGCTTTGATTTGTTACTGTTAACTTTGACGTTTATTTTTAATATTGATGGGCCTTCAGTAATTTTTGTTTTTTTAGGGAATAAATACACTACATAAATAATTAAAACTATGTTTTGAATTAGGTTTAAATTTTAAAACTAATTCATCAACCATTTTACAAGGGGAAATTTTAATTTTGGAAAACACAAATGACAGAACTACAAAATATTTAATATTATATGCATTTAATTTATTTATTTGGTGATACATCTTCCTACTGTACTAGTGTAGTAAAACAAGTCACTGTCCAGAATGCATTCAATTATCAAATCTAAAACTATCTCAGAATGTGCTTTATAATAATTGAAAGTAATTGTTCTCTTGTCAGGGCTACCTCCTTATGAATGCATTCACAATTATTTAAAAATTTGTCACATTTCAACCAAAATACCAATTTCTTCTTTTCATTGGAAATGTAAATCCTCTCTTGGCCAATGCTGAAAGATTGCAGCAGGGATTGATGTAGGTAGAATTCAACGTTCGTTACTGAAGTAGCCAATTCTAACTTCATCGACCGACATCTGGCTCTCTTGCCAGTAGATGTCTTCTAGTGGTCTTTTCTTGTGTCTGCAACTTGAAACAAAACGTTCGTGGGGATATAATTTACTTACCCAGTACTTGAAGCACACAATTTAGGGAAAAATATTTAGGACCAAAACAATATAATGTAATATATATTTTTTAGGACTAATAGCCTCAGCCATAAGCCAGAAGGCCTCGACATGGAAACCAAATTTTCCCACATCAGTTTTTATGCCAGCGGGTTCCTCAACATGTTGAACATGCACCGTTAAGCCTACATTTTTATAATACTGTTGAAAGTAATGTTCATAAGTGGACTAGGGTAAGGCCTACACAGTAGGCCTGACTACGTTTAGGCTAACCATGTGAGCCGAACCCGGACTAGCCATTATGTAGGCCTACTCAGTGTACAGGATCAGTTCAGTATCTGACGCTTTCATTCCGTACTAGCGTACTAGGTTGTACGAGTCAGTTCGAACTACGTGTGCTCTCAGTGATTTTAGCGATTCGAACTCGGTCTGTGCCGATGTCCTTCAAACAACTCTAGTCCAAAATGAGTATTTACCGGTTAGGCCTATAGTCTGGGCTTGGCTCCTGTGGTAAATGTAGACAATGTCAGCCTAGGTTAATCCATATAGGGCCTAGACCCAGGTTTGAACTGTTTTAAGGTAGGCCTAGGCCCTGCAAAATGAATTGTTAAACTAGGTCCAGCATGCCATGGGCGCTAGGCCTAGCTCTAGGCCTAGTTCTTTTCATAGATAAATAAATAGTTTCTTTATTCACTAGACATAAGGGCCTAGGCCTACATAATATAGGGTAGTAGGCCTAGGCCCTAGGCTTAGCCTAGGCCTAGCTTATCTGCAGGCAAAGAACTAGCCCTAGGCTTAACCTCAATTTCCATACTCGTTCGGGGCTACTCGCTAGGCATGCCTAAGTATATTTTAAACACAAATCCTAGGCCTACGAACGGAATGTAATGAAATTATAAAACACACATAATAGCGTAGGTCTAGGCTAGGCCTACTATAAGAGAGAAATATAATCATTTACCTACCTTGGAGTCTGCTTTCGACGTCTTCATAACCTCTGATTTTGATGTCAACAACACAATTTTACAACAACAACCACGCCAAAACGCATACGGTTTCCCATCTCGCCACCTCTAGGCCGGCGAGTAGAAACGTATGCCCATTCCGCATGTGCGGGTACGGTTTCAAATTCAAGAATAGCAAATTGTCAAAACGTATGCGTAATGGCGGTCACGTGACCATAATCCCGCATGCGAGTCCACTCGCATCGTTTCAAGAATAGCCCCCCAGGTGGGTTTGACATATAGTATACAAGCCGGCGGTGAAAGGGTCACGACCAGGGCCTTGATTCTCAAGGTGATCACCGGTTTTGGTCGTTATGAGAAGGCTGTGACCCAATCACAGCCATCCATTCGCCTTCCGTAACGACAGAAACCGGTGAGAAATTTACCACAGATTTAGAGAATCGGGCTCCAGAAAAGGCAAGAAAAATGAATATACGAACTTATCTGGCATATGGCAATGACAAACCCTAAACTTTTCCAACGGATAGCGGCCATCATCCCGTACACTATGGGGTTATTCAATGGGCTGCACTCAGTGCTCACTGGTAAGTCTATTGCATTGTTCACTCAGTATTAATTAATAATTCTTCGTAGGAATACCACGTTATAGGGTGCACACCAGCTTTACCTGATGTGCTCGCCCCTCTTCAGGTGACTAACTGGGTTATTAGGGTGTTTGGATTGTTGGGAAGGAATTTCCGAGGACTGATAGTATGACTCAATTTCAGCATTCGCATTTACGACTGAGGAAAACCTCGGAAAAACCTTCAGTCAGGACTGCCGGTGGCCGGAAACAAACCGGCGACCTCCCGAATTAGAGTCTCGCGTCTTACCGCTGAGCCATCTCTATCGGTTTCGCTCGGTACGGTCCAATGCAGCCAATGAAAAACACCCTAACTTCGTAAGTAATTGTTCACAAACAATTGAGCATATTTTTGCATACCAAGTTTTGTCACAGATACAATCTATTCTACTGTCGTGAGTCGTGACATTTTCCTTGTTGAATCGTGTATTGACGTAAAACCGTTATCGAATAAATGCTTTTCACGTAATGAACCTGAAAAATACGTTTGAATACAATATGTCGCGTAATAACTGTCTGAGGCCAAGGGTAGTAGAAAAATGACAAACATGTGTCAAACGAACGCTGAGTCGTAACAGATGGCAAAGTGAACTGTAACATCCATCGTAGCTCAGAGTTCATGTTGTAATTGTTGTTGCTGTAGTTTTATGAGGCTGTAGGAGAGTTTTAAACATTCCATTCAACAGTACTTACCCTTCCTGGCGGCGACAAACTAGGGAGCCTAGCGGTAATATTATGCGAGACTCTTGTTCTGGAGGTCGACAGTTCATTACCAGCCGTCGGCAATCCTGACTTAATTGGGATTTCCCAAGAATAGAACTATAAATAAATAATAAATAAATAGAACCTTATTTGTTTAGTTAGTAGCCTGAAGAGGTGCAAGAAATCCCTGCACAGATGTCATGCAAAACAATTTTATTATATTTTACATTCCAATTATACAACTGATTGACACAGAAGAAATCTATACTCATAGGTTCCAAGCACCTTTGAGCCACGCTCCGGCTAAATACTGGCGGTATCCCAGATCCCCCCATAATTTTACATCCTGTTCTCTGAAGCTTCGTTTCCTTTCCTTTTTCTTTTCGGTATTATATTATAAAACAAGTATTTTAGGTATGATTTATAGGTCCGTGAACCTGGCCCCCCCCATTCGCGCACTAATTCTGAAAAGCTCCCAATATTTAGTGTGCAATTAGTGCTTCCACATTACGAAACCATATAATTAGTGCGCCTTTACTTTACGAGATAAAGGCAATTTTGTTTGGGGGGGGCCAAGTTCACGCTGCCCCCCCCAATCGCACACTAATTCTGAAAAGCTACCAATATTTAGTGTGCAATTAGTGCTTCCACATTACCAAACCATATAATTAGTGCGCCTTTACTTTACGAGATAAAGGCAATTTTGTTTGGGAGGGGCCAAGTTCACGCTGCCCCCCCCCAAACGCACACTAATTCTGAAAAGGTACCAATATTTAGTGTGCAATTAGTGCTTCCACATTACCAAACCATATAATTAGTGCGCCTTTACTTTACGAGATAAAGGCAATTTTGTTTGGGGGGGGCCAAGTTCACGCTGCCCCCCCCCAAACGCACACTAATTCTGAAAAGGTACCAATATTTAGTGTGCAATTAGTGCTTCCACATTACCAAACCATATAATTAGTGCGCCTTTACTTTACGAGATAAAGGCAATTTTGTTTGGGGGGGGCCAAGTTCACGCTGCCCCCCCCAAACGCACACTAATTCTGAAAAGCTACCAATATTTAGTGTGCAATTAGTGCTTCCACATTACCAAACCATATAATTAGTGCGCCTTTACTTTACGAGATAAAGGCAATTTTGTTTGGGGGGGGGGGTTAAGTTCACGCTGCCTCCCCCCAAACGCACACTAATTCTGAAAAGCTACCAATATTTAGTGTGCAATTAGCGCTTCCAGATTAGCAAACCATATAATTAGTGCGCTTTTACTTTACGAGATAAAGGTGATTTTGTCTGGGTGGGGGAGGGGGGGGGCAGGTTCACGCTGCCCTCCCCAATCTCGCACTACTACTACTACTTTACGAGATAAAGGCAATTTTGTCTGGGGGGGAGGGGGCAAGTTCACGCGCCCCCCCCCCCCCCCCAATCGCGCACTAATTCTGAAAAGCTATCAATATTTAGTGTGCAATTTGTGCTTCCAAATTAGTCCCATGCACAAAAGTATTGTTGTAGCACCGGTCCCCAATAGATGATTTTCAGAAATGATCTAGGAAGCCGTGATACGCTCTATCTAAGGGTCCTAGATGAATTCTGAAAAAAGTCCCTTTGTGTGATTATTAGCATGGCCTTCTAAATCTGTATGCACAACAATACACAACAATTAAAAATATGATATCAATAAGGTGATGATCTTGTATGGTTCAATGAACCTTGATATAACACTTGGAAAGTAATTTTAATTGTTGTTTATGATGATGCTCATACCATGGATTTATAATAGTACCTACGGTACAAAGGGTCCTAGGCCTAGATAGTTTTGGAAATGGTCTTGTCGGGGAAAATTTGTTAATTTGGATATTTGGAAATTGGTCGGGGAAAAAATACATAATATTCTCGCTGTAATAGGGAAGGCTCACACATTTTTTTATTTGCTTACTGGTTACCTGAAGTTGAAATAAACGGGAACTAATTGGTTTCGGCTCGAAAGGTGCATTAACATCGCTTTAACAGCAAGTCAAAGATATTGCTGTCAAAACACGCTCAGAAATGGACCTGCGCCATCTTGCTCGGGATTAAAAGGTTCTGACTTCATAACTCAGTAAACATCATCATTTTATGTCATACAAATGGTACTGAAATCCCACCCTTTAGTTGATTATTGCTCTCATAAGACTTAAACTGAACCAACGTGTATTTCTAGTTAGTAAATGAACATTGTTCAACATTAATTAACAACAATATGTTAAATAATTGCATTATTTTAAACACGTTTTGGTAAATACTGTATCAAAATGTATTTTCTGAAGAAAACAGTGGTATAAAAGGCATTGTTGTAAAGTCACTGCATCCTAGATATTGTAAAATGTCCAACTTACTATCGTTGACATTATTAAGAATACTTCAAGGAGGCAGTTGTTGACATGAGTTATGACGTCAAGAGCATTTTTCAATTACGGAACGGGAAGTTCCAAATTTCAAAGAGGAAGGACTACTAGCCAATATTAAAACCCGCGAAATTAACGTATTTTCGTCATATCTCAATAACGCCACACAACATCGAAACAACGGACACCTACGCATATTTTGGATTCGTGAGAGCTCAATACCGTATGAAAAAGATTTATTAGTTTGCAGTAATTATAATTATAATTTGTAATTTACCTTATTTACAAGTTAATTAGAAATTACAACTATAATTACTACAATCTACAAAATCTTTTTCATTTGTTATTGAGCTCTCACGAATCCGAAATGTGCGTAGGTGTCACTGTTTCGATATTGTGTGGCGTTATTGAGATATGACGAAAATACGTTAATTTCGCGGGTTTTAATATTGGCTAGTAGTCTTTCCTCTTAAAATGCTAATAGAATTGGAAATATACGCTTCTCAGATATAAAAATTATACCGCCCGTATTTTTAGATAATGATCTTCCATTTTTAGGTACTTTGAGGAATATTTATTTTTGATGAGCCTTCCCTATTACTTCAAGAGCTCACATGGGTTTTTGATGATTATTGTTTGTTGGTTTATTAAACCATTGTTCAAATACACTAGCAATTACATATTATTAATGCGTATACAGTAAGAAATGACAACACATTCAACACGGAATGTGAATGTTACGGAACCAATCATGGGGTAAACATTTGCGTATCTATTTGATACGGTTCATGTCTCATATTTTATAATAACGTTTGAAGAAACCCGTGCATTCTCTAAAACGAAAACACCTCACCTAATTCTGAGTTAACGTTTTTGAGTGTAAGTACAGGTACAAAATGAAGTAGCGATCGAGACGCGGTGCCGAGTGGATCGCACAAGGTTAGCTCTCAGTGCTCGCGAAGTTTCAGTTTCATGTTCCCTGGTTAGTTACGGTACCAGGGCCAGTGCAACGAGTGTAACACCCACCACACCCACCTCGGTGATGGGGTGGTGAAACCACGTGTTATACGGGCTAATTTCTAGCTCATATAAGTGACGTCAGTGCTTTGAACAAATAACAGGTAAATGACAATTCCGAATAAAAACGTAGACATAGTAATGCTAATCGGGGATACCCCAAACCCACAATTTGGGATTGTATCTAAAAATGTGTCCCAGTCGTCCCCTCAGGACAAGTGTAACAGTAGGGCAATGACTCCCAGGACACTAGATGCGTCGGGAGCATTGACCACCAATCTAACAGGTAACGCAAACCTAACAGCAACACTCCCCTTAATTAAGTAACCAAGACCCCTGGTCCCGGGTACAAACCAGGTCAGAGAGCATTGCTAAACGGGCACGAACCCAGGACCATGTAAATCAAGAGCGCCAGTGCCCCGACGCAAACTACCCTACTGCGGACCAGACTCAACAATTGCCGCGGGAACGTATGAGCAATCACAACAACAGTCAACAGGCAGGTCAGCGCGCGGTAAACAACGTAAGGTCGCAACGCAACACGTCAGACCGGCCCAACTCCAGGGACCCAAGGCTACAACCTCAAACATCGATACCATTGTACAACTCATACGACGTACTTTCCGACGCCGACGACGACGGAGACATCGCCACACAAGAAAAAGAATCCAGCCGCAACAACAGCATGGAAGGTGTTGAAGCCACGCCCCAAAAAAAGGAAATTCGTCCACCACCCATAGTGGTCTATCATTTCGGTGAGTACCGCACGCTATTGCAGTGTATCAAGCCCTTGTGCTTCCTCAAAGCTCCCTCAAATTACTCCGCCAGGAGTAAATCCAGTAGACCTTGGCGTGACTTGGCCCCCCCAAACAAAATCGCCTTTATCTCGTAAAGTAAAGGCGCACTAATTATATGGTTTGGTAATGTGGAAGCACTAATTGCACACTAAATATTGGTAGCTTTTCAGAATTAGTGTGCGATTGGGGGGGGCAGCGTGAACTTGGCCCCCCCCAAACAAAATTGCCTTTATCTCGTAAAGTAAAGGCGCACTAATTATATGTTTTGGTAATGTGGAAGCACTAATTGCACACTAAATATTGGTAGCTTTTCAGAATTAGTGTGCGATTGGGGGGGGCAGCGTGAACTTGGCCCCCCCCAAACAAAATTGCCTTTATCTCGTAAAGTAAAGGCGCACTAATTATATGGTTTGGTAATGTGGAAGCACTAATTGCACACTAAATATTGGGAGCTTTTCAGAATTAGTGCGCGAATGGGGGGGGCCAGGTTCACGGACCTATGATTTATCTATGTTTAGATTATTGTTTTATTATGGTGATTGTAAAATATTACATGAGCCAAAGAATGATGTCCACAATTGCCTTCTGCAACTTCTGCCCTTTCATGTAAAATGATCAAACTATCGCCATGTCGGCCTACTTTATGTATGTATACTAATAATCCAATAATGTTCAACAAAAAAACGAAGTCTCATGCGACGTTTATTGCAAATCTGAATAAATACAACATTGTGCAATGTTTTTACTACACGGGAAATTCATTTTTTAACGCAAATTGGTGATAGTGCAGCTAACTGCTTTTGCCGCTGACTGCTGAGCCACCAAAGGGTAAATAACTGCAGCCTCATAAAGCTACAGCAATAACAATATAAGAACTTGAACTATAGTTGACTGTTGACGACTTCACGTTGCCATGTGTTATACGTTACGACCTAAGACACACAGTACGTTCCTATACTTTATTTTCTTTGCACACACGGACAAATAGAAACACGCTGACAAGCTGACAGGTGGTCCGAACACTACCCACGCCCACTCAGCATATAATATCTGTGATTTACATTCAAACTGCTAAGCAATCTCCTTTCAGCGCCATGATTTAACAATAAAGCAACAATGCACAATTGACAGCTAAACTTCATTTTGTTGCCGTCAGAATGCATCTAGAAAATTTCTCCTAAGTAACCCGTATTTGATGAATGCAGTATTTAATTACATTGAAATCGAACAATTTCTATAAATGTTGCATATCTACGCCTATAAATAGAACATAAATTCGCAATTCGAAGTCGATTTACCCACGTATGATAAACATATCGAATTATACGGGAACCGTCTGTGGTTTTAGTTGGTTATAGCTTAGCTCGGTATAAATCGCCGTGACACCAGTGATGCATTGTAATATAATATTAATATCGAAGAACGCTCATGCGAGATGAAATTGCGAATACCACATCACGTTTCTCATACATCCTTGTTTGTTAGCTTCGTGTAGACATCTTCGGACACTTCATGTGAAGGAATAGTTTCGTTGATAGTGACCAATTAGCAACCGTGTGCTAACTAGTTGTTTTTATATACATACAATGAGCCTCCACTATCACGTTGGTTGTAAAGTTGTTTGAAGGGAAGGGTTTACTGTTCAATCACGTGGTATGGTGCACCTACACGTTGCTTGAATTAGCAAAGCAGACATGATAATAATATAAACCGTTTCACAACATGGAATATTTTCCAAACTGTAAAGGTTTTTAGTAATATACATAATATTAAAACATTGACTACCTACTAAACTAGTTATAGTTTCGTAAAAACCAAAAATTAGGCAAAACTTAAAATATATTGCAAATTATTACTGTTGTCATTTTAAAAACGAGTTGTGATTGGCTTTCAAAATAGCAAAACAGACATGATAATCATATAAACCGTAAATTCAAACACGAAAGTGTAAGATATTAACTACTTTTTCAAATCAGTCCAGTGTCGTTTAGTTCTTACAAAACTAAACCTTGGTTAGTATAACTACTGCTTCGATATTGTTTATCCTTCTCAAAATACTACTAATAACATCCAGCACTAAGTCACTAACTACGCATGGTATACCCACAACCGCTTTTCATCTCACACAGCATTCAACAAAGTGTAAAACAACCGATAATATAAACAACAAATTCAGTAAGAATGTTAGCTGGTTCTTGGTACGTTGTTGTACTCACTACAATGCAAGGTACTGTTTAGATATAATGAGAGTTTGGTTCGAGCACCACCGTGGATGGTCCATCTATTTGAACGTGCCCAATTATAGGTCCAGGGTTTACGATCTCTCTGGTTTCTCCTGCTGAGATGAGCGAGGGGACGTGCATGTAAAACACGGAGAAAGCTGCAGCCAATGATGACGAGGAGATCCTCGCTTAGCCAGTGACGTCACAGAACTCTCAGGGTTCGACGTATAACACAGGGCTGCGTGGAACACGATTTCTGAACGCAGTTTTACAAGAAATTGGAAACAATCATCATAGATACTTCGATGTTGCGGAGTGTAGAGGACTCAATCCCAGCATTCGCCTCATGATGAAAACCTTCATTCAGGATTGCCGCTGACCGGTATCGAACCGAAAACCTCCCGAATTGAAGTCTCACGTGTTACCGCTAAGGAATAGGAAGTGTTGGTGAAAGAGAGGCCAGCCATGACATTGTGTGTGTGTGATATGATGAGACGTGTCAACATGCACTGACCTTCATTCCAAACAATGTCTGTCTCATGAATATTCACACCTGCAGGCGAAGAGCTCACTTCAATAAAACTAAGGCAGTAAACTGACCGAGGTGTCTCGTGAGCTGGGCCACGTCGCCCTTAGATGGGCGTGGGGAGGGGGAGGGGGAGGGGGAGGCGTTAGTGACACATACATTACAGGTATTTTAGAGCGGAAGGAAATGGCCCAAGTTGGATTCTATCAAAGATTACTGAGTCAGTAATCTTTGATTCTATATTTCCTCGATGCGAGTCCAGTCGTAGACAGGTTGTAATAAATCACTAAAAGGTATACATCACATTATCACTATTTAGAAAATATAGCTTTCAACAAGGCGACAATTATTTGTGTCGATTAAAAATAAATGTGAAGGTTTTATTATAGACACATCAAAAAAATCCGTTAAAAATATCTTCGTGTAGGCACAAGAAAGTGATCCATACCAATGCGATTGTTGTTTCGCCAAGCTAAGCTAAGTACTAAGTATAGCTAACCTAAGTATACCATCCATGGGATACAACGACGCGGGAATTTAGAAGGGGGAGGGAGAGGGGAGGGGGTTCAAGTACGTTTCACCATTGAGTTTCTCGTAGTCGAGACAGCATGTTTAGTTCAAAGCGAATGTATAATCGTCTTGAACAACTGGTAGTGAGGATCGCATAATTATATACACTACTGGACACTTCTTGTACCGACGTGGTAATAGGCCTGTCGAACGAAGACAGTGTGTTGTTAAAAAAACAACGCTCCGAATTGTGATAGTAATCGGTAATGCAAGATCAGTGGACATTTCTGCATGATTTCTGCAGTCCTAAAATGATCGGTCTATGTTGGTGCATATAGAGAACTCTTTGACCTGTGTTCGAAGGCCCGGCCAGCATGGGGTACACTTGACGTGTAATCACTGATTGAAACCATTGAAGCCTGACGCCAGATAAGGTCTAATGTTATACTAATTATATTACATTAGTGATGGACCTCCTAAATAACAGCCCGACGTTTATACTGACTGCAGTTCAAGAGTTAGAGGTCAACTATTCGACAGGACATCAGAGTTAGTATAAGAGGTAAATAGAAAGAAAGTATTTTTCAATTAAAGTCCGAAAACATTTTCCGGTATACACTTAAATAAAAATTTAAACAAGTAATTGCGTTTTAATTAATATTTTGGAACCCGTATTTTCTAAAGAAAATATTCTCTTTGATTGTTGCTTGACGTTATTCGACGTTTCTTTACGTGTTTGAACTAATAATAATTATTAATCTAATATAATCCCTGTAATAATTTGATAAGGAAAGTAACAACCTCTCGTTCTGCCCGAT
Source organism: Isoperla grammatica (assembly GCA_945910005.1). Lineage (NCBI taxonomy): Eukaryota > Metazoa > Arthropoda > Insecta > Plecoptera > Perlodidae > Isoperla > Isoperla grammatica. The sequence continues at coordinate 7,316,906 of OX246739.1, read as the reverse complement.
TCACTCTTTAACATAATATCAAGGCTTCTATACTAAACTATATTATGTTTGTATGTTCAGGCAAATTGAATCAGAATTGCTTCAATAATTTTCCAATTACAAATTTACAATCTGCACTAAATAGTTTTGTACTTAATCTCGATGTTTTTTCTGATAACATAATTTACATAACTGTGAATTCGAACCTACTCTCTCAGTTGCAGTAAATGTATAAACTCCACGTGACCATCAGGAGCATTGTAAGCTCAAAGCTGAAATCATTCTCTATTAGGCTCGTTAAGTAAATGACTGTCATTATCTCCCGGGACTGTGGACGAACAACCAACCTACTTGTTGCCACGACGGAGGAAAGTACTGTCGTAATATACAGGTGGATGTTTCCCTCTTTCCTACTTGAACCGTTGACCATTTATATACGTGCATAGTCTCGATTAACCTCGTTATTTGAATCTTACTGGTCACCATCCATATTACTATAATTAACAAATGAGCACATCTAGCTAGTATGAATTACTGCAGGATTTCTTGCAGAAGAGAGGTAGGCGTATTTGTGTAAAGCTAAGCCGGTTGCAAAGTTGCGCCCCTCTCTTATGTCGTATATTGGTACTTTTCGACAGGAGTAGGCTACGTGCCGGTACCGGGTTTTCCCCTCCTCCCTTCTTCATCATCATGCATCGTTGTTAATCATCCGTTGTTATACTGGTCACTGTTAAATGGCATACAATGCTGTATGGGGCCAATTCATAAATAAAATAAATAACCCGGGCGCAAGTTGCGTTTTGCGTACTGAAATGAGGGGCGAGGGCCCTGAAGAAGGACACAAGAATTTATCCCCAAAGAAAAGCCCCGCCCCTTCCAGTGCGCCCCTGTTTTTCTTGTATGTACACATTCACACCTCGAATTTACTGCACAAAGAAAAAAACACATAACTACGCATCGTTGGTGTGTGCAATGCACACGATTAATGATTAATTATTCTATTCTAATCGTGTGCATAGTTCGACCTGGTCCGAACCGTCGCTCGAAACACCGTAGTCGTGCGCCCATGTCTATCGAGGAGCGGGCGATGCATTCCACACATGACACCACGCAACAGTTAGCTACGCACGGTTGCGACACCACACACCGTTTCCTTGTGTCGCAAACACACATAGTTCCAGATCGGACGTTCGTTTTACGGTGAGGTCAACCGTCATCTGTTCTTCCGACTAATTTGTGACTGGCGTTCTAGAATTCATCGGATTACAAATCTAACTTAGCCAAGTTCCAGAATCCATCACAAACTAATTCCACTCTTGCGCAAGTCAACCTTCCAAAACGTCAGTATTGACTGTATGGTGTTTATATCTTTGACTCATTAATTCTGCCTTTGACATACCGGTAGTTAAATAGTAAAATAGTTAACTTGTGGAGGTGCAGTTACGATTATATCATTTACGTTGGAGCCGTGCGTTGAAGCAAACACACGATTTAAAAAATATGACGAACGTTTGTCCATTTTTCTGTCATTTGTATGTGTGTGGCATGTGTTGTCTATTTTTTCCTCTTGTGAGGAAAAGGTAGACAATTAGGAACTATAATGCCCCGTTGTATTTTATTATTATTATTATTGTTTTCTTGTAATACATCGGTCTACATACGTCGTCAAAAGAAAGAAGATCCCAAGAACCATGGAATTTGCCATTTTATAGCATTTTTGGGGTTCAGACTAAAACTGATTTTACTCGCAACGATACCGGAGGAAACTAATTTTGATTTTTGTTTAACGGTGAAAAGTATATTTCGGTAAAACGTACATTTGCGTTGTTTTTCAAATTAACGATTATTTAGAATATTTTACATTTTTGTTCGCTTATGTTGGATTTTTTTTTAATAAACAATGCCCTAGAGGTTTTTTAAATTAGTGATTCAAAGTATAACGTTTAATTACAATAGTTTTATTTTTGTTCACTCATGTTGGGAATATTTTGTTTTCTTCTCCTCTTTATTATTGTAAATAGCCTCCACCTGCAGTCGTAAATAATTCCCCCCGTTCAGGTTAGGGACTCTGCTAACATCCCCCCCACCCCGCCCAAATACAAATAATGAAACGGTGTATAGTTATCATATATAATACAAGACTTATATAGTAATATTCTTATCTACAGTTTCCTTGAGTCAGTGGGCAAGCTATCTCTAGCGTACATGCTATATTAATTATATTGTTATGTAAATTAAATAATAAATACCATACGAGCCATGAGCATTTACAATACGTGAAATTAATTTGTTTAAGAACAAATAATTAAAGAATCTATTATGTATGGAAAATTGTATAAAGAGTAGGCATACTTGACAAAAAGATAGAGGACTCGTTTCACTTAGATTTATGCTAGCAAAGATTACTGATGCTATAGTGTCAATAGAATGATGTCCGTTGTCCACAACGGCCGAAGAAAGAAGAAACGATTTTAGATAATCATTGCGGCTGCACACATTTCGAACAAAGTGCCATTTTGACAAGGTGACAAAATGATATTGTTAACTCTATTATCCTATTCTAGAGTTTACAGAAATAACCAACATAGTGAGCTCCTTTGAAGCTAAACATCCGACAGAAACAGCCCATCGTCATCTAGTAGCTCTCAAAGCAGTCACACACACTCAACAATACAGAGAAAGTCACAATCGAGTCCAATGAAACGATTCTCTCGCTCATCGTGAGTGTAGTAATGTAATGTGGAAGGGGAGATGTCTGTACTCACCTTTCTTGGACGCCATCGCGTCACCAACCCTGCAAGTCAGTCGCTCTGATGCTGCGATAAGACTGTTGGTTTGCGCGCGTTCACACACCTCAACGAACACATCGACTAGCGGTCACGACGGAAGCCGGCTGAACACTGACTGACTGACTGACCAGTAAGGTAGCTCTGTGTTTACTCATCTCATCTGTCATCTGTTCTCGAGTACCAGACACTTGACGATGTTTACAATACAGTCGGAAACTAGAAGATTGCAGTCACAGCTCACGAACTAAAGTCGTGACACGGAATTACTATGCTAATTAATTATAATTGGTAATCAATGTGCGCTTCACGCTCGCGGCTCGGTGGTCCTGAGTTCGATCCGCTGTTCAGGCTGTACTGTTTTGTCACACATGACTCATCATAGGAATAAAATGAAAAAATAAATACAAAAAATACAAAATACAAAAATTTGATTGAATCATCAATAATGGAAATATAATCAGAATCCACTATCGGATTCATAAAGGTGTGTCCCTCGACTTTGAAAAATTATGGACTTATAATAAGTCCATGGAAAAATCACAAGCAAATAACAAAAAAATGTACTTCAACATAGAGAAAAACCAAAAACATCATAAATTGTAACTTTCTTTGGAAAATCAATTAGCAAAGGGGTTAAAAGTTTAGATATTATAATATTTGGGTTTTATGTATGTTTAGTTGGAGAAAATAAAGATTTCTTATTAAATGTAAATACAAAATATTGATATTACACTTTATAAGTCCATGGGCTATATATGTATATATATATATATATATAGTAGTTTATTGTCATAGAATCTACATTCTGCGAGAGGGATGATCAAGCATTTTCAGATGTATGCCATTCATGAAAACAACCCTGTTCGGGTTTATAGATTGTCAAAATGACAAAGCTACAGTGTTATGGAGGAATGGGAAAGGAATTATAAATAAGAAACTCAACGAACTTTTGTCAAATACACATTATTTTTGTAATGTACTTTGAAGTATATTACTCACTTCAACACTATTACATTATAGTAAAAATGTTACCTAAAAAATATACAAACACAAAATTATGATGATAAATGTCTTATGAGGTTTTATTATAAAAATAACAGTTAAACTTAAACAATCATAAGATACAGACTTATACAAGCATATATTCAACGTACAATATAATCTATTGAAGAAACAAAAGAAAGTAATCCTAGGTCCTGACATTCTTGAACTTCTGCAATTTCTCTAGTAAATAAAAGTTATGCACATTACACCTAATTATGACCAGTTTATTATTATAAGTAATTGCATTTAGTGTTGACATACACATCATTCACCTAATCACTTAGTGTAACTCAACGTTCCAATCAATCCATCATAAACATCCCTAAAGTTCTGCATTTTATTTTCCTTGACTAATGACTACACACATAAATTACCTAATTATCTGTTAAATCTAACGAGAACATAATATAGTTAAGTACAAGTTAATACATTTCATTACACATGTGCCCACATTACCTGTTACTTCCAACAGTGCTCCTCTCTTCCTCAATGCTGTGTAATGTGTGTACCAACAAGCTCCTGGAGTTTGTTGACTGCTGGGTTAGGACCAAACAACTTACTTTTGAAAGGTGATGCAGTCGAGTGATGAAGGTATCAGATATTTCAAAACACTTGCTTACAACATGTTGGGTCAGATGATGGCTATATCCACCAATTCCTTGGGCACAGAGATTTTATAAACATGATTAAAACATAAGAATGAATGTTAGTATTTTGCAATGTTACAATCATCTTTCAACTTCATAAGCTTCCATCACCTTTCGAAGGTAAACTGTTGGATCCCAATTCTTACTCAATAATTAGGTACACAGTCTGTTTGGCCTCACTATTGAAACCAACTTGGTTATCTACCAACCATTACGCACTTAAATACTGTAAACTCTTTAAGTGTTTAAACGTTAAACAATATTAAAATGTATAGCCATACAAAAACTAAACCAGGCTATTCTCGTTTAAGTACATTATTTTGTACATAGAATAGGTATTTGTTAGGGTTATGCAAGGAGGTTTATTTTAGCTCGAGTGGGATCAAGCAGAATTTGGTCTCTGCTTGAATTTCGAGCGAGATTTGAGATCCTTCCCAAATCCCTTCTTAAATAGGACTCCAATAAAAATTTAATTTAGACAAAATGGAAAATGGAATTTTTAAAAAATGTTTCACACTCAGGATAAATTACCCCACACCATAAAAAACTTTTTTAATGTCAAGGAAATTCACAGGCCGGTACCTCAATTTTCGAGACTTGAAATTTTGATACTAAAATATGTAGGTGTAATAATAGTTGAGCAAGCATCGAGAAGAAATGTCTGCTTGAACTTTTCGAAACTTGCACAACCCTAGTATTTGTACATACAGATGATTTGTATTTTCTTCAAGATAGACTTACTCTTTTTTTTAACATTATATACTTCCACACATACCAAAGCACACATATAAGAAGTGAACACACAGAACACATTTTGTTTTAACTGGTGTGCAGCAGCCATGATTTCTGATGCTGATAAGATTGTGTTTTCAGGAGATACCAGTACTAGTTGTTTTTCATGTTTTTAAGTTTGCCATTCAACATGAGCTGTTTAGACGTAAGCTGCACATCCCATGTATGATTCAAGTAGACGGGTTTAATCAAATGCAGCATGAATAGACTCACATTGGTAGACTCAGATCTACTTTATCTACACAACTGTTCACTAATACAGTAATACCCCATTCAATTATGAAGTAACTACACAACTCACAATTAATCTTTTGTACTGTGTGGGCTACGTATCAAGAAAATGTATCAATATGTATGCATGTTTACTGACTGTCCAGGAAGGTACGGTACCTTGTGAGTAAAGTCATCATGGAAGATCATAACGATGGGCATAGGCATAGGCAACACCACAGAATAATGCGGTGCATCACGTTTACGATGAATTTCATTCCCTAGCAAATACATACAGCGTTAAAATAAACATCTATGATTCTAATTTGTAAATTAAACAATTACCAGATGATTGTGGTCACTGGACCTCCCTGACCTGCTTTGGAAAATAAAATACCTTATGTATTTTAAAACCTAGTGATGGGTCTGATGAGGTTCTGTGCATGTCTTGTACATGCCACTTGCACTTCTTTGGTATTTATTTATATACATGCTAGATTAGCGTTTCAACTCCTTTGACAGTTGACAAAACCTCCTACATATAAACATCTTTTAATTTAATTTTATATTAGTCTCCATTCATGAAACAAAACTATCATGCAAATTACATAATAACTATCTTGCTATTGGCAATTATTTGATTTTGCTTCATACCCTTAGTAGAACGCTATAAAAATTAAAAGTAGATAGTGACCATATTATCATATAAAGTGCTACAAAGTCTTAATAATAAAAATAAGATAAAAATGTGTTAATATTATGTAGAATAATGGCAGTTAATGTTATCTGAAGTATGCACTTAAAAGCTACTATACACTTTGCACTGAATTGGGATACATTATTCTAGTCTTGACTTAAGTGTGCTACATCTTTGCACCGTACATTGAACTACACATGGAAGTCTGGTCAGTGGAGTTGGTGATGTTTTGGCACCGTTACAACCTTACAAGCGCCTTGTGAAGCCAGAATCCTTACTTGTGAGCATGGCTTCTGCAAGTGGAGGAAATAAGTGATCACAGCATATATTTTCTGACAGTAAACTACACAAAATTATAACAAAAAGTGACTCATAAAGTGACAATGACATTGTGGTTGATATGGTCGATACGTTTAGTTCTAGTGAACAAGAAAAGAGTGATAATAATTTTCTTGAATAAATAAAAAAATTAAAAAAGTAAGTAGAGCGATAGAAACCCCATTCTGAAGAGGCTAAGCCATCGTGAACAACAACAAGATTCTTTATGATTGCGTAGAAAGCTGGCTCAAAACACAATCAGGAAAATCATGTTTCTAAATATAAGTACTAAATACAAAAGGTTTACGTGGTACTATGGCACTCTCATACTTTTTCATAACATTCTAATATTGTGACTTTTATAAACCATTAAATTTGGCATCGTATTAAGTTTGAGCATCAACAGATACTGGTCGTCTGCCCAAGTGGCCTTAAAACATAAAATATGTGTAAACTCCTAATTGACGTAAGGACTCTCTCCAAGATCTGATTGGAATCCACTGGACGCGTTGGACAAGTTGTGACCGTGGCTTGGAAGATTAACATAGCACTCACCAGCATTTCCTTTAGAGCTTTCGTCAAGCCCTTCCACTTTTCCCATTGAAACGTAATTTGGATTTGAAAAGCTAACTGGACTATCAGTGTTTTTTACATCAGTTTTTAAAGCACTCCCTAACTTCTGCTGCGGCATATTGACATAGTTGTCGGGTGCAGCATTTATGATCGGACCCATAGTTTGGTAACTTGGGTTCGAAAAACTTGGTGCAATATTTTGTTTGGTTTTATCTTCACTGTCTTTAGAGAGAACGTTTGTATTTGTGTCTTTGTTGAGATTGTTCACTAGTTGCGGTTTGCTCGGAGACTTGTAGTCACCTTCAGAGTCGCTCCCGCTGCGACCGCCCGAGAGCAACATGGGTCTGAGTTCTTCGGTCCCCGACGCTCCTCGGGAGTCATTGCGCAGCTTACGCGGCTCGGGTGCGAAGTTGAACATAGTGGGGCTGTTGGGCCGAGGACTGAAGATCACCGAGTCGGGACTCTTCATGCACATGTATCCCGATCCTTCCCCACCAGCTGACGAAGGGCCGCCAATGGCAGTGGGACTGAAATACAAAATTGAAGATTACTTTGATCCTACTTCATACACGTGCTTATGGCAATGCTATCAAACGAAATATTATAAATTGTTTACACAAGCATATTCTTAATGAAGAATAGCAGATTATAATGAAATAAGCTTTTTGTAAACCTGTAGTACAACAATGAGACCAAATAAGGGAGACAAGAGTTCCCTTCAACAATAAGGTGTTTTGTGTTGATTGTTGTAATAAAGTATAGCTCACTTGTTGACGTATTGGTGAGGCTCCTCCTCTTCCTCCTCCCCGGGAGAGACAAGGTTGCCGTACGTTGGGGCGCTCATCATAGCAAGGTAGTCGCTCTGTTTGCCAGCCTTCCATATCGTGTTCATGTCCATGTATGGGCCATTCAAGTCGATGTAGTGCTACAAGCAATACCAATACGTAGCCCATTTTAATATCCATATCTTCATACCCAAGTATTTAGCTTTTATTTATTGATTTTATTCTATTAAACATTAAAATAAATATTCTAGGTAAAACTCAATTTGTCAAGAATTAGACACCTCTTTTATTTATTAATTTTTAGAATAAAATTAATAATGAATTAATTGATGAATAGTCATACTTGACTCTTTCTTGGAAACAGCAAACCACTCCCTACATCGTTACTCACCATGCGTACAGTGTCCTCCAACATGTAGCCCAGTTGCTCAGAAAGTTCAGGGAAAGTTGGACGGTCATTTGGTTGTGAAAGCCAGCATTGTTCAATTGTGTCATACCTTAAAAACAACACGTAATAATATATTGTAAATTACGAGTGAAATAACTGCAGATAGTACCTAATACAAACGCTATGTTTAAGGAATGATTTAACATGAGAGAATTTTTCAATGCAAACCTGTTTAACTTTTTGACAGTTGAAATGTAATATTTAGAAGGGGGCTAATGGACTCTTTTTAATATTCATAGAATTACATAGACAAAAAGGTGATAGTATATGAAATAATGATGATTTCGGGTACTTGATTCCTATACTGTATTTTATCTTAACTTTGCGTGCTGTTCTTACACTAAACCTCCTTGCACAATCAGGTCATGCGGTGAGTGCAGTGGTGACATCAATTATACATACAGTATCAAGGTGTCACATTGAGATGGTAATTATTTACAATTGACAGATAATAACACACTAAAAATCCACAGAATCAATTTGTCAAGAAGCCAAGTAATTTGTTGATTGTTGCACAATATTGATTCTGTGGATTTTTTACCGTTACTTTTAACACAGTAATTACATACTGTTTCATTCAATAGGTGACACGTTGACACATATCATTTATAGGCATATTGTCACATGAAACAAAGTATTTTTTATTCACAATTAGACATTGAAAAAATAAGAAAACCGCGGTGTATGACATCCATGGACGATGCCTACCCGCCGTACAACGGTTTGTTTTGTCGCGCGCCCCGAGGCATGTGACGTCAGTGACTATAAAGAGCTGAGCGAGCGCCAGGCGAGGGTCGCACGACCACATGACCACCCACACCATTCAGTTAAGGGTTGACATTCGATCTGGTTGGACAGTGTCACTGTCATTCTATAAAGTTTCTCTCGTGATGTTATTTTAAAAACCTGTTAGTGCTAATGATTGATATAATAGTATTAAGTTACAACAGCCGTGTAGTACGAGTGTTTGTCAAACAGTATAAGGGCGTGGAATTTTTTGTATTTATCCTACCTAAGATTATGCCTGCGATTGTGTAAATATTGTGTATATATATTTTCAAGTGTAATATGGTGTATATATTCATGTTTTAATTAAATCGGTAAACATGGTGCTAGCGTGTTGTGTGTACGGATGCTATAACACATTTTTAGCTTCAATTGGCATATCGTTTCACCGTTTCCCGAACAGGCATAAATCTACTGGGTGACGAAAATTAAACGGGATAACTTTATACCAACTAGGTATACCCGTATATGTTCCGAACATTTCGTTGAAGAAGACTACGAAATGTATGTAACTCGCAAAGGTATAAGCATTGAGTGAAACGTGTTAGAAAATGGATATGTATATTTTATTGAGTGCTGAAACTTTTCACAGCGTATTTTGATATATGTATTGAAACTGTATACACATTAAAATAGTGGATCATGTTTTAAATAATTAGTACCGCGTATACAACTTATACATATTATATAACTCACATAGTATTCAGTCAAAATAGTCCTCTGTCTTGCCATCGGCAACTTTAAACCCTACATAAATCCCGTCGGCAGCAGGATATTCTTCCCTTATAGATTTCAACTACACACGATGGAACTACGATTCGATGATTTTTACCAATCGCAGTCCATGAGTTGATCCACGCCACAAACTGCTTGTAGGCAATGTGACGCCACATTTTGCTGGACGTTGTCGATCGTTTTCGCACGTGGAGTGTAGCAACAGCTGTTGTCTTGCCGTGTTCAAGGAATGGATATTAATTGTGTGTTAGAATGCGTCGTGAATAGTAATACAATCAAAATGATCGTGAACACTTGTAATTTTGTCAGACTCGTGACAACATAATGACTCTATGTCCGTGTCCATGGAAATACACTCGTTACAAGTACACCAGTCGATATTTCCTTTCCGACCGCTGAATGTTTTAAGCCAGGCTTCTTTCTCCCCCTGTTTCCTTTGATTTTCCAATTGTTCTCCTTCTGTGTGATTTGGCTCAAAACTGTAGGGAGACAGGCCAAGCATCTTGCGCTATGGGCAGGCTTCAACTAAACAGCGCGCGGGCCGCGTTGATGCGCGAGGCAGGCACGCGGTAGCCAGCCAGCTTATAGTCAGTGACGTCACGCGGGTGACGTCATCCCGCAAATAATATTTTACAAAATTGCTAATTACTCGGCTAAATATGGACCGATTTCTTTAATTTTTTTTTCTAAATTCCTCAAACAATTTGAGTTTGTACATATGTTACCAACAATGCCATGTGACAATATGCCTTTATGAGCCACCACCCAAGTCTGGTGTGCAAGGGAGCTCAATGTAAGAATAGCACTGCAAAGTTAAGAAGAACATACACTGTAGTCGGCTACATTTTCAAGGTTCGCAAATGGGTTGCTGTGTCAGACATGTAGATGTCTAATGTAAAAATAGTGTACACTAACTGGTACATTTACTTACACTTCTTTGGTAGCAAATTCAGGTTTATCCATTCTGTAGCCCTCAACTAATTTAGTATATAGTTTCTCGTCTGCTTCCATACCTGTCGATAAAAACAATGATAAAGCGACTCTGTTTGAATTATGTGATACTATTTAATTTTCTATTCCAAATTGCATGGTGCTGCATTTACTAATTGAGTATATACCAAATATCAATTGCTATCCATTTATTGTTCTAAAACATACCAGGGTATGGAGTTCTGGCCAAAGAGAAGAACTCCCACAGAACGATTCCAAATGACCACACGTCCGACTGAGTTGAAAAGACGCGGTCACGTATGGACTCGATGGCCATCCACTTGACAGGCAGAGGCCCCTAACATAAACATGGCTTGGGTCAGTAACATCCACTTGACAGGCAGAGGCCCCTAACATAAACATGGCTTGGGTCAGTAACATCCACTTGACAGGCAGAGGCCCCTAACATAAACATGGCTTGGGTCAGTAACATCCACTTGACAGGCAGAGGCCCCTAACATAAACATGGCTTGGGTCAGTAACATCCACTTGACAGGCAGAGGCCCCTAACATAAACATGGCTTGGGTCAGTAACATCCACTTGACAGGCAGAGGCCCCTAACATAAACATGGCTTGGGTCAGTAACATCCACTTGACAGGCAGAGGCCCCTAACATAAACATGGCTTGGGTCAGTAACATCCACTTGACAGGCAGAGGCCCCTAACATAAACATGGCTTGGGTCAGTAACATCCACTTGACAGGCAGAGGCCCCTAACATAAACATGGCTTGGGTCAGTAACATCCACTTGACAGGCAGAGGCCCCTAACATAAACATGGCTTGGGTCAGTAACATCCACTTGACAGGCAGAGGCCCCTAACATAAACATGGCTTGGGTCAGTAACAATCACTTTGATTAGAACCATCCATCAGCACTTGCAGGTCTTCATAATTTAATATGGTCTAGTGATTAAATTGGCGACTAAATTCGAACTTACATCTCCCTTCTTTCGGTAATTGTCCGTTTTGTACATGCTTTTTGCAAGACCAAAATCACAAATCTTAACAACGTTGTTATCAGCTAGTAGTATGTTTCGGGCTGCCAAATCTCCATGCAGAACCTGAAATAGAAAACAAATATAATTTTTTTTTTTCAGAATGAGTACCCATAATAATAACAAATGGTTATATAACCAATCAAATAATATTTAGATAATAATTCTTTCTCGTAGGGAAGCATGAGAAGGCGTCTGACCTTTCTTCCTGCCAGATACTCCATGCCTCGGGCTACTTGGAATGCCCAGCACAGTAGGTCCCTGGTGCAGATTGGACGTACATTCCCTTTGTAGTCTCCTCGGTAGTTGGAGCGCCATTCAGGCTGGATGCTGTTGTTGCTCAGCATACAACCTTCATCACCTGCATTTAAAGGAAACAAAACATTTCATGCATAGTTCAACATTTTAGGCCAATACCAATACTACTTATGATTTCTAATTATACCAATCACAACAATCAGTTGCACACTAGAATGGCAACAGCTTTTGCAAAGGGGCCTCTGAACTATGTTGCTATCATAAGTAACACACACTATTGCAAAGGCATCTAAACTGCAGGCACACTCAGTTTTATAGTCTTGTTGGTACCCTCTCCTCCGCTCACCCCTACTTGCACACTAACGAGACAAGTTATGCACCATTGATTCAATAACAAAGCAATATTAACAAGTTGAATACTTTGCATTGTATTTTGATTGAACAATTAGGAGCTTCCACGCTGCAATTCAAGTATACGATAATTCCTTATTGAAATCGAGGGGATAATTGAAAATTCATAGATGCTTCAGATGCGTTTTGCTTTTTTTTTTAGTCAGGGCAAATGCAGATAAATTTAACCAATGCAACAAATGGTATTTTACTAAACTCATGTCATTCATATTTATACATCTAATATACACTTAAAAGGATGTTTCCTATATTGCTCCTGTCCACACTTCTTAGATCGATACTCAACATTAAGGGAGAGCAATGGCAAACTCTTTTATAATTAGCACTACACACAGTTATTAACTCATAAGGCTATGTGGTTCTCACCTGTTGGTGTCATACATATTGAAGCCATTTCAGGGTTTTCTCCACTGGAAGAGCCCGAGACGGGCGCTCGATAGTCCACGGACATTTCCCCGCTGTTACTAGAGAACGAGAGTGCTGCATATTTCAACCTGTGCACAGTGGGTTAGTGGGTTAATGTTATTAGTCCAACACCAACATCATGCAAGAACAATAGATGCAATACACGACTAGTCCAAACTAATAAATTACAAAATTGAACTTTTTAGGATGCCATTCAATGTTTCTGATGCAGTAGATCACCGAGGGAATATTTTCATATTGTAACAAAAAACTGAAGAAGTTTTGATCAGAGACCTTAAAATTAAAAGTGGCAAGTTAATACATGGAAATAATAACTGGAGGCTAAGAATTAACTAACGTGTTAAGAAATGTAAAACTTAACACACAAATTATCAATCTGTCAAGAAGTAGACGCTAAACAAATTGAAGAATTGGTAGTCATGCAATTGAAAGATGCATTGCCAGGAGAGGATGCTAGCTCTGATAAAATTAAAGAATTACCATATTTACTGATTCTAAGACTATAATTATTTCCAGTTTGTGTTGTTAAAATATCGGGGGTTGTCTTAAATTCGTGTATTGATTATGAATATGACTTTTTCCCGTTTTAAATTCTTGAAAATAGGGGGTCATCTTAAATATGAGGTCGTCTTCTATTCGGGTAAATACGCTAGTTGTTAGAAATGCAGATATGCTAACACATTATGTACCGGTATATAAGCAGATAACTAGATAGAAACTGTGGCAGATGCAGTTAATACTTCAACCATTCCATTACCAAAAGTACCAAAAGCAATACATGGCAATACATACATTATATTACAGTATACAGTATATTATATAATATTTGTGACAGTACAAAATATTCAAACATTGTAGAGTACATCTTTATGCTGTTGATATTCTAAATATCTTCAATGGAAAAAATGTACAAACAATTTTAAGGCAAAACGTAAATGAGGACTTACATAGAATGAAACACTTAATTACAGCTAAAGAAAAACAAGATAGCTAATGTTAAAAAATATAGGCAATGGTAATATGTAACGATTAAGGCGTGAGAAATAAAAATCCACACCTGAGTAAAATTGAATTCGAAATAAATTGAGAAAAAGTGGTGATTGCTCATTATTTCCAATATTTAGCCTTAATCATTGATGCAAATTTCACACATGAAAAAGTATGCACAACATACCAATGAAACAAGCCAAGAAAGAAGGATTATTTTGAAGAATGTTGGTTGCCCAATAAGCAGCAACAGAACATTTTCCAGGCTATAACAACACCACATTTCGGTTATTGCAGCTCAATCTCAATTTTATGAATAAAACTGATACCATGCAAAAGTTACAAAATGAAGTAAGATATTGCATATAGAGAGGTTATTGCCAAAGAGCATGCTGCACATCATACCTTGACTTGCTGTTGATTGATTCGTGCCTTGAAAGAATATCGGCTCCCAGGGTTGGATCAATCTGACCTGTCTTGGGGTCAACCTGGTCAATGAAGTCTGCACGATGTCGTAGTAGGTAGTTGTGAAGGTTGCCAAAACGACAATACTCCACAATCACCAACAACTCTCCTAGATTGGTATGCGCAAACCCAGAGATTAGTACATAATCTAACAAGCCAGAGAAAATATTTTGGAATTATGACATATTTTATATATTTTTGTGTTCAGTATGTTTTTACATGATATGGATTTAATTTACCGTACCAGACAGTGTTACTCACCAATAACTTCTAATTGGAAATTAAGTTTACAGTACTTAAGGAAATAGTTTTTTAGCGTGTGTACAAAGTAATTTGTATTCCAGGGAAAATGAACATTGTGCAGACAATGACTAAAATTACTGTTTGAGATTCATGAACGTTATTACAAGTAGACTACCTACATAAAATGGATAAAAAAAAAAAAAAAATGCTTGTTTTGGAGACTTCACTTCAACATTACTTCAACACACAACGTTGTAGCTTTTTTAAGCAACTTAAAGGTGAGAAATCATAAAACCCTACAGTACACAGTATAAATTTATTCATATAGTTGTAAGTATAATTCCAGGCTACGTACGCTTAGTCAAGTTCTTTGTGCAGGCTCCAAGAAGATTCACCACATTGAGGTGCTTTCCCAGATGCACCATGATCTTTAGCTCTGACGCCAGAGCTTTAATATATGTATACTCGGCGTTTCTCTTGACCATCTTCACTGCGACCGTTGTAGTAGCCTCGCCTTCGTTTATACCAGTCGCTTCTGCCTTCATCACAATTCCAAATGCTCCAGCACCCAGTTGTTTACCTAAGATAAATGTTTGATATTTTGTTAGGTTTTAGATTTTCTAGAAATAATTCTGAGCTCTTCTTTCTTTCCTCTTTTTCTACCAGTTCTTTCATTCCTACATATTAATTACAATGCATATCCTGGATTATCTGTTGCATTGCATCTATTCCAATTTTGGACATATCATTCTCCCATATTCATTTAATGTATATCATTTTCAGTTATAAAAGTTAGAACCAACTGATTTGCAAAGGTAGACAAAAGTACATCTCCCAACCGCAATATTGGCGTATCTGTGATTAAACTGCCTGAGGTCAGTCATTTGTCTACATAGTTCTATTTTGTAACAAAACAGGATAAATAAATAAACAAATAAATGATCTTGTACCTAGCTTGAGGCTGTCTCGTGGGAACTCCCACTTGCGATCGTAAGGCAGAAGCTCCGCCTGATCGTCTATCGGAAGCTCGGGGTTGATGCACGCAAGGTCACCCTCCTCAAAGTGAGCGAGACCGGCAATCTTCAGATCGTTGCGGAGAATCTGTGCAAAGAAATACATTGCAATACGTTCATTGTGATAGCGTAAACACGTAAACCCAGGTTCAAATCCCGGTTCAGGCAGAAGTTTTTTAACTTCTATTAAGGATTCAGTTCCATTACTTCTTGTCTTAGGAATAAGTAAACGGTGACTTTAGAGCCGTCCTAGCAACGAAGCACTCAATAAATTCAAAGTTGTTCTGAATCAGCCTTGTTGATTCTGACATTTGTCCACAGGTGTTCGCACTGTCCAATCACTGATTCATATGTTTCGTATTTGTCATATCGATCTTTGATTGGTTATCGCTCACTCGTCGATGGTGTTCGGTGCCTACAGGGTTGGTTTAGTCGCTTTAAATTAAAGTCCCCCACTGCAAATCAGTTTAATTACTGAGTGGGTAGACTCTAAATGTGAATTTATTTATTTATTTTATTTTATTTATAGTTAAAAAAGCACTTATTTCCACCATATATCCCTTTTAAATAAAAAACGTTCCATTCAAATGGATGTAAAATTCAAACTAGTGATGTTAACCCTGCTGTTAATTTAAATATTATTTATGTATTTATAAATTAATGAATTCAATATCTATTTAATAAATGAAAATAACTACAGTTCCCAATTTTATAAAGAATGTGAGTAGTAGTTATCTGTGTAGTTTATTCACATAGTGAACAATAGGCAAGTGTTCAAAGTATAATGAAAGTACTAGTAGTTGTATGTTAACTGTGTGCCTAAACTACTCAGTACACAATACTCACTTGCTCTCGCCTCATCTTTATTACTAGAACTGCAATAAGTGTAACGACGAGCAGGACAAAGAACACAAGGACCACAGTGATTCCCACACTGAGGCCACCTCCTGCAAACAGATATCATAAAATAAATACCACACCATGTGCTACAAAAACAACTAAAATCCATACTTTTCATTTGTGTACATAAATCTATTATTGTGTTATTACTCTGCTGGCAACATGCAGGACTCCTTTGAAGTTTGAGTTATAGTACTTGAATTGAAATGAACATGCGTGTTCAATTTTGCATGCATAACTATATTTTTTTACATACCCTAATACTGTATTAATGGCATCTGTATATGGCTGATTCGTGATTTGTATTAATATGTATAGCTCAACACTAACTCATTGGTCATTATTTGTTCTTAAATAGAGATGAGAAAACAGTGCTTTTCAGTTAGAGTCAGTATCGAGTCGAGCTGTTAATTACTTGCACATATCGAATTGAGCCGAGTAAAAAAATAAAAGTCGGGCTGTAAAATCACAATTTAGTCCCAATCATTACTACAAAGTGGTCTAGCTCTATTTTGTTATCAAATTTGTTGCAATTACTCATATCATGAGTAATTTTTTGAGTAATTCCATGAGTAATTCCATTCAACATGGCGGGTGGACGAGAATTGTGTGTGTGCGGTGTCTGCAAAGAATCTATTAGCGTGGGCGGAAAACGAATCCTATGCTCGTATGGTAAGCACTGGATCCATTTTAAATGCTCGGGTGTATCTCACAACGAGTTTAAGAACCTAAAGGATAACCCAGAAGACAACTGGAAGTGTTCAAAGTGCGCGATCGCGGAAGACCGGTCTGAAGGTAGCAGCGGATCACGAGAGGAACCCAGGGTCAACTCCAAACTACCAACACAACATAACAAAATCTCGTGGGACGAAATGTTTAAACTAATGACTGAAATGAAGGCCTCGATGGACTTCATGTCAACACAATACGACAGCGTAAAAGAAGATACAAGTAAGATCTCTACTCTTATAAACGAAATAACTAAACTAAAAGAAGAAAAAGCTAGTCTGGAAAGTAAGGTAACCAACCTGGAACACAGGGTTAATCAGATGGAACAGTATTCTAAAAACTATAATTTAGAATTCCACGGCGTACCAACTACGCAAAATGAAAATCCCTACAGAATCGTCGAGAGCATCTGTGGAGCAATTGGAGCTGACATCACCGTCAACAACATTGAATACTGTCATCGGATGCCCACTAGAAACTCTCAAGAATCCTCAGGACAAAGAGACAAACATGAAATAATAATTGCTAAGTTCTACTCAAGGAACGATAGAGAATGCATCCTACAGGCAAAAAAAAATAAGGTGAAACTATTCACTTCGGAATTGGGATATAAAGAACAACTCAAACAAATATATATAAATGAAAACCTCACGGCAGAAAACAAATCCCTGTTCTGGCTAGCACGCAGCATGAAAAAACATGGTTACAAATTTGCCTGGGTGAAGAATGGGAAAGTTAAACTGCGAAAGGACGAAAATTCGAGGATCATACACATCAACAAATCTAGTGATATCCCTAAAGTCACCACAGAACCACCGAAACCCATCCTGCCTAGGCCTATAGATCCCAGGCCTAGACCCTCAAATGGCCTAGACAGCGAGTCAGAGACCATCCGATCTAGGGCCTAGAACTACACCTGTAAGAATCAACACATCAAACGACATCATGGATTTACAAATAAACAAAGAGTTAGAACGAGATATATTCACCCACAACTGTAAAACAGTGCAAGAACTCAACCACCTTTACAGAAATAACCCTAACTTCAAAATTTTTCACCTCAATATAAGAAGCCTCAACGACGACCACTTTAACCAGCTACTTATACTTCTAAGTGAACTTGACTCCAAATACGATATAATAGTGCTAAGTGAGACTCACCTCAAGTATGAAACCACCGAATTCAATATTCCTGGCTATGACACGTACTATTTTAATGCTAAAGTAACAAAATTCGACGGCATTGCCATTTTTGTAAACAATCAAAGACTGAACATAACCTCAATCACTCCACTAGACATTAAGGAAGGCAATGGTGCTACACTGCTCTTCACAATGAACTCGCAAACCTATTCAGTGACAGCAATTTACAGATCACCAAGTGGACAGGCCATGAATTTCATCTCGCAACTCGAACTAAACAAGCACATATGGAACCCAAGATCAACTGACCACAAATTTTTAGTTGGAGACATTAACATTAATATTCTAGATAATCCCTGCATGCAAATAGCGAGTGAGTATCTTGATCTTCTTTACCTACAAGGCTTTACATCCTGCATAAACATCCCTACCAGAGTAACCCCTAGAAGCTCGTCTTGCATTGATCACATTTTCATAAACTCTAAAAACGATTTTAACTATTTACCCACAATACTTCAAACCTCCATCACGGACCACTATCTAACAGCCTTTACCTGGCAAGCACCTCCGAACACAAAACAACCAGGGACAGGTGATGTGATTGAACAATGGTCAGAGAAAAAAATAGACTACCACTCCTTAATTGGCTCTTTAAACACAGAAACATGGAACGATACACTAAACATCAAAGATAACCCCTCAATTGCGACAGATAACTTCATACTTCAACTAAACGAACATATTTTAAATGCTACCACAATTAAACAAAACACTAGAAGTAAATTTAAGAAACTTAAACCTTGGATAACCAATGGAATAATTACATCAATTAGGAAACGAGACGCAATGAGCCGACAGGTCAAAATAGATGCAAAACACCGATTAGAACATGACTTACCAGAGAATCTCATCTTCAAAAAACGATACATTGCCTTCAGAAACTTACTTACCTCTCTTATACAGAGAGCACGCAACCAGTACTATAAGGATAAAATTAATAACTCGGATAACAACCCAAAACAAATGTGGAAAATAATAAACGAAATTACCCAGACTAAAGCACGAAATCTTGGAGAAATAAAAGAAATATATATTGACGAACTACACACTAAAAAATCAGCAAACCCAAAAACTATTTCAAATGCATTTGTAGACTACTTCACAAATATAGGACCGGAATTAAATGCCAAATCTAGGCAAGATCAAACAATAAACGCTTTACCAAATGTACCTAAAATTAATAGGCATAATAAGAAAAACATCCCATCAATTTTCTTCAACCCTATCGAAAATTCGGAAATTATAAAATATATCTCTGAACTGAGAGAAAACTCAGCTTGTGGTCCTGACCAAATAAATGTCAAAACCATAAAAAAAATAAAAACTCACATAATAACGCCTCTTACACACATTTTCAATCTTAGTCTAACTACTGGTATATTTCCGAATACACTAAAAACAGCTACTATCAAACCCATTTTTAAAGGAAGCGACAAGCTAAAAACAACAAACTACCGACCAATCTCCCTACTTAATCATTTTGCTAAATTATTTGAGAAATGTATCAAACATAGATTAGTCAATTTCTTGGAAAAGCACAAACAGATCTCACCAGCGCAATATGGCTTCAGAAATAATCTGAGTACACAAGATGCAATATTAGAACTAACAAACGAAGTCTCAAATAATCTTGACAAATCAATAAAAACAGCAGCAGTTTTCCTTGATCTTGCTAAGGCCTTCGATACTGTTCACCATGACAAATTAATTGAAAAATTACAAGATATGGGTATCCGTGGAATTGCTTTAAACTTATTAAAAAATTACCTAACAGATAGAAAACAGAGAGTTATTATCGGAAACCAACTTAGTAATCCCACAACACTAAAATGCGGGGTCCCACAAGGGACAGTATTAGGACCAATCTTATTCCTAATATATATAAACGATATATGCAATCTCAAAGTGGGAGGAAAAATAATCACATATGCAGATGACACTGTAATAATCTTTAGCGATATCACACATGAAGCTCTTCACGAAAAAATTGAAGCGGGCTTAAAAGAAATAAAAATATCACTACAAGAGAATCTATTAACGCTTAATCTCGATAAAACTGTCTGTTTATTTTTCTCTCTCTACCCGCTAAAACACAATGAACAAAGACCGATCAAAATCCACAATGCATCTTGCAATAATAATACTAAGGTAAATTCACAGACAGAATCAATTTGTAACTGCTATGAACTAAAAACAGTTTTAACAACCAAATATCTTGGTATGACAATTGATAGTGCCCTTAAATGGAAAACCCACATCCAAGAAACTATAAAAAAGATAAGAAAAATAGCCTACAAATTCAATAGACTCAGAAACATAATTAGCTTTCACTCTCTAAAAATTGTCTACTATAGCCTTGTACAATCATACTTACAGTATGGAATACTAGCCTGGGGAAATGCACTTGAAACTCACCTAAAACCACTGCATACTCTACAAAAAAAGATATTAAAAATAATGCTTAACAAACCATCCCGGTACCCCACAATAGATACCTTCCAAAACAGCCAAATTTACGATATAAGAAAAATCTTCATTAAATTCCTATCGATTCACCAACATAAAAATACAAACAAATCCACGATAACATCACATATACACACGACTAGATCGGCAACACAGAACAAATTAATATTACCCAGGAAAAATACATCGTTTGGACTCAGGCAATATAGCTACCTAGGTCCCAGGGTCTATAACTCACTACCAGATTATATTAAAGCATCTAATAACTTAAATAAATTTAAAAGAAATCTCCACAAATGGCTAATAGCAAAAGACTGCTATTTCTGCACTAACTTAATTAAACTAACTCACTAGCAAAATTTAAAATTTAAAATGCCATCTAATCAGAAAAAAAAAAAAAAAAAAAAAAAAAAAAAAAAAAACAAGAAAGAAAGAAGAATTAGATTTAGGACCAAAACCATCATAATTAAGAAATTCCTATAAAAAGAAATAATAAATAGTTTTAAAATCAGAACAACCATAATCAGTAATCACACAGAACACAAGTCTCGATATCCCCCGTCATTCCCTCATTAAACTGTAAACTACCTCCTTTCCCACGCACACGTGCACACGCACCTATGTGGGTTTTCAGATCTTTATACTGTCAATATCTTTACTTTATTATTACTTTACTTTACTTTATCTTTACTAATTACTTAAACATATAGTACATGTATACTCAAATTATAACAAATTTAATATTATTATATTAAATACTATCTTATTTATGTACAAAAAAAAAAAAAAGACTGAATAAAAAACTTATCTTATCTTATCTTATCTAATGTGCGTTGTTAATGACAACATTATAGTAACGGCTAGTATTTATTAAAGTGCTGTGGTCTGTACCTGTAAACTTGAGTGACCTGTGTTTACGAACAACTCCCGCTCGGTTCCAGGCCTCACACGTGTATTTCCCAGAAGTCTTCTCCGACTGGTATTTAATGAATAATGTGCGGTTATCTAACGACAGTTCATATAATGAATTGTTTTTAGACGGATTCAATAGTTGATCATCCTAAAGACAAATATTATTACATATTTAGTTTGCTAGCCAAGTGGTCAGTTGGATATTTCTGTGTATGCAATTGGTATTATACCTTGAACCATCTTATATTGGGCAACGGCACACCTGTTGACAAACACGTCCATTCCACTTTGTCTTCCGTCTTTACCTCGAGTGTTGACCCATCCATCTCCTTTGAAGTAATCTGTGGCTTTTGCTTTGCTGTACACAAGAATATACCACAATGAATATCAGTCCATCATTTTAGCTTGGCAGTTATTTGCTCGCTCATAGGATGCTTGTGTTCACTCACCTTTAATACTGATTATAACATGAGCTTTTGAACCCTCATCTGTCAATGAAGAAGCTGAGCAGTAGTACAAACCGTTGTTTTTGTATGTTATATTCGTGATGGTCACAATTGATTGGTATGAAAATTGTGTGGTTTTAGTACTCAAAATTACATTTGGCACTGTAAAAGAAACGTGATTACAGTAGTTGTTTACTCTAATGTAACAATAAAAGAAACATACCAGTATAGTGAATAATAATTGTAGTATTGTAGTATATACAATATTGTGAACTCAGAATAAAAAAACATAATTTGAGCAAATGATGAAGTCAAGGTAGAGAAGAAAACAACTACTACATGTTGACATTCTACAATGATTAGAAATAGTGTCACTGTCTTATAGCCATCATCAACACCTATGTCCTATCATAATCATTGTATCTTGATTTGTTGTATTGTTATATCGGCCAATAATACCTAATTATTCTCTGTTAGCTATTTAGCTCAAGTAAAGCGTAAAGCAAAGCGTGTTTACATTTAAAGTTGGTGATCAACTGGTCTGTAGAGTTGAAAAACCACTGGACATTCGAGTTGTTGTACTTGGATGCGCCACAGTTCATTGTAATGTTATCATCTTCGACTGCTGCTGCTGCCTGGTCTCTCCCATCCAAAGAGAATCCACTTATAACGTCTGAAAGTAAAAACTGACTTACTTTGATTTTAATATTGGTTAATTAATTCTTACTGAAACAAATATATGTTGATGGATTAAGTAGTTATTCAAATACCAATCCATATGTACTTGTCTGGTTGGGTTAGAACAGATCAGTTAGAGAGCAAATTGTTCAATAATGTTCAGGTGTACCTTACCTGTCACCCAGATATCACGAACGTCTTCTCCCATTCCTTCAGAGTTGTTGGCTCGGCAAGTCAGATATCCTGATCGAGAAGCCTTCCAGTTTAATGTGGAAATATATGCACCATCCTTATAATATTCTCTGCTTATTTTAGATCTCTGTAATTGAATAAATTCAAAATGTATGACAATTCAATAGTATATATAGGTCAAGAAACACAATTTCATCTATCATTTTTGTATTTTTATGACATATATTTATATGGTATTTAAAAGGGTACTTTTATAGGTTGTCATTGTCGTTTATAAGAGACCTCCAACTACAGCAACAACATAACTGGTGAGTGTTTTTTTTCGGTCTTCCCTCTTTCCTAATAATCAATCAATCTTATGACTTATCTTATGTTATCCCAGAAGGTTCATATATATATATATATATAGGAAAAGTATAGAACAGGCCTAAAGGCTAGTACATGTGTGAGAGGGAAAGAAGGATAGGAGCCAACAGCTTACCTGAAACCATTTGGCAGGCTGCGTAGCGTAGATGACACAAAACAAAAAACACAACACAAAAACTTCTGGACGTTTCGACGCTTCAGTCTTGGTCACCACCAGACCAAGACCGAAGCGTCGAAACGTCCAGAAGTTTTTGTGTTGTGTTTTTTGTTTTGTTTTGTGTCATCTACGCTATGCAGCCTGCCAAATGGTTTCAGGTAAGCTGTTGGCTCCTATCCTTCTTTCCCCCTCACACATATATATATATATGTACACCTATTCTTACCACTGGGAAAAGTTGTTATTACTCTTAGGTATATTATGGATCAGGACTTACTATGTGTACCGTACTTACTGAAACTGGTACTGTCGTGCTATCGCAGTTCGGAGGATTATCACATGTTTGGAAACCCCAGACAATGTCCGGTTTAGGATATCCAATCACTCTACAGTCAATTTCGTAGGATTTTCCATAGTAATAATATGATTCGGGGTCGGGTCTCATGATAACTGCTGGTTTATCTATAAGTTAATACAGATAATCTTATACACAAAATGCAACAATACTATATAGGGCTACTACTACATATATGTTTTTAAATATAAATTTTACAAAAAACTTGCAAATTTGTCATTAAGTACTTGATTGCCAGGGTTGGCTCTATGTATAATGGCAGTACAGAAAACAACTCAGTTGGCAATTTTAAGGGCATAGTTTTAATTCTGCACATACACAAAAAATTCTGATAGCTGTAAAAGGAGGAAACCAAAAATGATTTTAAAACATATTGTATGTTGAATAAAAATGCACGCGGCAGGTCACTCGTAATGCCAATAATGCAATTTCGTGCATTAATTGGTGGACTACAATTTAAGCAAATGAGAAGAAATATAAAGGTGAGAATACTATCTGCTTTACTCACTAAAAAATTGAAAAGTGACCAATTCGACCATCCAACTAAGAAGCTGCTGTCTGATAACGACAACACAACATTCATCAACAACACACTCGACATTAAGGGCAAAGGGTAGTCTCTACGTCAAAAACCGCAAAAAATGTTCATTATTACCTAAATGATATCTCAAGATTGCAACAAGAAATCGAAAATCTAAATCAGCAGCGCACTTTGCTTTGGTAAGCCCTACAGATTGAACAAACTATTATAACCATTACCGTAGTATTTTGATTATAATTCGATAACTACTAATAAAATTAATTATTTATAAAAAAACATACTGATTATAATATAATTCACGACTTAGCGCATTCAATGTGTAGGGCTTACTAAACCACAGTGTTGTTCAAAATTCAGTTGATTCAAATTTTCAATTTCAAAGCCCATTCTTGTGATATAATTTAAATATGAAAATTTTGTGCGGTTTTTGATGTAGAGATATCCTACCCTGTTAAAAACAACACTCTCAAAATGTATAGAATTACAATCTAATAGTTATTACAGTTTTCAAACACGGAGTATCGGTACTTAATTCTATGCGGGCTGCCAAAACCTTGTACAAGTGGCAGTGTTAAATGACTCAATTTTGAGCATGACAACAGGTAATACTCTATTATACGCAATTTACTTTTCATTCTTTAAAAAAAAATTAAAACTTAAATACTAACCCTTGACAATGAGATTCAAGCTGAGAATTCTTTCCTTGACCTCACTCATGGCATGCAGGCGATAAGTACCCGTGTCTTGAATGTCAACATCGTGTATCTTGAGGACTGCGCTAGTCTGGGTCCAGATGAAGGAGTACTTGGGGCCCATGGGTATCGTTTTGTTCTGAGGAGAGAACCACGTCATGTTCACCACTGATGGGTAGGCAGAAACCTCGACAACCCACTGTACGATGGGCTCTCCCGCTGTTGTCGTTAGAGTCTGTTTCATTGTAGTCAGATTGATGAACCTCTCACTTTCATCTAGGAGGAAACAAAAGTGATGAACTTCTGCACAAACAATTTATTGACATTCTAATGTAATTAGATACCTAGTAAGAAATTAAGATAGACATAAGAAAGAGAGGAAGAAATGAAGAGAGACAGACAGATAGATATGGACAGACAGAATCATGCACAGAGATAGACCAAAAGCTGGCTGTAATTAGTTTTAGGAACATTAACCATCATTGCAGGTGGGAGGGGTATAGAGAAGTAACAGCTTACCTTTTAAAGTAATAGCGCAGCTGCATGTAGAGTAACACAAAATTAAAATAAAGACGTTTTGATGATTTGTCTTGAATCTTGATCGACTATGAGAAACTACTGGTACTCAACAGCCTGTACATGTTAAGTGTGATGAAAGAAAGAAAGAAGGAACAAAGAAAGAAGGAAAGAAATCCTAGAATAGATACATACACAAATGATAGGTTATTAGTTTTCGTATTTTGATTTAATTTATATTAAACAGGTTTTAAAGAAAATAATCACATTACTTTTGATACAGTGAATTACCCTATGTCATATACAAAAGACAGTACAACAGGAAACTATAAATATTTTACTATATTGATGAAAATCATCAGCTTTTTATAATTTCCTGCAATACAGTAGGCCTATACATATACTGTAAAGAGCGTAAACTCATTTTGGTTAATAAAAAAGAATGTGTGTATGTATTAGTAAACTAAATATATATAAATACATAATTTATAATAATATAATATTTATTATAATATTATTTATTATTATAATAAAATTCATATATAAACATAGATAATGCTACAGTAATCAATTATTAGGGAAGATTCATCAGACACATACACATATAGGCCTGCTCATAGTAACCCTACCTAAAAAGATATAGAGCATTAAAACCAAAATTATTGTGGATATTATTTTATCTGAGAAGTTTATATTTAAAATTAAATTAGAATTTAAAGTTTGAACTTCTCCCTCCTTTACACAAATCCTTTAAACTAACAAATATTAATTTTAAACAATATAGATACATGTTATACTTATAACTTACTTATGACATTGACAAACTTGGTAGCTGTGTTTCGGTTATTTGCGTGGTCCTGTGCAATACATGTGTAGTTTCCTAAATCCGACTTTGAAGCCCTCAATATTTTTATCACACAACTGCCAATTTTCTTGCGGGCCTTATTTTGATCTTCGACATATCCCAAAGTAGAATTGTAAATTTCAACTCGCCGTTCCTGCAACCAAATAATGTGATATATGAACACCGCGCATCATCTTTCCGCAC
Source organism: Isoperla grammatica (assembly GCA_945910005.1). Lineage (NCBI taxonomy): Eukaryota > Metazoa > Arthropoda > Insecta > Plecoptera > Perlodidae > Isoperla > Isoperla grammatica. Next base: position 7,290,112 of record OX246739.1, on the reverse strand, counting down.
AGCAAGAGACAATACCAGCTATAAGGTTAAGCCATCTGTATTTGTACATCATTATAATTACATATAGTCCAAGCAACGAACAGTTTGACCCGGAACTAATTGGTACAGAATTTGTTTTGATCATAAGTTGTTACTTAGGTGTTCCTATACGCACATAAGAAACTTTACTGCTGTCCGACACCCCTAATTAGCGTAATTAATTAAAATGTTAAAACTAACTAATGCTCATAGTATGGTTATTTTTTAATATTTTTCAGAATCTATATTTTAACCATATCAAACAACCTATTTGGTAATTTAAAAAAAATACTTACATCAAAGTAAATATCCTGGTAGCCATTAATTAATTACTATTAATTATAATAGCAATTTCAATTAAATGCTTCCCGTGTAAAATTGGTGCGATTGAATATTGTTTTGTCAGTTTCAAATATAAGAATAACAACATACAAAACTTGTGTAGAAACTTTACTGCAATGGAAATATTATTGGTATGACAAATTAGCATAATTAATAGTTAATTATTACATTCAAAACTTATATAGGTACATATTTGAACATAGGCAGTATGGGTATCAAAAGAAAGCTGCTGATACGTTGATTTTAGTACCGATACTCTCAGGGTCATTCAAGCAAATTTCCAAAGTCTTTTTGGGGGGGGGGGGGGAGAAGGGGGGTGGGGCGGGTTAAATAATTAATAACGTCAAACGTATCAAACGAAAGCTATTAATACGACGTTAATAGTAAACAACTTTTCAAGTGATAAAAGACAATATACCCTAGTGTTTGGCTAAAAAGGGGAGGGGGGGGGGGGGGTAAAAAGCGTCCTCATAAGTCAATTTTGTGTCTGATTTGACACTCATTGAGCCATGGATGTTAATAAGTTAAACACAATTGTTTTGTGATTGATATATTCGTGTAGACTACTCTAGAGAAATCTTATAAAAACCTATATGTAATATATAATCATGTGGAGCACATCAGAATCAAATGTCATAAGACCACTGTAGCATTTGATAGCTACGACAATGAGCCATCTCCTAGACATCACATTTTTGAAATGGAATGGTGGTAACAGATGAACTACAATCCAGAAGAGTCAATTACATATCAGTCAATATAGAACATAGAACAACTCTCAACCCAATTAACAAATGAATATTCACTAAGCCTTTACGACGAGACTTGAAGCCAATAACATCACAGTACTTAAAGCACAAGACGACGCCGATGTAGAGTCGGCTAACCAGAGAACAGCACCCTCACTGATGATTTTACAGAGTTGCCAGTAATTGTATGCATTTCAATCACGAAAATCCTGTTTATGATTTAATCATTGAATCAGAGTTGAAAGCTGGTGCCAGCAAACAGAAAATATGGAATATGCGTTATACCGTACACAACAACCAAGCTAGGATCAAGAATTGGGGTCTTCTTTACCCTTCATTCGCGTAATAAGTGGATGTGACACTACTTCAAGAATGTTTGGAATAGGTTAAGCTTTGCCATTCAAGACATTTGCATAAGATTTTTTTTAATTAATATATTTCCAACAATCCCAGATCTCCTAACACAAAGATTGTTGAGTGCAGTGGAAAAGCAATCGGCATGTTTTAAAATGATAAGAGAGAAGTTTACACATAAATTAATAACTGCTAACACAGTATTCAGCATGAGACTTAACAACCTACATTACCAGCATCTCCCCACCACATTTTATCATTAATATCATCAAGTACAAGTTTAGCTTTGTAACAACTCTTTAAAAAAATTCCTGTACCAACTGACAAGCCACCAGCCTCACTACATGTTTTTCAAATTCTATGATGTAATTGTAAAGTACGATGCAACTGCAAGAAGGTGCATCCGTTCTAAATGCCTGTACGTTGTTGTTTGAAAATTAATGTGTGATGTGTTTAGTTGATGACCCATTATCGTAGCCATCAAATACTTCAGTAGTTATGATATTTGCTTTTAATGTACTCCACATACTACATAACTCTTCAAATGTTTTGTCTCTAGACCTTTATAAGGTATGTGATGCATCAAAATGCCCTTCATCAATCTCAAAGCAAGACTTGCTTGTAACAGTGTTACTTATTTCATATTCTTTCACTTTCATATTATTTCTATACCATTTTCTTCGTGTATTTGCAAACAGTTTATCCCCAGGAGCAGAATTTTCAGCTTATACCTTGGAATGCCCGAATAGTCAAATACATCTTGTGGTAGTGTGCTTAATTTGAAAGTTAATAAAAATGCCTACGTAAAAAAAAATTAAAGTTTACATATTATATCATAATGCAACACTTAAAAAACTAAATTAGCTATTGCTAAATCATCCTCTGATGACTCTCCGACGCTCGAGAGTCGTTGGAAAAGCAGCAAAGGATCAACTTCGATTGTATCTCCATCAACGTTCGCGGTTTTAAATTTTTATGTGGTGACAAGAGGTAACAGAACAAATCTTCAAAATCTTGTTTACATAGGAATTTAGTTGAGTTTATAATCCGTTGCAATAATATTTGCGATCACTGTGTTCGACAAGTAGTCATAATTATCAAGAACTAAAACTTTGTTTGGTTACAAGGACAAAATCTTTGCATATTACGGTTTATTAATGATTAGGTACTTAGTAAAAGAAACTATGCGCGGTAAAAACACTACCCATTTTGTTACATTCGGATAGTTGAGCCTGGAGTTTTGTATCAGAGTAATCGGACCTCATATCTAAGAAGTAAAATCAAATAGTGTCAAAAATCACACACAAAATTGGGTTATGAGAACACTTTTTACCACCCCCCTCCCCTCCCCCCCCCCCCCCCGCTATTAACCAAGCACTAGGGTACATTGTCTTTTATCACTCTAAAAGTATTTTTTACTATAATAACAACGTATAAATAGCTTTTGTTTGATACGTTTGATAATATTCTTTATTAATCCCCCCCCCCTTCTTTCTACCCCCCTAGAAAAACTTCAGAAATTTGTTTGAATGACCCTGAGGGTACCAGAATTAAAATCAACGTATCAGCAGCTTTCTTTTGATACCCATATTGCCTATGTTCAAATATGTACGTATGTAAGTTATAAATGTAATAATTAATTATTAATTAGCTGATTTAGCCTGTAAATAGTTTTTTGATTACAGTAAAGTTTCTACACAAGTTAAATATGTTATTATTCTTATATTTACAACTGTCAAAACAATATTCGATTGTACCAATTTTACACGGGAAGCATTTAATTGAAATTGTTATTATAATTAATAGTAATTAATTAATGACTACCGAAATATTTATATTGATGTAAGTAATTTTTTTTAATTACAAAAAGGGTTGTGCGATGTGGTAAAAATCTAAATTCTGAAAAATCTTCAAAAACAACCATAATATAAGCATTAATTAGTTTTAACAGTTTAATTAATTACGCAAATTAGGGGTGTCGGACAGCGGTAAAGTTTCTTATGCGCATGTAGGTATACATAAGTAACAACTTCTGATCAAAAAAAATTCTGTACCAATTAGTTCCGGGTCAAGCCTATTTTTACGGTTCGTTTCTTGGTCTAATAGTGAGGGGTAGAATGAAAACGTTTTCAGTAGGAATGCTCACAACTGTCATATGGTGTCCCGTACTTTATTACTACAGGGCTATGTAACAAAAGCTAAGAAAGTGCTTCCTCATTGCATATACATACCTTAATGGCAGTGGGGTCTGGGATAGTCCAATCCATAGAGAAAAAGATGCTCAAATCCACCATGACCGTACAGTTCAGAATCAACTCACCCCCTACGGCAACTATGCTCTCGCCAGATATTCGAGGCTTTGCCATTGAATCTGTATGAGCTAAAATGAATACAAAAATTACACACATCTCAAATACATGACAATAATATGGGATATTTTTACTCAAAAGGTCACTACATATATCAGTTTTTATAACTGAATAGGATAGACATTAAATAAATAAATATACATAGTCTACTATGAAAAAAGTGAAGATTTTACATACATTAGATTATTAGCTGTTCATAATACCTTGGGTTATAATCACACTTGCATCAGTGACGTGCAAGTAAACTACCAATAAATGCATTTTATAACAAAAGTAAATGTAATTATGTTCGTACCAGTGTATTTGACATTGCCCACATGCTTCTTGCACATGGTGAAACAGGGTACAACTCATCATTATCTCATTTTGACAATCATTGAGTTATAAAATTACCGGGGAATTGTTTCACGGCACCTCCTATTTAATTAATCTTGTTATTCACAAAAGTTTCCTGTGTTTCTTCCTACATTTTATTTTATTGTATTTAATTATTTATTGTTATTTACTACCTTGAATTTAAATCTAAATAGTAACTACTACCTACTTGGCAGCCATATGGCAATTATAGCTATTTTCTGAACACACAGCCCAAAACACACAGCCCAAACACAAGACAGTGTCTTAGTTGGGCTTTTCTTACACATAACAGATAACCTAATCTTAAATGTTCTGTGTACATGTAATTGTAAATTGTGTAAAATGTACGAAAATAAAATAAATATTTGAATTTGAATTTAGTGTGCCTATTTAAATAATATATCTAGTTAGAAAGATAACAAATAGTGTATTGGCCACATCATGCCTACCTAAAACACTGAGGGCAAATGAGAAATCATCTTCTACATCTCCTTTCACACCCTTGCACTCATACGCAGGATCAATGTGGTGAAAATTCACATTTTCCAGGGTGAAGCCTAGAGTGGGGTCGAAGGTTACCGTCATGCCTTGAACTTCTGTGGGATTTGTCCCTCCATCAATCTGTGGTAGAAATAATAAGTTAGTGAAGGCCATTTATGTGAAGGGAAAGTGTAGTTTGGGAACTAAAGAAGCAAAGCTGACATTCCACTTGATATTAGAGATGCAAATTTGGCAGTCCCAATGTTACCTCCAGGAAACCTGAAATGGAAGTTATTAAGTGTACCAACCAATCAAATTGTCCTAAGCCTAGAACGAAACTGTTACAACTTTTCTGAAATATATAGCTTGGCCTATCACCCTCACCCTTATATCGTCTCGCCACAAAGAAACTTGGACGCCGGGCGATGTTGGCCGACAATCAATCACAACCGTCTTGTACTGACTTGGGTTGTACACGTTGTGGCCATTATTTCCAACCAGAAGGTGGCTTTCATCTGAAACATACCCATGCATTATGTTATCAAAAAGTATAACGTATTGTGTAGGTCTAGTTAAAATTCACAATACTAATTTAATTTTCTAAAAAATAAGCAAAATTGTGACTTATTTGTAAGGAAACTACGCAAAATAGTATTTTAATACAAAATTTTTGATGGAAATATTTTATACCCAGAAGTAAAATTTAGTCTGGTTATGTACATTTTGAAGTTTGAACACAGGTATTTCCGATGATGCTACAAAATGCTAAATTTCTAAATGCTAAAAATACAAACAATTACTTATACAAAAATATATAACTCTACTCATCTTATAGCTAGATATGTATATACATAGGTATATGTTATATTTTTTAGGAAGCCCACCATAGTAACAATAAACGGCTAAACCACTAGATACAAATGAATATACATGATGCTGAGTGAACTTACCTTGTACGAAGACATATACACGTGAAGTCTCCCCCTCCTCCAGCTCACTAGTGTCGTAAGAACAATAGAAGTAACCAGTGTCATCATACATAGAATCCTCCACTTCAATGTGGGCAGCATATGGGTAGTCAATATTCGTTGGTTGCTCCCAAGCGCTCAGGTTTTTTATGGATGGCTGTAAAGACCAACTGTCGTATATTACAAAAGGAAAGGAAAGATCAAGTGGGACTAACGCTAAGATTTGTTTAAATGCAGATTTACCCAAATGTAATTAAAGAGAAGAAATCTTTCATTGGAAATGAAAATGTTCAATGGCATCATTTGCAGTGGTGATGATACATATCAATTAAAACGTTTTAAGTTGGAGGTTCGACACCCTGAGGATAGGGACCACAAGGTTCCTGAAACGTCGGTAATATGAAAGTAGGATGTGGCGGACTCCCACAAATATTTTAATTCTATTAAATTAATGTATATAATATATACACACACATATTAGGGATCTGCGGGTATCCGAAATTCTGTGTTTTTAATTACCAAAATCGGACTTTTTCGGGTAGGTACTGAAAAAAGAAACTTTTAATTTAACTAATTAATTTTTAAAAATAAAACAATTTCGAGACCTCTAAGAAAATGTTCGGTGACAAATTTGTCAGAAAAACACCCGGGCCACTGCTAGAAACGTACCGGGTAATTCATAACAGAAGGCGTTGGGAAGGTCCAGTTGACTGGCTTCTGTCCTTGGCAGAGAAGTCTGAATGTCTGGGAGGCATTGGTCAGTAGTTGGGAGGGTTGTGGAAGCTTCACAAAGTCTTCCAAGAGGGGTGTGATGCGCGGGGGTAGCGTGCGGCCCGCCGTACACGTCCCTGGGGGAAACAAACAAGATATTAGTCTCTAGTGTAAATAATATTTACATATTATATTATCTACTCATAACAAAAATTCACAAAATGTTACGTTATTATAATGATATTTTTTTATTTTGGGACTTTGAAGTTGAGGTTCCAAAAATAGAAAAGCTGGCCTAGATATTGTGGTACGTGCAACTGCGGGAATATTCCAACCTTCCAAGCGTCATTTTCTTGGGTCGGGCTATAAGGAAAGAGGATACGTAATGATTAAACCACTTCCTTCCTCCGTACTTACGTTTCAACCGTCATGCGTATTAGAAACTTTCTCAAATATTATAAATTTGAAGGAATCAAAGTCACTGTTTTCGGAAGCGTCGAACAAAATACAATTTTTGTATTTATTAGATGAGCGCAGCGAAGCGGAGTGAATCTCTCCATACAACTCGATCGGCGCTTTGTCTGTGTGTATGTATGTATGTATGTCTGTATGTCTGTGCGCTAAATTTTGTTCGTCGCGCACAGGTCAAACGGCTTGACGTATTTGGCTGAAATTTTCGGTCAACATTTGTGACTACTAAACTCGATGCTGTTAACATAACCAGCAAAATCCATCAAGATGCCAACCTACAAAAAATTAATTACTGAAAAACAAAAATCGTTTATTTATTTAATTAAATGAAAACTTACAAACGGATTTTAATGATGTTTCACTTGTAGATTATCATCAACGGTATTAACACTTGACAAAAGTTTCAATATTGTAAAATCATCCGCCATGTTATAAAAAAATATTGTTTTTTTACGGTAATAATGTTTTCATTTTTACAGTGTTCCACCGATATCATTCGTATTTGCGGATCTTTGCAGTTAGACGCACATTGTATACACAAAAATAGCGTACGCAATCATAACTTTCTCAAAAATATTTGGAATCTTGATAGCTGTCACAAAAAGGCTTCCATTACGTAAGATGCCAACCTACAAACAATAAGTTACTGAAAAACATGTTTTTTAATTTATTTAATTTAATTAAAACTTACACACGGATATAAATGAGTTTTTGCATATAGGTCCACATCAATAGTAGTAACACTCGACAATAGTTTCAAAATTGTAGCTTTAACCGCCATGTTGTAAAAAAATATTGTTTATTTACGGTAAATTTTTTTTCATTTTTACAGTGTTCCACCGATATGATTCGCATTTGCGGACCATTGAAGTAAGATGCACATAGTATGCTGCAGGAATGGCGTAGGGAGTCAGACCTTTCTCACTATGTATTTGGAATTTTATTAGCTTGCATAGTATGGCTACAATGACGTGTTATGTTTTATGACTTTCACGGCAAACATGCAAGAAATAACAACAAACTTGGTCGACAAGTTAAAAAGTTATTATTATAAATTAAATGCAAGTTATTGTATGATTAAACAATATTACATTTTATATATAGTCTGTATCTACATTATGGAACATTCTATACACTGATAGGTTTAATAGTTTATGAATTAGAGCCTATTGAGTAGACCACGGTCGAATGAAATTATGCGGAAATCCATCAACTTGAAGGTTTTAATTTCTTTAAAGAAAACTTCTTAACGGATTTAAATAATATTTCGTGCATTTATTAGCAACATATCAAGAAATAATATACTTAATTTATAATGTTGTAACTTGATCCGCCATCTTGTAAAAAAATCATATGTTTATTATTAAGGTATTTTTTTTTTAAAGAGTAATATGATATGCAAATGATTTATTTGATTTGTTACATTGAAAAAAATCGCTCATCTGTCAACGCGGAGCGTTTTCCTAGTTATTTTTGTTATACGACGTAGGCCTACTCGACAGCAAGGTCAAACGACGTCGGTCTTTTAGTCCCTCTTACGACAGGCAGAGTTACCCTGGACCAATTCTATACCCCGGGCCAAGAAGGGGAGACTTTGAGATTAGGCCTATAGTATCAACTTCCTGAATACAGAAATATTAAATATTCATTTATAAAAACGAACCGAAAATTGCACACGTACAAAACGGGGCACGCCGTCAACAGCCATAGATCGTCAGCAATAAACCAATCATATTATCATAATAACAGGGTATATCTTACTATCTTTGATAATAACTATGCAGATTTGTACGTATGTACCAGTACATATTTTTATCAAAATTTGATCAGTGAGTGTTGTTCTTTATTTTCTGAAGATTTGACACAACAACTAGCAATTGTATAAATAAGTGACAACGGCTCAACGCGGTGCAAGTTCGTTTATATAAACTTTTCAGGAAAGGCAAACAACCTAGAAACCGTCAAATCTTACGAAGTTTCACAAAGCAACAAGTGAAGTCACACAGCAGCAAGTGGCTGTGATCACCTCAAAGACAATGCGTGAGTCACACGCTTGGTCATAGCGCGTCATGGCCAACCTCCTTCGGCTAGACCGTGTGGCGACAAACAATCCATGACAATACGATTATGCAAATCCATTCATGGAAGAATTCACTACCGGTCTACATCAATATTCGAAGATCAACTATTGATTCATTTGATTGGTTTGGTTGATTTGCTTCACATATCATAATCATATACACAAACATTGATGCGCAAATATGTGCCTTGCATACCGATGTAAATGCGTATTTGATCGAGTACCTATTTGATTTAATAAAGTATGCCGATAATAATGATAGTAATTAACTGTGAGTGTGCGCGCGGATTCGTGAAACTCTTGGGCTGGAATTCATAGTCGGCCCCTACACCTAGGGGCGCCCATTGTTGCTAAGGTAACAATTGTTTCCATGTTATTTCCCATAAACAAAACAAATCCATAGCAACAATGGGTGCCCCTAGGTGTAGGGGCCGACTATGAATTCCATCCTTGGTGTTCCTGTGACGACTGTTCCTTGTACTCAAGATATGGCGAAAACACACCTTTTGATTTGGAGATGTAAATACTACCTCAAAGGTGCGTGAAGAAATGGTATGGCTGCTAACTTGACATGCGTTTAGATCACTTTATTCTTTCTTTTCTTTATTCTTTTAAATTTAAATTTAAATTACAAGACGTCAAAGACTTCGCAAAGCGTCATCACTACAATAGTCCGTACGTCTTTTTTCCATTGTTGCCTCCCTCAAAAGCTATAGGCTGCCCTTGCCCCCCCCCCCCCCCCCCCCCCGTGGAAACGCACACAGCCCATTTGTATAATATTATACAGGATAATGAGAAGCTGCCGGAAACCCATAATCTCTTTCTTTGTTTTGCAGCCGATAATCTTATCGTCTCGCAGGACTACTTTAAAACAAGTGGGTGTAACTATAGGGGCGTCATTAAGGTTTTGTTATTAACGGATGAAAGGTCAGTCAATATATTTACGTAATGAGCCGCAAGATTTCGGGATCAACACGTAATGTTTGCAGTCAGCTGTTGCTCAAAACAACTCACTCACATCATGGATTTATAATAGTACCTTACAAATCCATGCTCACATTAAGTTTCGTACTTTCTTTACGCGTATCGTATATTGTTTGTGTATCGTCGCATGTGTAACTATTATATAACATTCCACAAGTCAGTACCCATGTAATTTATTGTCATGCTGCATTATAATTTGTCTTTTTGTAAGATAAATTCTTCAAATTTTCTCGACGAACGACCTATTATTAACCTCTAAAAGGCCCCCAAAAGACTGGGCACGTGGTCAGCAGCCTACCCTATTCCTACTTCATTGGGGGGGGGGGGGGGGGAGACTTAGTCCCTCCCCCCGCTTCACTGGAGCAAATGGTGCGCAAACTGCTGGGAATGTGTGCGTACGACACACAATGACGCCCCACGCGTGTCGAGTGCGTAGTTATGCGTGGTTAGGGGGTGTTGGCCGCATTAGTGGAGTCAATCTTTGACAGCATTTCTTTGAGATAACACTCGAAAAATATCCGCGCTCGTTGTGTAGGCCTGCCACGCACGGTGCATAACAGCGCGGGACGAAAACACAGCCTTATCAGGCACGCAGGAAGGAAGAAGGAGCGCCGGAAACAGGAGCGACGGTGGTTGGAACTTGGAAGGTCGCGTCAAACAACATGGAAACTTGGAAGCTTTAACTTATAAGTTGAAAGTTGACGTTGTTGTTGTTGTTAAAAGGCACATCGACGTACGCAAGAAGGAGAGAGTATACTTGACCTTCCATGGCTCGGAGGAAGTTACCAATAGTACACAGACAAGACTTGACTTTACTCAAACGTAAAATATTAACTTGAACTTGAGTCCGGAATTCGGAAAAACCTTACATAATTTATTTAGACTTTCAACAATTTTGTGCTTTGATTCAAACCGACCATTTTTACTAGACGCACCTGCGCAACAAGTTTCTGCCACCAGAGTACTGCGCTCGCTCTATGGTCAGTTCCATCCTGCTGCACCAGACCATTGGCTGCCGGAGGTGGACAAGATTGCAAAATTGTATTCATAAGTGCCCGAAAAACAACGTTTGCGTAATTATTTTACATTCGTGACGTTCTCGATAGGTAGCTCCGTAGATCATGTGCAATGTAGACTGGATCAGATCCATTACACATCGTGGGGGTTGTCATAAGGGTAGCAAGGTTCACTGGGGGTGTCAGGGGGGGTACGGGGTCGGGGTGTGTTTAGGTCACTAAGCGGGTCGGCACGAATGAGATTCTAAAGAGGGATCGAGACGAAGAATGGAAAAAGTAAGTAAGACCATGATGGGTATACGAGATCCCTCTTTGCGGGCATCTCGATATAGAAACAATTATGAATAACAGCGATTAGTAATTACACAATTTTTTAATTGATTAACGAAATTACAGTCACAATATTTTATAGTTTTTAAATTCATCATTTAGCTGATACAAAACCAAACAAACCCTTTACCATTATCGCGAAGCGTTCTCAAGATAATTAAAATACCGTTAATTTTGCATTAACGATCTTTGAAATATTAGTAATTGTTTTACACGAAGACGTAAATCGTTCGCTAGATCAATTACACTGGATTAATAGTGGTTGATAATGGTGAGTTATGAACTGCACGCCAATATGTTACAGCTCCCTATCATCCAATACACCACAATGCCCGAGTCATAATGCACTGACTGTGTCGTTTAGCGGAAATGCATCTTTGCACGTCACGTCACGTTGATAAGAAACATTTTGATTAAGAAATAATGCAAGTTTCAAAGAATCCCGGCCAAATGAAATCATTTGATGTGGTCTGCAAATATAGGGCAGGTGGGTGCAGTCGACGATTAGCAACAAACAGAACGCATGATTGTGGAATAGGAATTCACTTGCAGAATAAAATCGGAGCGCGGGCAACAGACCAATAGATATTTTGGATGTTGAAGAACATTGAACACATATGGCACCGTGGTCCATATATTTATTTACCGTAACAATGAAAATGTGCCACACTAGGGTCCTTGATAGATATGTTGAGGTGAATTTTTCACTATTGTGCATTGTTGTCATTGAAGAACTAGAGGGCCGTGATTAGCTCTATCTAGGGCTCGAATGCATAGTTCACACTCAAGCCCTCCTCAACTCAGCCTCTCCTCAACCTCACCAAGCTACCAATCACAGAGCCGTCCGCATGGCAATGCTGTTCTGTGATTGGTGGTTAGGCGAGGCTGAGGAGAGGAAGGCTTGAGTCTGGAATATGCATTCGGACCACTCTTAGATGAATTCTGAAAAAGGTCTATAGTGTATTGTTTCACTTGGTCTTGGAGTCTTCTAAAGGGCAACAAGACGAGACCTTGCAGAAAACCTGGCGGTATTGAAAGCCAATCGATCACCTACCTCACCTCAATGTATGTCTGTCACACAGTGTTGTGTGCACGAGCCGTGAAATGAAAGATTAGCTAATATGTTAGACACACGACCTTCAGTAGCTACGGCTAAATAACGTCTACCGTCCAAGATTAGGTCGAATCACAGCAACGTACGTTTGTGTCCTTCGGGCTAGTCCTGGGGCAATGATCTCACGACACAATTGATTGCATTTAATTGCATGTCTACCCCCGTTTACACGTCACACGTACTATATTATTGTAGAGTAGATCAGCTGTAGATCTACATATGATCAGTGGTGTATTCCTAAAACATAAAGTGCCTATGCGGTCGAATTTACATGTGCGCGGTAGAGGGTGGGGGGGATGGCTATTGTTTTAAGAGGCCGGAAAAAGATTTTACAGAAATTAAACCTGAATACATGAAGACGTTGAGGTAACATATTTTTTCTAAATTATAGATATTGTGAATACTACTTGAAATTTAAACAACAGTTTTGTGAAAAAGTGCCTATAGGCTAGCCTAGCCTCTAAATAGAAGTGCCTAGGCGGTGCCTAAGCCCGCCTAGGCTCGAATACACCACTGCATATTATGATTGACAATGTTAATTTATTAATGTTTATCCCATTCTATACTGATTTACAAAAAGCTTGGAATAAACAATTGCGTACAACAACTTTGGATGTCAAGTGGGCTGTAAATCGTCTATGAATATGGGCCCCAGGAGCTTCTGGGGGTGCTAGCCCCCCAGACCGTATTGGCTTCACCAGTCACCACTGCCAATGGGTAAGACTTTACTTCCAGATTTACATTTAGTTGCATTGTATTTGTATGTGCAGTTGGCACCGACATCTGCTATAACGTCCATGAAGTTTATCAGGTATGACGTCATTGTTAACATTATCAACCGTTTAGCCAATGATAAAGCGCGCGAACATGGGAACACATGTTACGAGCTTGGTCTGCACCATGTTATGTTCATGTCTGTTCTTTAATAGCAGGAAAACCCAGTGTCGGTTTCTAATCAATGTGAACCCTGTGGGAATAGCCAAAGGCCACAAGGCTGAAGTGCAAATCTGGTATTATCTAGTTGGCGCCTTTTCTTGAGCGGATACTCCAGAAGAAAAACGTTGAGAACCATCTAAAAGTATTTGTTTTACTTTTCTTATTATCTTGTTTTAATTGAAATCAAAATAATGTAAAACAGTGGTAGTCAAGTCAACAACTACATCGAAACTCATTATCCACAGGGTATACCTATAGCGAAACGTGTGGTGGGCGGCCTTGCAGGCGAGTAGGAGGTGGGGACGGGTGCCCCCCCCCCCCACCTTTTAAAAATCGGTGTATTCCCTCAATGCCAATTTCCTTACTGCTAACGACCTTTATTCCACCAACGCCAACGTTTGTACCTCCTAAGCAAAACAATGTTACATGATGACATTGATGAAATTAAAATCAGGTGGGGGGGGGGGGGGGGGGGGGGGCGTCGAACATGCTTAAGATTACTCTTGTTAAGAACGTTAGCGGCATAATCCATTTAATATGACGTTATATTACTTTAGAACGATAAGCAATTCTCCCAAAAAACATGTTCCAATTGAATATAGGTACGTTTATCTAAAGTGCGGCCGTACCTTTACGCTTCTTCATCATAACACATCTTTGAATGTTATAATAGCTCTCTAAGTACAAGAGCTCAGGTTTCTTTACGCCGCATTCACGACTTATACGCTTTGCTCATATTCAGAGAAGCTCGACAAATTGGGCCTCCTTCACAATTTCTTAATTATAAAAGAATATTGCCTCAAATCAAAAATGTCTGATTGTTCGAGCTTTTCGCTAATATACACCCATTTCGACGTTTGCCAGTGATTCCATTTTGTTTACATTTTCTGGGTTAAAATTGATCAATTCATCCTCACTTTGTAAAATAATATCATGTTTACACCTTTCGATGTTATCATTCTTCGCGAACTTCACAGACATCTAATCATAGCTGTCTAGTATAGGCCTACTGATGTCGATACCACAACCAAGAAGCAAGATAACAGTTTCTACGTAAATTGAATCGTGTATATTTATTATATTACGTCAACCGTCCAATTCCATAATTTCCCGAAGCCGGATTTCTCAAAAAGATAAATGAACTTACTGATTGACCAACGACGTAAGCGGATGTACAATGACGGAACGGCCGAACAGAAGGGAAAGAAATCTTCGTGGTTTGTATAATATGGCGATATATAGAGATAGCGCCTACCAGTGAGCCAATTATATTCAAGCATTTACTTTTACAAAAAATAATTTAAATAAGAAAAGTTTTTTTAGATAGCCATCAAAACACACCCACCGTATAACATTTCTCATACCGACTACTACCGCCCCGAGTGCACTCTGTTTCAACGAATATCAACCGAATCCTGGAGTCCTTTCAAATGTTCGTAAAGGCAGTATTCCGCTTAGTAGAGAGCACAAGCCTCATTAGTCAAACCCGACGCCAAGGGCGTAAATTATCCATACCGTAACCGTCATGGTAGAAACTAGAGAGGTAGGAAATTAGATGTACAGTACAATTTGTACTTTAATTGCAACGGACAGAAGACCTTTTTCTGTAATGTAAAAATGTTTGTCTGCTTATGGAGTCGATGTTACACTATGCACTAGGGGGCGGAAGGGAGGGGGGAGGGTGTGGTAGACGTTGGGGTTTAATTGAACGTGCGCTAATTGGAAAAGAGGGTTGATTCACTGACTGGTTATTCCCTCTGCCAAATTACTTATATCTGATTATAATTCCCGTGCCAAATGATAATTGATGGAGATAACAATACATTCATACCTCTATGATGGCAGTAAGGGAATACATATTTCCCCTTACGCCAATGCTATATTGAACATTCAACCACACCTATCTTTCTCACGAGCTGGTCGAGTCCATGTTACTTCTCATGCCTATTCTCCCCCCCCCCCCCCCCCCCACTGTATCGACTCTACTACCGGAGAATCACACGCTCAATTGGCGTTTAATACATCAATTCCAATAATGCCAACAATACTCGCCGAATGCATCGTATTACGTCAACATGAACACTAATGTTCACGTTAGGGGAAAAGGTCGTTGGCGTCAAGGAAATTAACATAATAAAAAAATAAGGAAATCCTTTCTGGTAAAACAATTATTTTCCGTCTCGTACGTCAAATTGATTTCTATCAGAAACATGTTTTAGCGACACACCACGGCCGAGCAATGGCCATGGTTGTCACTTGTCAATTATACCACGCGCTGTTATTGGGAATTATAAATATAATGGAATTCCCATGTTGTTGTGATAGAGAGCCAATTCTTTCTTCCGTATTTTTTAAATAATTGTATTTAGTATGCTGAATCCATATGGTCACAATATGTATCTTGGACTTGGCAGACAAGTGAATGAATTGTTTTTTTCTCAATTAATTTATACCTACTATTATAAGCCCATGTATGAGTCGGGGCCGGCGCAGTTGGCCGTGGTCGATTAGGCGTTGGTCTAGTAAACCGCGGTCTCTGCGTTCCAGGTTCGAATCCTGGCTTGGGCATGGATGGCGTTTTTCATCCTCATAATTGTAGTAACTAAGAAGATCAATTTAAGCATAAGACAAGTACTTTAAATGTGGCGGTTTATTCAACAACAACAACAACAGTAGTTATGGTTTCCTATGTTGGTAGTACATATTATATCTAGGGATCTTGTACTTTGTTATGTTGAGAGTGTGATTAAAACATGGCAGTGGCCTAGTAAGTACCGACTGCTCTGTGTGATTATTTGTGTTAAATCCTGTAAATTACATTGGCGACGAGGAAATGACGAACTTCAACGTGTTCCAAGGTCTTCCTTGTTTCGAGGGAAGTGCGGATGATGCAGACATTGCTGCCAAGTGGGACAGGTGGGTGCGAGCTTTCAAGCTCCACCTGGAAGGTCAGGACATAGCGTCGGACGCCCGTCAGCGTGCACTGCTGCTCAGTAGCGCGGGAATGGCGGTGCAAGATGTGTTCTTCTTGAAGGTTCAAGAACCCGAGTTTGCGAGCCCGGACGATGGTGAGAGTGGTTTCAATCACGTTTTGCGTGTGCTGACAGCTCATTTTAAACGGGAAAATAACGTGCCTTATGAGCGTCATAAATTCAGAGCGATGTCACAACGAAAGGAAGAGACTGTTGGACAGTTCGTAGCTAGGTTGCGTACGCAGGCTGCCAACTGCGAGTTTGGCGTGACCTTGGAGGAAAACATCCGTGACCAAGTGATCGAAAAATGTCTCTCATCACAGCTACGACATAAATTGCTAGAAAGGGGGAACTCTCTAACGTTAAAGAAAACATGTAGCATCGCACAGCTGCTGGAAGCAACCGAGTCTCGAGCTGCCGACATGGAATCAGACAGGCAGTCGTCTAGTGAACAAGTTAGTAAGCTGACTACAAGTAAGCCTCATCCATTTGTACCTAAATGCTGGGGATGTGGTCGCCCAGGTCACTTACTCAATGACCCGGCCTGTCCGGCTAAAGATCAAGAATGTCACCATTGTGGAAAAAAGGACATTTTGTGACGAAATGCAAAACCAAGAAACGTGAAGAGAGAGAAGAGAGAAGTGTCTCCGACAATCAACAGGTAGCATCCAGAAAAAAGAAACAGTTTCAAGCAGGGACGAAGCCGAAAAAGAAGGTGTATCAAGTTTGCAAGGAAGAAGAATCTGAGGACGATTCGGAAGATGAACATGCATTTGGCATTGGAACAGTTAGACATATCGAGGACCTGCAAGAAGAAATGTTTAGACTGAAGGTAGGTGGAGTTCCTATTGACGTGATTATAGACTCCGGGGCTAGTTGTAATGTTATAGATAAAAAGTTGTGGCTGGCACTGAAAGGAAATAAATCTTTTGCATGCCGAAACCTGCAGAAATGTACCAAGTCACTGTTTGCGTACGGCAAGGACAAGCCACTTACGGTCCTGGGAAAGTTCCGTGCCGAAGTTGACGTAAGCCTGGGTTCTGAAGTTAAGACTGAGCATGCTGAGTTTTACGTCATAGAAGAGAAAGGTTTACCTATCTTGGGTAAAAAGACGTCAACAAATCTCGGAGTGCTACACATTGGTTGGGAAAAACAAGTGAATGCCATAGGCCTACAAGATTCAAACAAACTGGGTAAGTTGAAAGATTTTCAGCTTCAATTACCAATCGATCCATCAGTGAAACCAGTAAGCCAACCCTTACGCAGAATTCCAATTCCACTCAGGAAGCGTTTGGCCCAGAAATTAGATGATTTGGAGAGTATGGATGTGATTGAGAAAGTAAAGGGTCCGTCATCATGGTCTTCTCAGTTGGTTGTTATACCAAAAACAGATGGCGACATAAGAATATGTGTAGACATGCGAAGGGCTAACAAAGCTATTCTACGCGAAAAGCATCCGATACCGACATTTGATGATTTGATGCCAGAGTTGAGCTCTAGCCAAGTTTTCAGTAAACTGGATATCAAAAATGCGTTCCATCAAATAGAACTGTGTCCTGAATCACGGGAAATAACAACTTTCCTTACGCACAAGGGTCTGTACCGTTACAAAAGGTTATTATTCGGTATCAATTGTGCGCCTGAAATGTTTCAGAGAATAGTAGAACAATTGCTTCAAGGATGTGAGGGCGTAGTTGTTTATATCGATGACATTTTGGTCTACGGTGTCACACAGGCAGAGCATGACAAACGCCTTAGACAGGTACTTCGAGTCCTGCACGAGAATGGTATCATTCTTAATGAGAAGAAATGCCAAATAAACACACGTGAAACCGAGTTTATGGGGCATCATCTTTCCAAGGACGGAGTTACTCCAACGCAGAGCAAGGTTACCGCAATACAAGAATGTAGAGCACCACAGTCTGTCGAAGAATTGAGAAGCTTCTTGGGGTTAGTAAATTTCGTAGGACGATTCATTCCAAGATTGGCTACTATCACGGAACCCTTAAGGCGACTCATAAAAAAAGGTCAGACATGTTTTGAATGGGGGTCCGAACAGGAACGAGCATTTGAAACCTTGAAGAAGGAACTTGTTGAACAACGTTGTTTGGGGTTTTATAATGCAGAGAAACCTACTCAAGTTGTAGTTGATGCTAGTCCTGTCGGATTAGGGGCAGTGTTAATCCAAACTCAAGACGATGGACCTCGTGTCATCTGCTACGCTAGCAAGAGTCTAAGTGATGTTGAGAAGAGATATTCTCAAACAGAAAAGGAAGCTTTAGCCTTAGTTTGGGGATGTGAAAGGTTCCGAATGTATCTCTACGGCAAGGAGTTCGATCTTATCACAGATCATCGACCGCTCGAGTTCATTTTCACACCGACATCAAAACCTTGCGCACGAGTCGAACGTTGGATTTTGCGCCTGCAATCGTTCAACTACACAGTAAAATATCGACCTGGCAAATCCAATATTGCCGATCCACTTTCACGTCTTCTAAATGTGTGTGAAGTCAGCACATATTTCCGGAACGATGAAGAGAATCTACGACAAGTTGTAGAAATGGCCGTTCCTAGAGCACTCAAACTGGAGGACATCAAGAATACATCGCTTGAAGATCCAAAAAGTCAGGCCCTAACTAAAAGTATTCAACTTGGACAATGGGGTGAAGATACCAAGAAATATCACCCATTTACTAACGAACTTTGTGTGGTAAATGACATGATCTTGCGAAACACGAGAATAGTAATTCCAGGAAAACTTCGGAATCAGGTGCTAGTCCTAGCTCACGAAGGACACCCTGGTATCTCTGCCATGAAACAACGAATGAGGGAAAAGGTTTGGTGGCCCGGTATTGATAAGGATTGTGAGAAACATGTACAGTCCTGTCATGGCTGTCAAACTGTAGGACTACCAGAACCACCTGAACCCATGAGAAGGACAGAACTACCTCAACAGGCTTGGCAAGATATCGCCGTTGACTTCTT
Source organism: Isoperla grammatica (assembly GCA_945910005.1). Taxonomy (NCBI): domain Eukaryota; kingdom Metazoa; phylum Arthropoda; class Insecta; order Plecoptera; family Perlodidae; genus Isoperla; species Isoperla grammatica. Next base: position 7,270,876 of record OX246739.1, on the reverse strand, counting down.
GGGACCGCTTCCATCGGGTCACTACCTACTTGTGACAATAGACTATTATAGTCGCTACTACGAAGTGGATATAATGAAATCAATAACTGCAAAGCTAACAATTCAAAAATTAAAGTTGCACTTTGCACGGTATGGATTACCACTTTCCATTCGTTCTGACAACGGACCACAATTCGCGAGTGACGAGTTCAAGCAGTTTTGTGAAGAACATGGAATCACCATACGATACACAACCCCACTTTGGCCACAAGCAAATGGCGAAGTGGAAAGGCAAAACCGTTCCCTCCTCAAGCGATTGAGAATTGCACAAGCTACCGGCACCGATTGGCGTGAAGAATTGTTGGCGTACTTGACCTTGTATCGGATAACGCCACACAATACCACAGGAGTCAGTCCGGGAGAGCTGCTGTTCAAGCGCAAGTTACGTGATAAGTTGCCAACACATGTGGATTCTTGGAAGGAAACAGATGGAGAAATCAGGGATCGGATACGGTGAAGAAATGGGAAGGAAAAGTGTATGCCGACATGAAAAGAAACAGTAGAGACAATACGTTGCATGAAGGAGATTTGGTTCTAGTTAGACAGCCACTTACGAATAAGCTAACTACTCCTTTCAGCCCTGTTCCTAACCGCGTGATAAGTAAAGACGGTAGTCAAGTCATCGTCGAGACGCCAGCAGGAGCTCGGTATGCAAGAAACTCTACGTTTTGTAAGAAATTCAATACACCTGAGAAGACGCCAGATACTCGACCTGCGAGTCTTCTTCCGAGTTACCATTCGCATCGTGATTCAACACCGCGATTAGATTCCGATAACATACTTGCCGAAACAACTTCACAGCCGTCACCCATACTTCAACCCTCGTTGGAAGGAAACGTTGCAGAATCAGCAAGACCTCAAAGAGTTAAAAAAGTGCCTAAACGTTATCAGGACTGATTGTGTACATAAATGTGTTATGAATGTGAACACGACATTCAATTATCTTTTCTTTCGATGAACTCAAGTTTCAAAGGTAGTATAGATGGATAATTCTAATTTTGTTCTAATTTTGAAAAAGGAAAGGGATGTAGTAACTAAGAAGATCAATTTAAGCATAAGACAAGTACTTTAAATGTGGCGGTTTATTCAACAACAACAACAACAGTAGTTATGGTTTCCTATGTTGGTAGTACATATTATATCTAGGGATCTTGTACTTTGTTATGTTGAGAGTGTGATTAAAACATGGCAGTGGCCTAGTAAGTACCGAATGCTCTGTGTGATTATTTGTGTTAAATCCTGTAAATTACAATAATCATCGTCTCGATTAGCCTCGTTGCAAAAATATGTGACGTAAAACCCCAAATATCATCACCATGTATGAGTACTTCCGAATGTTTGGCCTGCGCCAGGTATTTCCAGCCGTGACAGTGGCAGTACTAGGCGAGTTTTGTCACGCGCCAGCCGGGCTATTCACATAACAATGCGATCTAGGCCTAACTGTTCCAGGAATCAAGCATGCGTCAGCATTGAACTATTTGTAAATACGATCAGCATAAAAATAGCAGCACGAATTAATACTTATGACTGATTGATTAGTCTGACTTGATTATCGGCATGGAGAAATGAATGAATGCGTTACAAGCACATTCTTAGGAACGACATAATATACGTGCTAAACAAAAACGAATTATTTCAATTTGATTACAGCTAAAAGAGTATTATTTACCGATTACTGAGCTGTGATTTCTTGTTTTCATTTTCATACATGCATCTTCCTTTTCTATTATTGTTTAATTTTTTTGTTTATAGGCCTAGGCTACTCAAATTATATCTTCTATGTATAGAGTTTGTAAATTATCTATCCATCTTTTGTATCATTAAATTAGAATTAGAAGACGATTTTATACTATTACAGTAAAGTGTGAATTGTCCACTGTTTTGCACACGTGCGAAGAGGCTCTAGAAGAGACATTATGCTCGCACATAGAAGGTAGCCATAGCACGCCTTGGTTGGGTTTACGGAACATTTTAAACAATTCTCATAAGTAAATTAGTATTTTATAAATTATAATCGTAGATTTTTTCCTTGACATCTTTTCAGGGAAGGGTAGCCTTAATCTCAATGTCTACGCCGACGTAAACTATGATACAGACAGGAAGCTTCAGAGGCCACATCGCTAACTTTGACTTGGAACTGTCTACGATGGGATTTCAAAAATACCTCGTCCATAAAATAGTGATGGGGGGGGGGACACTGTGTCCCCGGCGTATAGGTACACGGTGTCCCCGGCGTAGGGACACGGTGTCCCCTCGTCTACCCCTCGGCTCCCATGAAAGTACAATATGCCAGTACAATACTGATTCGAGTCACCTCCTGAATACAGAAGTTTAAAAAAATGTCCTAACTGGGATTCAAACCCTGGATCTTCTATTAGAGTGGAAGCGGTAAGTCCCACCAATCAATAAAAAACAATGGTAAGTTTGACAATGTTTCTTTCTTACAACCATCCATACAGTCCGTTACGCACATTGACACCTAAAACGCCCAACTAATGTTACTACACTAAAAGTATTATTTTGTGCATTGCAGTCCTAAGATGTTATTTGTGTAATGCTAGGGCAATTGACATTATATTCGCTCTTCTGATTGAGAGTATTTCTCTCAGAATGCGAGAAGGTAGCTAATGTATTCATCACATTACTGACTCACCGCTCACAATAACCAAAAAGAGGCGTGTATGAAGAAACATGTCAAGGCTAATAGAAGTGCTATATTACCAATAACTCGCCTCAGTTCACAAATTGAACGTCAAACTAGTACTCCTAGTAAAAGCTAGTAATGTATTTGATGACTGTCATACCTGCATAGCAGCAAAAAACGGTCAACAACAAGCGCAGCACGTGAAATTCCATCAGTAACACATCACTTTTCTGTCTCGTTGAGATTACTTTCTCCTCTCCTCACACTAAACAAGCTGACGACTGAAGAGCGCGGACGTCCCCTCCCTTCTCTCAAGCCAGCCCCCCCACTCCTTGACGTGCCCCTCCTTGACGGCAACTCGACTTGCAGGGCTGTGCAACAGGTTGCCGTACTCAGTCTTGCAGGCGGTGTGTAACACTCGATCGCCAAATTGACACCAAACAGACTGGTAGAAAAATAGCCTCAAGACCAGTCAATTTATTTTGTTGATAGATATATATTTTCTTACAATAAATAGATGGACACTTGACAATAGCTGTTGTTTTATGGATCAAAGTGGTATTCCAAGTTCATTCCAATCACTCTACATTGGAGATTGGAATACTACTGATGAATTGGGAGTATTTCATATTATTGAGAATAGTGCCCACACGGTGGATTGTGAATGAGGGTTGAAGATGGTGTGATTTAAATGTGTTTATTTCATTTAATTTCTATTTAGGTGCCGTTTCTCAGATAAAATTCAGTTATTGTAAATGTCTGTGCATGTATGAATAATAAAATTGAGTGTTGACGTTTTCAATATGTCTTGGCTACTCATGTACGTTTACGCTAGAAGGAGAACGAATTGTTTCATCTTTCAAATGGCGCGGGTTTGTGTTCGCTGGAGTTAGTTCGCGTCTTTACCGCTGGCGCCACCAGACGGTACGCCTGCACAAGGGTGCATAGGCAATCCGCAATACTGTTTTCTTCAATTTTTCAATACGCGTAAGTTCTACACGCATAGCTTAAATGGGTACTTTAAATGGGTGTCTTATTTAAATGGTCATTTAAATGATAATTAATAATTATGGACGACTACACAGAACATTTAATTATAAACATCACTTAAAGATATATTTAATAGCGTGTAGTTGGCGTTATAAACGTACTTCAATAGTTCACCATTCCTGAAAACACGCCATTTCCGATTTTTTTTTTTTTTTTACACTCTAGAAATGATTTCCGTTCAATACTTTAAAATGTTTTCCTTCTCCTGTTTCGTACTGTTTTTTTTTTAATCAACGTTTTCAGGTTTATTTGCCAAATCATATGCAGTCGTTCAGTTTCAAAAGTCGCATTTTTCAATAATTACAAAAAATGAGGTAGACGAGCTATTAAAATCTTGTTGCTGAAAGGAATCAGAATTCAAACAATAATATTTTCAAAACATGCCCAAAGATTATGACAAACCTTTTCCTATGCTAGAAGGTCCATTATAATTGAAGTTCGTTCTCAATTACAAAACTACATTACCTTGTTTGGAATTTGGGGACGTTCAGTATAGATATTTTCAGGTTTAACTGACCTTGTCAAAATTTCGTTTTGTTGCTTATTTTTATTATCGCTATTCGCGATTTTCATAGGGACGAGAGTTCCCACTTGTTGCTAGCATGCGGTAAGGTCCCGAACGGTGGCGCTAGATGTGTGGGCACGCGGCGGCGGGCGGGAGCAACTCCAAGCTTGATGTCGGCGCGGGACAAGACGCCAGTTCGAGAGAAATGTTGCAAGGAGGCGGACGCTTAAGGGCCGGGCTAACGCTCGCGGCCCTGGGGGTGCTCACCCTCATGACACGGAGCGCCGCGGTGATACTTACCCCGCCGTACTTCAACCTGGCCGAGGGGAGGCGGATGTCGGCCACGGCAACTTGTGGAGAAGAAACACCGGGGCCGGAGTTGTATTGTAAACTCGTGGGGGCCAACGCCGACAGAGACGTCAATGTAAACCTCATTCAGGGACAGGTAATAATAACTATCATACTATACTAATACTATCTCCCCCCGACCCAGGGGAGCGGGCTTGTCACTCCCACTTCAGCGTTTGCGTCCCATTTATGTAGCTGTAAATGGTAATTTTACACCAGGAGGGCCAAATCACTGGGACGATTTTTTAAAATGTTTATGATCACATTTTGTAGGGAAGTAAGTTATGCACATTCATCTACCAATTTACACCATCGGAATCGCTTCTCTGAAACGCTTCTAAGTGGCGTCGTATGAAATAAGGGGTCTAACTTAAGTGACAACTTCCTTTCATACCGGAACTGTCACTTTACGGACCCGCTAAAACGCAATGTATGGACCCAGCCTTATTGATTGGAGGAAGATCCACGTATGTATTATAGGGGTATCGTTTTATCTTTATCTATGCTGACGTCATAAACGAGTGCATGAGTGGATCTACCTTTCTACTCCACGTGACTGTTTCAAATACAAACATTTGGTTGGCCATGTCTTCTCGTCTATGATGCCAGTATCAGTGAAGATAGAAGTAAAACGGAGCCCCGATTAACTGATCAAAACAATCCCCCCCGACACGTGCATCTATAGTAGGAAATTACCTGTGATGATCATCTTTGTCCTAGGTGTGCGACTACTGTGATCCTAGTCGACCAGACAAGATGCATCCACCAGAGTTCGCCGTGGACGGTGCTGAAACCTGGTGGCAGAGTCCACCCCTTTCTAGGGGGATGAAGTACAACGAGGTCAACCTCACCATCGACCTTGGCCAGGTAAGTGTGACGGTGCTGAGACCTGGTGGCAGAGTCCACCCCTCTCTAGGGGGATGAAGTACAACGAGGTCAACCTCACCATCGACCTTGGCCAGGTAAGTGTAACGGTGCTGAGACCTGGTGGTAGAGTCCACCCCTTTCTAGGGGGATGAAGTACAACGAGGTCAACCTCACCATCGACCTTGGCCAGGTTAGTGTGACGGTGCTGAGACCTGGTGGCAGAGTCCACCCCTCTCTAGGGGGATGAAGTACAACGAGGTCAACCTCACCATCGACCTTGGCCAGGTAAGTGTGACGGTGCTGAAACCTGGTGGCAGAGTCCACCCCTTTCTAGGGGGATGAAGTACAACGAGGTCAACCTCACCATCGACCTTGGCCAGGTAAGTGTGACGGTGCTGAGACCTGGTGGCAGAGTCCACCCCTCTCTATAGGGGGATGAAGTAGGCTACAACGAGGTCAACCTCACCATCGACCTTGGCCAGGTAAGTGTCAGTAATCTTTGGTGTGACGACGCAGGTTTACTACCGTGGACGGTGCTGAGACCTGGGCGAGGGGGGGGGGGGGGGTGTAGCACTGTATACACCACTGCGTGTGGATAAGAAATCTGCAGCGGTTGCACTTGCAGCGCGTGTGCAGTATTCTCTATCTATACTCCCATGCGGCCGGCCTTTGTGCTCCTTCCTTAGAAGCTGTTATCTTTGGTCGGTGCTTCCATTTATCGCATTTCGCTTCGCTCAGCAAATAGAGTTTTGTGAAATGAGACCCTTTTGAGTTCTCAGTATTTACTATTTGCATAATTCTCTGCCATATATATTATATTTGTTTGTGATTCTTGAAGCCAACTGTACATTGTGTCTAGCATACACAATTCAGTCATATAACTTTGGATGAAGGAAAATAATTAATTGTAGGCTATCTTGATCAGTTATTCGATCGCGACTACAAACAGTATAAGCTGTTTGAAATTGAGAACGAATAGTGATTTAAACTGACATGTCTCATGACATTCGTTGCTTATAGAATTATCCACTAGGGCTATGCCGAGGGCTAGGCACAATTAAAATGGATACCCCATTTCCGTTCGTATTGCAATGGTTGTGGTACCACGCTGAAATGTTTTTTGCGATGCTGTTGAAGCAACGCAAGTGATTCTGCCGTGCTAGACAGTGAATGGAGAACGCATGCGACAGCGACAATGCGAGCGCAGTGCCCACAACAATCAACGAATGATATAATCGCGCGTCTCATGAATGAAGTCTGATTAATTCGAGTGGGTAATAACTCGAACAAGTTACTGGGCAGCTGGCGACGAATGATGTCACTCAGTCTCAGTCACGTCTGACGTCATCACTCATCAACATCGCTCAGCTCCTTGGAAACGCCTGGGAGGGGAGACTGACCGACCCCCCCCCCCCCCCCCACTAGGCTGGACTTCCGGTGTTGGCGAGGAGCGGGTCGAAGGGTGTTCTCCCGTGATGGAACTATTACCAGTGCAAAAATACACTTGTATAAAAACTTTCAACGATTCCTGTAGGATTAATAAAATGTTACTTAAAATTTGATTTGTTGATTAGGCAAAATAAAATAATTGTTTGTTGATAAATCCTCAGTTCGATGTGGTTTCTGGTACCCCTCGCTCTAGGAAGCGTTTTAATATTTGTCTCATAATCTCGGATGCTATATGAGGCCATGATGGATTGGATTACACTAAATTCTAGCTAGATTCTTGGTATATGGACGGAAATTTGTATTCGGAGGTTACATCCGTAGGGAACCACAAACTCGCGCCTTCGTCTTATTATCATATCGTATTATCTTATCGAAGTAATCTCTATCGGCGAAAGCAGTGATGATTTCAGGCATATCCCGGGGGGGGCGGAGCCCCCCCCGGCAGTTGTAAATGCCCCCCCTAGCAGATTAAAAAAAATCACATGAAGTAATGTAAATTTGCAACAAAGAAACGCAAAATACAAGAAAATGAGGTATATTTTTCCATCTCATATATAGGACTAGGAAATAATCGATTTCCACGAAAAACTCATCTACATAAATGTTGCAACATTTTATTTTCTATTTAAACGATGTTAGGTAAAGGTAAGAATGGCAAATAGGAATCACCTCATATTCGAAAACTGAAAGGATGGCATCAACAGAGACCGTAACCCCCTCCACCCCTGCCTTTTGTCACGGCGTCAAAAAAAAGCCATAAAATGAGTTACTAATTTAGCAACACCCCAGATTTTTATCAGCCCCCCCCTAGGAAAAATGTCTGAAATCATCACTGGGCGAAAGATCAGTTTGCTGAGAGTCTAATTGGTATCGGATTGATTTAGGACCACTCCCGTTGTCTTCTCTATGATGGCTAAATGTTGTTTTTGTCTAACATTTGTGACCCAGTTGTTTCTCCTTGCATTCATCAGAGTCCTTGTCCGCGCGCTTCAATACATTATTTACACGTTTTGATCTCTTCTCATCCTCGCTGATTTAGTGGTGGACATTGGACCACTAACTGATAATTCAAGACTACAATGTGGACAGACGTTTGTTATCAGCCGGGTTACACCAAGTGGGCCAATGGTCACGTTTCTATGTAAGTTGAAAGGTCATTGGGAAGATGTCCGCCTTATCGTTGTCTCGTTGATGTTTTTAACTTGTTCTTTTGCGGTCATAGAACAGAAACAGGCATAGCTGCCCTGCCCAATCGCAATCAGTAATCAATAAATATATTCTGTTTTGATTGTTGGGCTGTAATTGGAACAAGCCAACATCAGTCTATATCAATCATGATGTGCAGTTCGCGCGCGTCCCTGAGTAAACTCATTTATACTTTCTGGCTTTCAACAATACCAACATGGAAGAGTTTGGGTCGGTACTCGGTTGCACTGGAGAATGAAGATGTGAAACCCAAGAAACTAAATCTTGGAGTGGTTGGAAGTCGGCTTATTAGTTATTACTATTTTTTTTTAATACATAATGTTTTTAGAATCCCTGCTGTAGAGTGCCCAGCAGCATTTCGTGCTGTACCTTTATTCAGGCGAATAACTAGTTATTTGGATTGTTCTGAAAGAAAAAAAAATAATCGATGACTGATAGTAGGGCTCAGTTCAAGCATTCACCTTGTGATTGAGGAAAATTCCTAGGAAATTGACGATGGCCGGTAATGAACCGGCGATCTCCCGAATTCGAGTCTGGCGTGTCACCCCGAGCCACCTCTGTTATAGTATACGTTATATCACAGTGGTGGGTGTGGCTGTACAATGTACAGTAGTTTAGCACCAGTAGACGGACTTGCGCTTCACACCAAGCCATGGGTCTCACTATCAGCCTGGAAGACTGGGGGGTGGGAGGTGGGGGGGGGGAGACAGAACAGACGAGGACGCTGCCTTTCATCTCACACTTTTTCTTCAACAATCCCACATATGGCGAACAGATGAACAGCGATGTAGTCATGTTCCATGGCAACAGCCCCCCCCCCCCTCCCCCCACCCTACTCCGGCGAACATCATTCACACAGAGATGAGGACAGAGGATCCAACGAATTCGGCATTTCCTTTCTATGTCGGTATGTGCGTTATGGACGGTTCGGGGTTTGGGTGGTTAATTGTAAAACTGATTTACAAAGAAGGGCAATAAATAGAAATATACAATAATAATGAAACAATAGGAAACCACTGAACAACATAAAATAAGCATAGATAACAGAACACATCAAACTAGATACTTTATAGGAAAGAGATCAAAACAATACAAATAATTATTAATTAATAAAAATAAATAGCAAACAAATAAATTGTTATATCAACTTAAATTTAATAAAATAATTTAGACAAAATATGTACTATACTAAACATATTTTGGACGTGTCACGTACGGGGCTCACAGCGCTTACAAATACAAGTGTTGAAGTGCGTGCGTGACATAAGACTACAGGACTGCCCTTGCGTATGACCGATCAACATGTATAATGTGCGTGGGCTGCGTTGTCTTATCTTATCTCGTACGTGACGGAAGTCGGCTGAGGCCACTGAGAGACGGGATGCTGTGGGCGATCTGGACCAATGCTCACTTATCACATAATAGAGAGGCTTCTCCCGCTTCCGCGCTCGTCTTATTCTGGCACGCATTGCAATAGAAGAGCCATTAACTGTGTACAATGACTTGTATTGCAAATAAATTATTGTAATATTGTATTTTATTTGGAAATCGTTAAAATCGTTATAGTATAACTAAACTTAGTAATAATAAATATTCCTTGTAAATTGATGTAAATAATGTGACTAGTAAAATCGGAAATTCCTTCAGCTGCTTTATAATATCGTGTCCAATCTTTTGTACTTGGAAGCCCCTTCCATTTCTATTTGCTTGTACAATTGTTACTAGAAACATTAAATATATCCCCCCCCCCCCCCCCCCCCCCAAACATGAGGAAGTGGTGGCGGTGCAGTGTTTTGATAGTTGTCTTATGTACAAGAGAAGGGAATGGGGTGGGTCCCAGTCGTCGGAGGCGAAACATTTTCACAGGATAATTTCCTGGGCCCGGATATTGGGAGATACCTGGGATAAAAGGTAATTCGGAAATTGTAGAATGTAGACTGTAGATCCCTCTTCTGTAGGTCTTCGGCACTTATCGCTTATGCGCTGGCCGTGGCGTAAGGGGGTGAGAGGACATACCCCGTTTGTATTCATATCACTTCGAACGCGGGTTGGCCGATAACGCGGGTAATTTTTGTAATGTGAACGCACACGTCGGCACTCGGAGTTATTCGGGTAACTCCGAGTTTTTCTGCAGGTGTGCAACACGCACGTGCTCTCTCTCTACGCGCACGTGGTTGACAGTCGTCGTATTCTAACCTCAAAGTTAAACGTTTTCTCTACATTATGTCTGTATTTTCGGATGAGGAATCTTTGTGGCTTATCAAAATGTGTGGCCAGCAAGAAATACAAGGTAAATTAAAAAATAACAAGAAAGGTCACCACATTATTTGGGAGATACATTTGCGTTTGTCTTGCAGGGCTTCAGGTGACTGCATGGCCGCGGAATGGCTGGGGTCCATCAAATCCTCAACAACCATTTGCAATGTTCTGAAATTTGACACATTATTTACATTTGACCAAGTGACAGTCTTGTATCTGAAGTGGCAAGAACACCAGCAATGGGAAGCGATTCTATCTCTACTCTCTAGTCAGCACATATTTTTTTCCCCCTCCATATTGTTATAAGCATAGGCTATTTATTTATTATTTTTGTATGCCCATATACATATTTTGTTCACACATTTTTCATGAATGTTAGTACAATATTTTTTTGTTACCTATAGCTATTTACCCTTATATATTTCTGCACACAGGAATTCCATGTGGCTTACGTATTTATCAAGATGGCCAACTCCCCCAGGCCAGGTATATGGGTCTTGGAGCGATCACTCGACAACGGTAAAACATACCAGCCGTGGCAATACTTTGCCGATACACTCAGGTACGCTCACCCACTGTACATTGAATAGTCTCCACACTGTGGCACTATAACTACATTGCTAAAACCCAAATATCTTGTGTAGTGTTTTAAACCCACTAGCCTACGTTGTATAATCGATTATGCGCTGTTTCAGTGACTGTGAAGCTTTCTTTGGACACACGGACACAGTTATTCGAAGAGATGACTCAGTTGTGTGCGACACACAGTTTTCTAAAGTTGTACCACTTGAGGGTGGTGAGGTCAGTGATATAATTTACACTTTTAATTTAAACCAAGCTCACATTGTTTTAAAACATGAAATGTGAATTAATAAATATATATTTTTTTGTTAATTTCTGTTTTTTGTATCTAGAACCAATTCTTTTTATTGCTTTTAAAAGTGAAGTGAAAAAGTGGGTTTCTACGAAGTACCCACTTTGATTGCAAGTTTAAAATGAATGCCTGGAGAAAAAGAGAAATAATAGCAGAGTGTAGCTGCTAAGCAGAATTACAAACAAACAAACAAACAAACATAATTTGTAGTATAATATTTGCACATTTCAGCATTCCCCCAGGTTCCAATTGTATTCAGTTTAGGTTTTTACTGTAGGCCAATAGTGTGTGAACAGAAAAATATGAAGTATGTTAAACCTGTTTTCAGATTGTGGTCTCCCTTCTGAATAATCGACCATCAGCAAATGACTTCTTCAACTCGACTGTGTTACAAGAGTGGACCCGAGCTACCAACATCCGACTACGTTTTCTCCGAACTAAAACACTACTCGGTCATCTTATGTCTGTGGCACGACAGGATCCCACAGTCACTAGAAGGGTATGTGCGGGCTCAGAAAGCAGATACATATGTTACGCTTGCATCATGACAGTTTTCTAAAGTATCAAGTAAACTTACAAAAATTTACTTTAACTTTAATATATTTCCATTCAATGATGCCAATGTTAATAAAAGTTAGGAAAAGTGGGAGCTTTGGCCCCCTGCATGAGAGCTTTGCACCCCTAGGCTGGAGGCTTGATAACTTTCACTCTCAATTCTGCTTGTACTTGGATATTATATTTCCACCACATTTTATATCAGTAAAAAAAACAAAGTTTCTTAAAATTTATAAAATTATATATATATCGCCTCAGATTTCCAAGTACTACAGGATGAAATAATTCCCTGAAAAGGATAAATGTTTCAATAAGTTATGTGTTACGTTACAATGTTCTAGTACTTCTACTCAATCAAAGACATCAGTATCGGAGGGCGCTGTGTGTGCAACGGTCACGCTGACACGTGCGACATTACCGACCCTGAAGATCCGTACAAGCTTCGTTGTCGTTGTCAGCACAATACGTGTGGAGCCAACTGTGACTCCTGCTGTCCTGGGTTCGAACAGAAGGCGTGGAGGTTGTCCAAGAGTTATAAGCTGTTCTTCTGTGAACGTACGTGATCGTACAAATTACATTGTACTGTTATATACTTCAACAACTTTCAGGAAAATTAAATTAAATGAGAAATGCATTTTATGAATTTATTTTGTCAATCTGTTATTGATTAGCCCTCTATATTTATTTGCAAAAGTTTAGAGATTTATTTTTACTACAATCACAACTACTTCCAATCTAAAAAATATAATATGATAGAGATTATGTTAGTTGTTAGATAGGGAGTAGCTGTCGCTGTGCAGCCCATTACATGCATGTTTATCATTCTGTTTGTATCCCTATATAGGCCTAATAACTCATAAATTGATACGTTATTCTTGTTTAGCGTGCAACTGTTTCGGCCACTCGAACGAATGTGTGTATGACCCGAAGATTGACGAGCAGAACCTTTCTCTCGACTTGAACGGCCATTACGAGGGTGGTGGAGTTTGCCAGAACTGCCAACATAACACCGAGGGAATAAATTGTAACAAGTGCAAACCGGGATACTTCAGACCGTACGGGAGATCATTTAATGAAACGAATGTTTGTCAGCGTAAGTAACGCAAAAAGTATTTTGCGGTACCGGTATACTTGATCAACACAGTGAAATTAATTATTGACTTCAGTACAACTTTCTATTTACGTATCATGAAAGAGGTATTCAGACAAAATCTTATTTACCGATACTTTGTTTTGTTGCTAAAATATTATGTCATTGTAATACATTTTTTTAGTCATCCAGGGACAAACATTGTAGTTTTATTACATTTACATTTGAATAAGATTTGGAACCAAATTGCCTGACTATAATGAATACTATCTGCAATGATATTTGTTTGTACTGGACCACTTTCATTCCCAGCTGCTTTATATTAATTACCAACACTATTTTCTTTCTGTGGCAGCTTGCGACTGTCATTACTTCTACTCAACGGGCAACTGTGCGGAGGAGACTGGACAGTGCGAGTGTAGACCCGAGTTCACCTCACCGAACTGTGACAGCTGTAGTTACGGACACTTTGGCTACCCGGAATGTCGGCCTTGCGAATGTCATCTCAACGGTACTAGAGGGGAGCATTGCGAGGCACAGGGTGGACAGTGCCCTTGCAAACAGAACTATGGTGGAAAGTTCTGTAACCAGTGTGCTGAAGGATTCTACAATTTCCCGGTCTGCTCTTGTAAGATCACAATGTTGTTAAATTCTAATTTTAGCTATTTATTATTCATATTACCAAATTCTAATCACTAGGTTTACTTGTACACTTTACGTACGTTGTACACTTTACTTGTTCCAGCTTGTGCATGCAACCCTGAGGGGTCTCTGTCGGACACTTGCCACGTGGAGACGGGCCAATGCTCCTGCAAGAACAACTTCGGTAACCGAACCTGTAGCGAGTGCGAGGCTGGTTACTATGACTACCCTAACTGTCTCTGTAAGTATGAACAGCAAGTTTATAAATCATAATACGTAGTACGTATCTTAAGCTAATTAACCCACTGAATTTGTATCATGATGGTTGCCCGCCAACCTTCTTCAGCCATGAACTTCCTAAAATGCATTAAAAATGAAAATGAAAAATACCATTTGCTGTGTTTTGCAGATTGCAACTGTGACGTGCGTGGAACAGAAGCCGGTGTGTGCAAGAAAGCCAACGGAGAGTGTTTGTGCAAGGAGGGCTACGGCGGTGATCGGTGTGACCAGTGTATCGCGGGCTTCTTCGGCTATCCTGAGTGTAAGCCGTGTGCCTGCAGTGACACCGGTAGTCAGTCGACCATCTGTGACGCTACGGGGAAGTGTACCTGCCTGTACAACTTTGCGGGGAGAACTTGCGATCAGTGTAGTCCAGGGTATTACCAATACCCCGAGTGTTTGTGTGAGTAAACGTAAATTGCTGTTATGCATCATTACAAATATGTTTAGACTACTAGATTGATCTGACTATAAATTAATGATATACAAACACAATTATAGACTAAACACAATTATAGAGCTTTTAATTAATGATTAGTTAATGATCCCATGAGTTCTTATGTGGTAGAGAAAAGAATTTCTTAAAATCAAAATGAAATGTTTGCACGACGCAATACTTAATTAATATAAATGTATTTTGGTTTTCACAGCTTGCACCTGTGACTCCCACGGAGCGATTGGCGTGTCTTGTGATGGCGAGGGCAAATGTCAGTGTCGAAACACGTTTGACGGAAATCGTTGCAACCAGTGTAAAGAAGGATTTTACAACTTTCCCATCTGTGAAGGTGGGTTGTTCAAACATCAGTTATATTAAATATGATGATCAATACATACATATATGGTATCAGAAGGCCCGTATGTAAATTGCCTTTAGGTACCTACAACAAAATAACCAAATTAGAAATTTCTTGTAGGTTATAATGTCCAGTTGAATTATTTTTTGTGTGTTCCGAAGCCTCCAGGTATTTATTTTATTTTGGTTTTGTTCTAGATTGCAACTGTGACCCTGCGGGAGTGCTCGCGACATTTGCCGGCTGTGGCACACTGCCAGCAGGTGAGCTGTGTCAGTGCAAGGAGAGAGTCCAGGGCAGAATCTGCAATGAGTGCAAGCCTCTCTATTGGAACCTGCAGGCAAACAACCCAGAGGGATGTGAAGGTAAATGAAGACTCATTCTAGCTCTAGCATCCCTCACCATTAAACATTATAGGTGCTAATAAATACTACAATTAGATAATATTCTAAAGTGGGCTCAGTTTAAATTCTCAACACTTTTGGCTTGTCCTTATTCTAGCTACACTACTAGCCTTCTTGGTAAAAAAATATTCCTTTTTTTGTGTGGCCCTAACAGGACCACAGTAATGTAGTGGTGTAGTGTATTCAAACCTTTGAGCATGCAATCAACAGACCACTGTAAAACTGTGTGGTTTGGCTTCCAAAAACTACGGCAATACTATCGCACGATCACACTATCTTTTACTAGGCAGACGTACTTCTAGTAGTTTGTGAGAAGAGAGTTGGTATTATATTTGTTATCCTATAACTAAAGATCAGACATCTTGGGCCAAAGAACTCTCTTAACTAATGTTTCTTTATAATTATAACTTAAAAAAGAACCATTAGTTAAAAGAGTTCTTTGGCCCAAGATGATAAATAAAGATCATAAATTACAAGGATATTTGGCAACATAACAATTGATTTTAGAATGCTACAAAATTAACTTTCCTTGTAAGTAAATTGGAATGTGTTGCTTTAATTTAATTAAGAACTATCTATTGTTGCACTTTTGTTGCTTCAAAATAGTCTGTCCTAATATTACTTTATTGATAGGAAGAACATTTTGTTTCAGAACAGGATTAATGGCCTGATATGTTTCAGTGTGCGACTGTCACCTGCCCGGAGTGATGGGTGGCATAGGAGTGTGTGACACCAAGAGTGGCCAGTGTATGTGCAATCTATCATGTTTCAGTGTGCGACTGTCACCTGCCCGGAGTGATGGGTGGCATAGGAGTGTGTGACACCAAGAGTGGCCAGTGTATGTGCAAGCTATCATGTTTCAGTGTGCGACTGTCACCTGCCCGGAGTGATGGGTGGCATAGGAGTGTGTGACACCAAGAGTGGCCAGTGTATGTGCAAGCCATCGGTGTCGGCTCGACGCTGCGACCAGTGTGCTGATGGAACTTACGATCTTATGGAAGACAACTTGTTTGGCTGCACTGGTAAGTGTTCTCTCTATGAAGTAAATGTGTCGATTACATGTATTTTTAGGGGTATACCAACTTGACAGATATGGAATTTCAAGCAAAGTTGCAGGGGGTGGGGGGCATTGAATTTTCCAACTTCAACCATTGATTACAATCATAAAACAAACCTAAATAAAAGCCTGGTTAGTGCCAGTGAAAAGTTATCCAGAATTAGTAAATTCCTCAATCCGGACCAATCTGTTGAAGTACACAGTCCAGGGAAATTACTCGTATGTATTGCACTCAACATTATCTGTGTTCCCAGACTGTAACTGTGATATCGGTGGAGCTGTGGACAACAGCTGTAACAAACAGACTGGCCAGTGTTACTGTCGACCAAGGATCAGCGGTCAGATGTGTTCCGAGCCGTTGCAGACTCACTACTTCCCTACGATGTATCAGTACCAATACGAGGTAGAGGATGGAAGAACCCCGGCTAATACCCCGGTGCGGTATGGGTTTGATGAGTCCGTCTTCCCGGAGTATTCCTGGAGGGGATATGCCGTCTTCTCCCAGCTTCAGGTAACCTCAACTGGTCATTTTTGCATGCTATATACATGAATCCTCAATTGCAGCTTGTTGCTTAATCATTTTTGAGCAATAAGATTTTGGAAGTTGATTAGCTCAAAAAGAAAATTATGTGCATTATCATTTTCAAATTACAATATAAGCTATAGCTAGCCATACAATTGTTTACAAGTATCTTCTT
Organism: Isoperla grammatica; assembly: GCA_945910005.1. Classification (NCBI taxonomy): domain Eukaryota; kingdom Metazoa; phylum Arthropoda; class Insecta; order Plecoptera; family Perlodidae; genus Isoperla; species Isoperla grammatica. Next base: position 7,254,119 of record OX246739.1, on the reverse strand, counting down.
GAAATAGACATGGAAAGTTAAACAGATGTGCATGGATTTAATTTCTCTCTTCTTTTTCTTGTTTCTAGAATGAAATCATTCAGGACTTGTACATCCAGAAGTCGTCTTTGTACCGCATGGTTCTCCGCTACATGAACTTGAACAAGGAGTCAATCCTAGGAACTGTAACGATCACTCCCGACAACCCGTCCAGCATTGAACAGAAGTTTCAGGTCCAGTTCAAACCTTCGCAGTCTCCGAGCTTTGTAACCCTCTCGGGACCGACTGGAGGAATTCCATCCCCTCTTGTCATGGACCCAGGCAGGTGGGCCATTAGCATCAAGAACGAGAAGAGTCTATTCTTGGTGAGTCAAGTCAAGAGTTTGAGCTCATGTTGAAATTTAGGTACCAGTGCTCCTGAAATCCCAGCTTTAATGATTGCCTGCCATGAATTTAAGTAAACACTGAATATGTATATCTTTTTTTATAGGACTACTTTGTACTGCTACCTGCTGCCTATTACGAAGCTACAATCTTAGTGGAACAGGTGACTCAACCGTGCAAGGTGGGCAATACAAAGCTTTGCCGACACTTCAGCTACCCGAACTTGACACGTTTCGACAGCGTGCACGGCGACGGTGGATATCTTACAGACGGAGAGGACCGGAAGCCCTTGGAAGAATACTTCACTAACCGGCAGGTGAGTGGTGATGAATGAACGAGTTATACACACACAAAGTTGCTGTGCAACTAACAATCGTTAATTTTGTGCAGTTTAGTATTGGAATTACCCTCTGCCATTATGGGTAAATGAAGGTTTTGTATTGAATGTTCTCAGCAACTGCGCGAGGTCCATAAGAGTCGAATGCCACTGATCAACAACAAACAGCAAGAGATCCACCTGAACCTACAGCTGGCCAAGCCCGGCAAACACGTATTGATCATCAACTATCTGACGCCGGCTAACGACACTCAGACATCTACCGTACACGTTGAGACCAGTTCACAGCGGGACAGAGACAAGGGAGAAGCTACGCTCTACGCCTGTGCTTACACCTCGATATGTCCGCAAGCTGTCACCGATGAACAAGGCCGCATAGCTGTCTTTAATTTTGATACCAATTTCATTAGTCTTGTGCTAAAGGTAAGTGAACTCTTTATAAATGATTACTATAGACTGCCATCTACCCTGTTAGGCCAATTAGGCATGGTTATGAAACATAATTGCATTAAAAAGACAGTCTCAACTTATAAAAAATAATTAAGAAGAAATTATTTTGTTATGTTCACAACTCATGATTTCTATTTCGAAGTTACAAATTGTATGGTGTGAATATTTTAGAAAAATGAATAACTGTGACTGCACAGCCTTTAAAAAAACAAAAATCACTCATGACAGGTTTGCTTTACTTTAGCAATAGGGAATATGCGTCATCTTTTTTTATCATTTTACTAGATTAGGATTAAGTTCCTGAATACAAAAATATTTTATTTCGATGACATAGACAAAAGTTTCATTTATAAAAACGAGCTGAAAGTTTCACACATATTTATGGCGGGAAAAACGGGGCATACGTCACTTTCCCTGTATCAGCAATCAACCAATCACAAACTGAAAAATAAAATAACGCTTATTTGGAAATTATCATATCCAAAATCATATTAAATCGAATGAATGTCTAGTACGCGTAGTAATTAATTTTGAAGCCCAATTACTATAAAAACAATAATACCAAACCTATTTTCATAGAATATCAGTAAATATTGGGTGTTGTTATTCATATGAATAAATATTATTATTATTATTATTATGAAGCAGACTTGACAACGGCTTGAGTAAAAATGTTGACAAGGTTAGTTGACTGACCTTGAAAATTTGATTGTTTCGTCTAGGAGGCGGTGGAAAAGTCCAAGGAGGTTATATGCAAAGTCATTCATATAAGCAGTGATTTTGAAGGATTGTGACGTCACATACCGTTTAAAAATAATAGTGCGGGAAACAGATAATCAAAATCTTTGAACATTGATAGAAGTATAATGAGTAAATTTTAAAACTTTTAAATTAGGTTTCTGATATCTTCAGATGAATAACAATATATTTCACGTACTTTCAGAGCTGTAGAAAATTCATGCACATTCCCTATTGCTTAACCTCATGATAATTCAGTTAGGCCTACTATTTTCCATAAACACAGTACTAACAATATTATCAACAGGGTGAAGACAATGCCAGTATCGCGATCGACTCTGTGACGGCCATTCCGCTCGACGATTGGTCGCTTGACTACCAACAGCCCAAGTCATCGTGCGTGAAACTCAACGGGAAGTGTACGCAGTCCACGTTCCCGTTGCCGCCAGACTCAAAGAAGGTGGAGTTTGAGGCCGGCAACGAGGACCGAGTGGCCAAAGTGATGCCCACACTCATCGACAACACGACCAAGCTCATTTATTTGGATGATAAGGATTCTACTGTTGACATAACTGGCAAAGTGCCCCACCCGGGATCATATGTGTTTGTTGTTCATTACTATCAACCGGACTACCCAGGTTAGTGCATTAAACAGACTACACCTACTATACGTATGTCTATCTGTCCATGTATATCTGTAGCTACCTATATTACATCGCTACTTTGTAGGCGTACCTGCCTATATTAACATTTTATTATTTAAATTTGTTTTTTTCACAGAGTTTGACACAGAAGTGTTGGTGCACAATGGAGCTGTGTATGAAGCTAAGCTTCCTGTGGAGCATTGTCCTTCGATCTCAGGATGCCGCGCAATTGTCAGGCAAGCGGATGGGAATGAAAGATTCCAGTTGACAGAAAACTTTGTGTTCACACTAAAGGTACCATACCTAAGGATTACATTTTTATTTAAATACTATACCTACTCGAAAACTTATGCTTAGACAGCTGTTATTGTACCAATTTTTAAAGCAGGTGGCAAATCTGATACAAGTAACTTTTGACCCATCTCACTTAGCATTCATATTTGTTTAAACTGCTAGAAAAGTGTTTCAAAGTCAAATAACTGCAGAACCTATTGGTATGATCCATGCTGTGCATCCCAACTCCACAAGAAAAGAGCACTCAATTAAAATAAAAAGTATGAACACAACACAAGCTACAGTATTTAAATCACATTCTACCTTATAACTTGATGCCAGCCATTATATTTCTAATCAGTATCTAATACAAGAGCAGATTGTGAAGGTGTGTCTCTTCTCTAGGACCCCGAAGAGAAAGGTGTGTGGCTTGACTACTTGCTGGCCATCCCGGCCTCCCAATACACGGAGGAGATCCTTGATGAGGAGTCCGTGGATCACACGGGAGCGTTCATCTCCGAGTGCGCCAGCAACCACTTCCACGTCGACACCTCGACGGCCGGCTTCTGTCGCGACTCTGTCTTCTCTCTCACCACCGACTACAACAACGGAGCGTTGCCCTGCTCCTGTGACTTCGAGGGCTCGCTCAGCTTTGCGTGCGACACGTTCGGTGGACAGTGTCAGTGCAAGCCCAATGTCATCGGGCGAAGGTGTGAGGCTTGCCGGACCGGATACTTTGGTTTCCCCGACTGCAGACCGTGTGACTGCCCGTCCACTGCTCTCTGCGAAACAAACACTGGTAGGTAACGCAACTAACTACAATCACTGTTAAAACCAAAAGGAAAAGTTGTTGCATGGACCATCATAAAATCTAGATTGAGTTAAAAAAGCTGGTTTTTCACATTTTTATTTAAATACTTTTTAAATAAAATAAACTTTTCATCTTTATGTAATTTTTTAAGATAATCTAAAACCAAAAGTATGAACCAAAAAGTAACTGATCAAATATGTTGCTACACATTTTATTGTTTCTTGTCTTGATTGATGGCTATTGAGTATATTTATTAGAATTATTCAATGGAGATGATGTTAATGAGTAAAACCCATTGTTTGAAGGTGCTTGCATCTGCCCACCGAGAGTGACTGGGGAGAGATGTGACCAATGCGAAGCCCTCACGTATGGGTTTGATCCGATCATCGGCTGTGAAGACTGCAGCTGTCAGTGGTTGGGCGTAGAGCGAGGAAACATGCAGTGTGACCTCCAGAACGGTACTTGCAAGTAAGTTTCAGCACTTGGTGTAAAGTAGAATGTTTTATTAATAACTTCTGTATGAATGAGACAGCTTGAGCTATCACTATAAATGTCAACAGGTGCAAGGAAAATGTTGTGGGTCGAACATGTGATCGTTGTATATCGGGAAACTGGGCGTATCCAAACTGTCAGTTGTGCGACTGTGACTTGAGAGGCACCACACTAGAAGTCTGTGACCAGGTAATCAACTAAATCTATCATCACTGCAATATCAAAGCACAATTAAAGATTTCAAACAAAAACATTGATGTAAAAATGCATATTCCATGCTAATTATATGAAAGAGTGTAGACTTCATAATTATCTTTTGCATGTAGCTTCAATATTAAACTTGTTTTGGTTGTTGTAGGTCTACATTTGTGCACTTCCATCTCAAGTAACCTAATGGCCTCGTTTTTGTTTAATGGGATACATATTAAATCATGGGTGATGGTTTTCCTAATAGGCAAGGAAGATAACCATTAAACTTAACGATTATGGTGTCAATGGTGTTCATGTTTCTACACTTGGTTTCCACAGTTCTCGGCCGAGTGCTACTGCAAGAAACATGTGGAGGGGCAGGCGTGCGACCTTTGCAAGCCAGGAACATTCAACATCGAGGAGAAGAATCCTGACGGTTGTACAAAGTGCTTCTGTTCGGGCAAGACTGATCGTTGCTCCAGTTCATCCACACTTTACAGGGCAGTGGTACGTACAGTATTACACACACTTTACAGGGCGGTGGACCGTACAGTATTACCTAGTCTGTAATATTAGTATCACATCATCATAGATGTCATATGGCTGTAGTTGTTCAGTATTAGGATTGGATCATGGATCATCATTCATCACCATTATCAATCAGACAATCACCAGAATAACAGAAGCTAGGCAATCGAAATATTGTTTAATTAGACTGTCATAATCATTAGTAGATGAATCTGTCAATATTTACACCTACCTACCTAGGTGTCCCGTATGGAAGATTGGACCCTGGCAACGGTTTCCGTGGAGCAGACGGCAACTGTGACGCCACTGGGTCGACTGCCAGAGCAACTGGAATCTGCAATCGGTGCAGACCTGACTTTGGACGACATCAAAGACAAGGTTGTGTACTTTGTGGCACCCGAAGATTATGTTGGCAACATGCTGACATCCTATGGAGGGGCAATCAACTACACCGTCTACTACACGGCTGGAGCCGGTGGTAAGGAGATTACTTATATGACTGTATATATTGACGCTTGCTTGGATTTGGTGAACGGGAACAAATAAGATGTTACCACTGATATTTTGTTTATTCTTTTCATCTGTCTTACTAAATAATTTATATTAACTCTTGACTAAGTAAAATTTGAATGGCAAATTGCTTTATAATAACTGGTAAGAATTCCAAAACTTTTTAACAATATAGACTAGACAACTTTGATAGAAAAAGGTTTGTTCACTGAATTCAGTTCAAGACCCACTATGTAGTATGTCCTAAATCTTAATACACATAATTTGTTTAAACATTAGGGAAATAATATAGTAATTGTGTGCAATAGAATAAAAATGTGGAAACACTGTTGATTCAAGTTTCGCCCATTTTTGGTATCGATACCAATCGCTAATGATAGGATTGCAAATCATGACCACACACATTAATGTAAGATTTGATGTTTCCAGGCAAAGCTGTGAGCAGTCCAGACGTAATCCTTAACAGCGGAGACCTTTACATCCTACACTTTGCGTTGGAACAGCCCCCTGCAGCGACCTACTTCTCAGCATCTGTCGACATAATGGACAACAACTTCTTGTTGCCCAATGGCTTCTTCGCATCGCACGAACAAATCATGCAAGTTCTGGAGAACCTGGAAGGAGTATTCATCCGAGCTTCTTACTGGACAGACAGTGTCACTTCACGGTGAGCATTACTAGTATTTCAAAATGGCACTGCTATACTTATGCAATGGGATACATATATGAAAAATGAACAAGAAAAGTGGCTTATGAGGTGTACGCAATGTTGGGTAGGAACGGATTTTTTTAGTTCCGTTCCTAGGAACTAGTTCCTTTTTAAGGAACTAAGGAACGCTATAGTTCCTTTTTTCCAGCCAGGAACTGTGGAACGCCATAGTTCCAATTTTCCAGGAACTGTAACTTATTTTCATAAGTTCCTTTTATTTTTACTTGACTGTACAAGCTTGAAGGACGAAAGCGCCAAAACATAGTTTACTTACAAGATGACAGAAACAAGAAATCTAAAACAACTTTTTTTTGTAATATTTCATTCTTGTCTACCCATCCCAACCCTCCACCTGCTACGCCACCCCCGCGTGGGGTCTCCAATTAGTCGCACACCGGCACAAGTCGAAGACCCGAAACCGGTGACTAATCCCAAATTGCTCGTGCGGAATAAGCGTGTCATGTCACTGACCAACCGTCCAGCCCCTCCTCTCCTATACAGTATACACAGGTGTGAGAGCAACATGACTCAGACTGTCATTCCAAAATCAAACAAAACATGAAATACATCACATGTTCTCACCGTTGATAAGTCACTTCTTTTGTGTGGCGGACTTGTGCCTTATCTAATTGAATTAATTTTAGTTAGTTAATTTTACCCTACCCCAAGTTTCGGAACATTTTGGTGATATTTACTGCATTCGTCGTTCTTCTCACCTCCTTGGGGGGGGGGGGGGGGCAAACGTTTAAACGAGAATTTAAAAAAAGGTTAAACGTTTAGGTTAATAAACCTGTTTGCCCATCCCTAGTGACAACATCGCTGTCTCTTTCGATCGTTTTGTTATAATGTCTCTTTTAATCGTTTTGTTATAAAACTTTTTACTTTTAGTCAATGTTCTTGGTTGCATAAACCTGGATAATAACCATTGAGTCGATGGTTAGTATCCCGCTCGGCAATATCTAAAGAAAAATGGTTGTTTGCGGAAAGGAACTATTAAGGAACTTAGTTCCATTTTGAAAGGAACTAAGGAACGTCCCAGTTCCTTTTTTTTAGAGGAACTTGGAACTGGAAAGAGTTCCTTTTTCCTTGTGTGGAACTGGAACTGGAACTAGGTCCATTTTTTAAGGAACTTACCCAACACTGGGTGTACGTAACTATGTTTGGAACATACTCAGGAAACTAATTCTTTGACATATCATTCAAAGAACAATCAGCATAATTACCTTCTTAAGTTCTTTCAAATACAAACTAAAATTGTTCATATTAAGTTATGCATTCTATAACTTGGATGAATAAATTTTTTTCTCCACTGCCCAACCCATTGAATAAAATGGTGATGCGTACTATAAACGTTAAGTATTAGCTGTTTAAAATACCTATTAGTATGTCTTTGTTTTGTTGTGTACCATTAGTTTTAAGATATGTTTTATATTGACGATGTCCATACATGTATTATGTATATGTCTATCTACAGATGAAATAAATTGAAATTGAAAGAACCAATTTCACCACTATCACCTGGCATTTACCAATTGTTGTAGCATGTAGTACATAAAAGCTGTTACAATAACTGTTTTTCAACCTGACCTCAGATTATAGCTGTAACCAAATTCTATATCAGACTAGCACTTTAGATTTCTGTAAATTACTGACAACCAATCCAACTTTTCACATTTTGAACAAATCCATCAATTACTAGTTGACAATACTTAGGGATCTACATGTGTCTTTCTCCTCCACAGGCTGCAAGCAGCAACACTGGACGTAGCTCACGAGGGTTACAACCCCGACGCTAAGAAGGCGTTGTCTGTCGAGCACTGCCACTGTCCGCCCAACTACAAGGGACTGTCTTGCGAGGACTGTGCCCCGGGGTATTATCGTACATCGACCGGACCGTACGGAGGATCGTGTGTTGCTTGTCAGTGCAACGGACATTCGGACACCTGCGACCAAGTCACTGGAGTCTGTTTAGTAAGTACACAATGACTACTACCTACAAAGTTATGCTTCAACATAATTTTGAAATTCAACGCATGATTTGTTCTTTTCCCGTAGAGCTGCAAACACGACACTATGGGCGATCACTGTGAACAATGTGCTGTTGGTCACCATGGCAACGCTACCAATGGAACCCCGATGGATTGTTTGATCTGCGCTTGTCCGCTTCCCATTCCTTCCAACAACTTTGCCACGGCCTGCGAAGTGAGTCCGAACGGCGAACGCATCAGCTGTGAATGTATCGACGGATATTATGGCGCTCGGTGTGAGTCTTGCTCTGCAGGATTCTATGGTCGTCCTGAGATTGCTGGTAAGTCATATATTTATGTTACTCAAGGACGTCACTTAACTGATTGTTAAATATGAAAGAATTAAATAGTGTGACCATATTAAAGTTTGAAAACAATCCTCCATACCTGTAATCTCGTATTTTCAGATGACTACTGCAAGCCTTGCCAGTGTTCGGGTAACATCAACCCAGAAGACCCCTCGTCGTGTGACTCGGTCTCTGGAGAGTGTCTACGCTGCCTGAACAACACGTTTGGTGCTGCTTGCAGCCTCTGCAGTCCCGGTTTCTACGGGGATGCAGTCCAACTCAAGGACTGTCAGTCCTGCGTGTGTGACAAGTGCGGGACAAAGCAGTGCAACAGCTACACGGGCCTGTGTGAATGTCAGGACAATGTCGTCGGAGAGAAGTGTGATCGCTGCGAGGTTGAACACTACGGATTCTCCTCCTGTCAGGTAAACAAAAGACAATACGTACTTCTTATTATAAGATCTTCTTTAAGCTGTATTGTAACCCATAAAACTAAAATAGAATGTCAAAGTGAATTTTTCTATGTTCAGTAAAATGAGTAAAGTATTACTATTAACGACTGTAGGTGACAAGATTTTTGCATAATTCATTATTAGTCATTATGGTGGTCAATCCAATAATGCCTCTATTTTTTCTCTTGAGAGCTTCTTGGATGATAGCTTGAGAATTACTGCTATGCTATAGGCAATGTATATAAAACATTATTGTTTGTTCTTTCAGGGCTGCTCAGCATGTGATTGTCAAGAGGCATCTGAGAGCAAGCAGTGTGACGATGCCACTGGTCAGTGCCGATGCAAACCAGGCGTTACTGGGCGATCTTGCGAGAAATGCTCCAACGGATTCTGGAATTATGGACCAGAAGGATGTGTCTGTGAGTAGCCTGGCCAAATTGTGTAAACTGACGAATGAACGCGTTATTCGTTAGCCAAATCCAAGCTATTATTTATATTCCCTTTGTGCTCCTCAGTTACACTACTAAGCTAGATAGGGACAGTGGGAATCTCGTTAATCCATTCATGCGCGTCACTAATTAGATGACGAGGCATTTGGCTATTAGGCTATTTATATTCCCATTGTGCTCCTCAGTTACACTACTAAGCTTCTGTAGGCGTATCCTGATGTATAAAGTTGTAGACAGGAACGATTAGGCATATTGTGTACACTCATTTGGGACATTTTTTTTTTTTTTTTTTTTTTATAGAAAACTTGTACGCACAATACTAAACATGAACCTTCTATTGCAGCTTGTGGCTGTAACACCGAGTATAGTCGTGGGTTTGGCTGCAATCCCAACACTGGCCAGTGTGAGTGTTTGCCAGGAGTAATTGGTGAGAAGTGTGACCACTGTCCTTATCGCTGGGTCCTGATTCCGGACAGCGGTTGCTTCGAGTGTGATAGTTGCTCTCACGACCTGTTAGATGTTACTGATGAACTACGCGAACTTATTAACCCTGTTATGGGTGAATTTGAGGTGAGTCAAGTGCAATGCTGCACTCATTAACTATGATATGGCCATAGTAAGAAATTACCTTTTAGAGTAACTTTTGTATAACGTTTATTTACGTCATTAAATATTTAGGTTGACTTAAACTCAAATAACTTGATTTTTAATGATTTACATTAATTTGAAACAATTTAATGGTATGACTAAATATTGATGGTTTTGATGGTAAAATGAAATTTTTATGATAGTCAGTTATTTTAGAGGGGAGTATATGTAGAAAAATAATCTTTACTAGTGTGTCCATTGTGTATAAATGTATTACATTGGTTAATCTTTGATGTTGTTTCAGAGTGTAGCACAGGGATACTTTACCACACAGAGACTGACCTACATCAATGACACAGCCACCCAGCTGATACCCCAAGTAAAACTGTTGGACTCCAAGATTGTGAACCTGGACCCAATTAGGCACGAGCTGGAAAGCTTGGAGCAAGACTCGAAGAACGTCAATAAACGGGTAATACAACTTGTAAATTCTCTGTTGGAACCAAGCTTGTATACATGGATTGTGATGGAACTGTTTGAACCCCAAATTCTCATAATTATGTTTGCTGTTTTGGTCAATAATATTGTCATTTGAGCATGTTTGTTGCATAAATCAAAAACAGAAAGAGCAGGGTAGGGTACTTGCAGGTTTTCTCAAATTTAAGAGTGGTGCTATAGGTTTGAATCCACAATCAAAGTATATTATATTACCTAGACTTTAGACAGATTTAGTAGGTAGATGTGAAGAATAAAATAATGTTGTGTATGAAGGTATAGTCTACATTTTATATTTCCTACTAATCTCCTTAAAAAACAATGCATTAAGTTCTCAATACTTTTTGCAGGCTGAATACACGGAAACTAATGGAGAAGAGTCCGCTCCATTAGCCGACAAGATCCGTAAGGCAGCACTGGAGGAAGAAAAGCTCATCAAGAAGGCTGTGGATCAAGCAAAGACCACAGTCACTGAAGTTATCTCCCTAGCAGCTAGCCTTGAAGGTCCCTCAGGCCAGCAAATCGACTACGCGCTAACGGAAGCGAATGCCATTCTGAACGAGCTGAAGCAGCAGGACTTTGCACCTCACCAGGACGATGCGCAGACTGCATTTGACAATGCCGAGGATTACTTCTATAGGATGCGAGAGTTTGCGGTACCCGTCCGCAACCAGAGTAAAGATTTTGACGCGCTCAGAGCCGAAATCCACAAGTTTGATGACAAACTCAATGATCTTCGTGATCATAGCAAGAATTCTGAAGAAAAAGCGATTGGAGTGTATCTTTTGAATGAACAGAACAAGAGAGCTAAGGAAAATAGCAAGGCGGAAACAGTGCTTAATGCAACCAACGAGTCGCAGATGAACTTGGACAAAGCCAAAGAACTTCTTAAAGCTGCCACTGGACTTCTGAATGATGCAAAGAATGGTTACAACAAGCTACGTACGTATAATGAAACCCCTTAGGAACTAGTTTAAGTACATCATGCAGTAAAACATGGGGCAAGGCCACTTGTTCGCTTCCCATCTGCCCAAATATATTCAAATTTCAGTAACATGTGTTATCCATTGTTTAAATGCTGAAAATGAAAACAAATTGTCTTAAATAGTAATTGCTAATTGAACGCTAATTCTCCATAGGTACTTGTTAGAGTCTGTATTTTGGTTGCCCACAGATGACAGCAATGGGAGGGGGGAAGAGGCAGTAGAGCGCGTGAATGAAACCATCACATTGAGAGAGTTGGAGCTGCTAGAAGCGGAAGAGCCTGTGAGGAAAGCAGCCACACATGCAATGGAACTTGAGACCAGAGTGAGTTAGCTTACTGCATGAATTTGTTGTTTGAAGAAGTGTGAACTAAATCACACTCAACAAGTTGTACCTCATGATAGGAGATCAAAAACAGTACTGCTTACTTCTTGAAAACTGAATTAAACCAATTAGGTACTGGCACTACTAACTACCTGTTGAACACATATAAACTTCTATAAAGGCAACACTTAATAATATGGTACCTTGCTATACCTATGGCATGTGTTACGTGATATATATAGGCTAGTGAAGCTACATTTCACTATATAGTCCTTCATGTATTGTTTATATGTATAAATATTAAGCAAGCTTTGTTCTGATATTCATATATCTTAGCATGTTCCCCAAATCTGCTACTATCCATATAATCAAGCAATCTTATAACCTCGGTACAAACAAAATATTTACTCTCAATGGGATAGACAGCCAAAAACTTACTGACATCCCTAAACTATATTTGATTTTTAGGCCGATGAACTAGACGACTTGCTGAAAGAATCCCGTAACATTTCCAACAGAGGCATTGAGGCTGCAAATGCGTACAAAAACATTGTAAACAGCACAAGGGAGGCCTTGAAAGCAGCCAAGGCTGCAAGGAATGCTGCTGAAAATGCTACTGTGATTGTAAGTAAACACTAAAATGTCCACAGAAAAAGTAGTTCAGTTGAATTTTATTTGGTGATAAAATTACTGTTGCAAAACCTCAATTGTCTGAGCTAGTTGAAACCAACAACAGCTTGCATAACTCGAAGTCGAATAATGGACAAGTTATCATCTGTAATACCGTACTTAAAAGCACAAATTTATGTATACGTATTAATACCATGCTCTAATTAAAACATCAACACAACTCAAGCAAATCACTAGGGTATGAAAAGTTGTAGATTCCATGAGCCTTCAAATTAATATCTGTATTAAGACAACACATAAAATGTTGAGCACGTGCTGTTGATGCAAGATGTCACCTGTTTCTCATTCAGTCGGAGGGTCTTGGGGACCGCACGGGTGAATCCGAAGCACGATCGGCTCAACTGCTGCAAGATGCCCGAGGTTCGCTTGAAACAGTTCAACGAGAATTAGAGCCCCAACTGGTAGAGGCCAAACAACGCGTCGCCAACGTGGAAACAATGAACAAACGGAGTGACGACGGCGATAATGTGATTAACAAGTAGGTTAATTGGTTCTAGAATCGAGAACATTTAATACACGGATGAACTTAATTTCACTATGATAAGGAAACTATGTATGGCAATATATTATTTCTAGAGCTCTGAAGAGAATACCAATGGAGTCACTGGAGCCCATGACGACAAAAGCAATAGATGAGGCAGCCGTTGCAGACGAAATAACTGTCCGAGCGCTCGAGAGGAGTAAAGAGATCATTGACAAGCTACCCGAGGAAGTGAAGAAAGCTAAACAGTTGCCAAAAGATGTGGATGACACGAACAAAGCGATCTCCCAATCTAACCATCAGAGTATGTAAAAACCATTTTGACACAATTATTATGTCTTACGAGTAGACCAAATTTTAAAACAATAGTGGGTGTGATTACATTGGTCTCCTTTGACATGGCACAGGCATATTACAGTTTAGCAGTATAATATTTAATTAGTAATTACTAATTACTAATTACTAATTAGTAATTACATAGGATGAACCTTGTAATCTCCTGTTAGCTATCTATATTGTGAATTAATTTAATTATCTTTATAATGTAAATTAATCTGATACAAGCAGCAAGCGAGTATAGATCGACTAAAAATGTAATAATTGAAAATGTTTCAGTGGAGAAAGTAAACAACGTCGTTCCCAACATCAGCAACTTAATGGGTCATCTGGGCGAGAAACAAGAAAAACTAAAAGCAGTGGGTAAAGATGTTGAAGACCAGATCAAGAAACTGAAGGAAAAAATTGCCATGGCAAGAAATCTTGCCAATCGCATCAAGGTCGGAGTTACGTTCCATCCGAATACGGTGTTGCAGCTGAAGAATCCAGAGAGTTTGCCCTTGCTGGGCACTTCCACGCGTGTCTCCACCTATTTCAAGACAGACAAGCCCAACGGTTTCCTGTTGTACCTCGGTAATGCAATCGGCACACAGAACAAGATCAGACGTGCCACAACGGACGACTTTATGGCACTCGAGATTGAAAACGGTTATCCAGTTCTAACAATCGATCTTGGTTCCGGACCAGAGAGAATAATAAGTGACAAATATGTGTCTGATGATACATGGTATCAAGTTATTATTGACAGGTATGTAACGATTTTATACTCATGCACTTCAACCTTTGCTTGGTTCTTAGTTCATTTAGTTGCTCACACTCCACTGCAGAAAACGAGAAGTTTTGTCATTGAAAACATCCAAATACGACAATTCCCGCTTTATTGTATTTGAATACAAGCTGCTGCTGCTGTCTTCTGCTTGGTTGATTGTTCCTACTGATGCTTCTTTCAGAACTGGTCAAAATGTGAAACTCATTATACGAGCAGAGGTGGAGGAAGGAAGAGAGGAGAGTTCTGTGAAGGAACAAGTCCTCACGGGAACCAAGTCAATACTGAACCTGGACCAGGAACATTCCAAGCTGTTTGTCGGTGGATACCCCAACTCGTTTGACATTCAGAAGGACGTCAAGTACTCGTCGTTCGAAGGGCAGATGGAGGAACTGGTGGTGGGAGATGTACCCGTGTCGCTGTGGAACTTTGAAGATGCAGCCAACAACGATGATGGGTCAAAGGACAGGCGAGTACATTCATCAACCATTAACATCTCTTTCTAAATACTCTTATCTTACATGCTATGCTTAACTTGACCGCTTCGTCACCAAAGAACTTTTGAGTCAATGCAACCACCATAGAGGTGCATGGAATCTCCATGGGGAAATTTAGAAGTGTTTGCACTATTGTACATTCATTGCTTTGCTCATCAAATTGAACTGTAGTCTGTACTATTGACATTTATGTGGATTACTGCAGCGGATGAGCGGAAATACGTATAAAGACACACCATACAAGCCTAGGTGTGCAGCACTCAGTCTGGCTATAAACAAGTGTTTCATAGGAAGTATATATTCGAATGACTACAAGTAAACTACTACAGCTGGTACCAGTACCCAAATTACTATGTTCAAAGACTATAATGACTGACAGTTTCTTATCATGCAATTTCAGAGACAAGTTGGTAAACCTGCAACCCAGCACAGGATACCGTTTTGACGGCCATGGATACGCAATTCTAAGTGGGAAATCTTACCAAATGAAGCCACGTTCTACTGTGCAGCTCAAGTTCAAGACATTTGCCAAGGATGGTTTACTCTTTTTGGCTGGAAAGGACCGATCCTTCCTCTCAATCGAGCTGAAAGAAGGATATGTCGTGTTCCAGGTAGGTCAATCGCGTAGTGTATTAATTATTGCAATATAAGATTATAACAGGTGAATGTGATTGATCATGACATATTTATTTCAGTATGACTTGGGTCACGGCCTTCTAACTCTGACGTCCAAGGAGGCTCACAACAACGGACGCTGGCACACGGTGGATGCCGTGCGTCAAGGTAAGGTAGGCGTGCTCAAGGTCAACGGTAAAACAGAGTTCCAAGACTCCGCACCAGGGACCGCCAACAACTTGCAAGTCTCGGAACACATCTACTTCGGCGGATACCCCGGACAACACAACCTCAAACCCGTTACCAACGTCGACTTTGAAGGCTGCATCGACGGAGTACAAATATCAGAAACCTTGGTGGACCTCAGCCAGAACATTCGAGCAACCGGTGTTATACCGGGATGTCCCGTCAGGGTACGTTATTGACAGCTACTTGAATATACAGACTGAGACTTGAATAATTTAACACTCCAGATACACGTACAGTATCATATTTTGATTCTACCAAGTTCTTGGGAAGAAATTTTCAACTCATATTTGTAGATAAAGCATGTAGTGTTGATGTGATGGCGAAAGTGAGGAGACGCAATACATGGAGATAATATGGAAGAGATTGTGCCTCTCCATTTTGATTAATTGTGATTCTTATTTGTATTTTAGACATTTATTTTTGGGAGGGCAAGGACACATTTGAAACAAATGACATTCAAATTGTCATTACTTGAATAAAGAAATACTTACTGAGCTAGATCATCACATCGCTCATAGAAAAGCGTGTTTTATTCGCACTTTTCACTTTAAACTTAGCAGTTGACAAACATTGAAAACTTGGCAAGAATGGTTGTATTTGCAGTACAGTATCAACTGTTCTATCAAGAGTAAGAGGAGGCAAGAATTCAAGGGTTAGTAAGTACTACCGGTAGTACATTTTTGGCTCCAGATGAATATTTTACAGAAAAGTTGTTTATGGAATAAAAGAGTACCGGTACTGTAGACTGTCCTCCATGCCTCATGAAAGTACAGGTTACACATACGGTACCTAACTGATATAACACGTTACAAAGTGGGAATATTTTAAACAAGGTGCATACATAGCATTTTTTTTAAATACAATGCTAATCAAAGTAACGTGTTTTGTTTAGGTTGCTAGTTTGGTAGCATTCGAAGAAAGTAACCCCGGATATATAAGATGGCCAAATACATCAGCTCCAAACTATCTACAAATAAACTTCAAGTTTAAGACGACATCCCGTCAAGGGTTGTTGTTCTATGCGGCCGACTCTAAACAGTCGTCCACTGTGTCTCTGTCGCTGGTTGACGCAGGCCTCGTGTTTAGAAGCCAGCAGGAAGAGCTGGTTACAAGTCCGTCTATCAAGTACAACGACAGTGAGTGGCACGTTGTCACGGTCACACACAGCACTAACTCGTTGAGACTCGACATCGACGATTACGAGACGTTTACGTAAGTAACCAACCTCTAGATAGACATCTGCATAGGTACTATAATGTGTTGGTCGAGGTTTTCATACATTCCCAGTTTTAATTCTTGTATATTTCATTCAAATTAATGTAGTTTACTTTAAGCAAGAGATTCTATACTACAGCATTGTTGTAAGTATCTGCAAGGTAGGCTACTAAATGTCATATTGGAGTAAACGTACATCGCATACGCATTCATACTGGCTACGTATGCTGATAAATATCAGTTTTACAATGAGACATAGTGTTTGGCCAAATTTGAAAGAAGTATTTAATTTTTCTCATTAAAAAAATAAGATATTTGATGCCCTAGTATTGGTAGCAACATCCCCTTACCTGACAATTGTGTTGGAAAGATGATCATTGATTTATATATATTTTTAAACCGACTACTATGAGGGACTATGAGAGATACCCCTATGCTTATGCTGATGAGTTAATAATGTATGTAAAAATAGACATTCGTTTAAAACGTGTAACGTTGTACTTTCAGTTCCGAGTCTCCGCCCCCTTCGTTGCATATTGCCTACGGAAGTCTGTACTTTGGCGGGTTGCCCCACAACTATGAGGCTGCCCCCAACGCCGCTGCCACCAAGAGCCCCTTCATCGGCTGCCTGGGAGACGCCACTGTCAACGGCGTGTTTATCAACTTTGCCAACACCACCGACCGGTCGAATGCAATATTAGGGAAGTGTACTTCGGCCGAGCACGGCAGCGAGATATCACCACCACGAAGACCGCCAGGTAACACAAATATCGAGCCACGTCCTACGTAATCATGGCTTCTTCACAGTAATACCGATGTCTTAGTTCTAGCACATACAGTTCTAATTTGGGAGGTTGCTGGTTTCATGCACCTTACCAACAATCCCGATTGAAGGTGCTTTCCTTAGTCATAAATAATGTTTATGCTGGGTCTTTAGATATTCTTTCCCAACTAGACAAATATCCACAAAGTTCACAATCAACAATGCAGTCTGTAGCTAAAACAACTGAAAACATATAGAACGGTACCTGTTGTGGCATATATTTGTGAGGATATAATTTATGCTGTAATCCATAATGTTTTGGGGTAAATCCATGTAATTTATTAAGTAAAAAAGAACGTTTTGGCTATATTTCCTTACTCATTATTAGGGTGTGCAAAAGATAAGAAAATATATCAAACAAAAACAGCAAAGTCTTACACAAAGTAACATAATAATAACAGCTATGTAATGCAGCCCTAATCAGAGACCATCTCAACATTATGCCAAAGATTACTGAGTAGAGAAGATGTTTCATCCATATGGGAATTCATCTGCGCGTGTCTGAGCGAAATTTTCTAAGTCCGACGTGTAGTTCGAATTCTCACCGCAAGAATCGCTCTTCCAAAAGTTTAAAACTCAAGGTCCACTAAATCCCCTGGCACGTACTAGCGATCTAGTAGACCTTGTTTAACGGTAACGAAGTCAAACGCAAGGTCTACTAGATCGCTAGTAGCCACCAGGGGATTTAGTGGACCTTGGTCAAACGTGCAGAACTAGCGCTCCTTGCGTTGAGAATTCGTACTAGTGGTGGGACTTAGAAAATTTCGAAAAATTTCGCGCAGATATTTTAACACGGCGATGAAACATCTTCTCTAGTCAGTAATCTTTGATTATGCTAGGGTCAGTAGGCCTACCCTACATATTGAACACGTAAATCCAAACATTAAGCAAGAACGTAGTATATCAGTGAAACCTAAAAACAAAATTAGACTTGATTCACATCAAGAGGCTAATGGGTTCCTTGGCCTCTTCTCGAGACCTTTGACCTTAACAACGATAACTAATGCAAATGTGAATGAGATTCTATTTCATCAAGACATTTCGAGAGTGAGGAACAAGATAAGAACACTATTTCTACCACACTAAAGTAGATACACAAAGCTATAACAAACAAACTTAACATTGAAGGAATGGTTTACTTCACACGTATACTTTTTTTACACAAAGTACGTTGAGATAATAATCGGCAACACATTAAGTATTTTACCTGACAGTATATTTTATAAGTAATCTGATAAGTGTTTGTGTCAGAAAGTGACAGATTAACAAGATTTAGAAATGGGGAACATTGTAAGACTCACCTGCAGTGTATTGTGTTGCATTATCTTTCTAAGTTTTGTCAGCGGCTACTGTTGTGATGACCGTAAGTTCTTGTTTGTTGTATATCACGGACTTGGTTTTTAAAGCTTAGTTATGTTCAATATTTAAATTTACCTTAGAACTACATCAGCTGATTCTAAAAACAAAAATAATTTGAAATAGAAAAACTGTGTACATTGAAGATAATGATCTAGAATTCCAAATATTGATTTGGTAGTAAGAACTTGGAAAGTGACAAATGAGTTTGGCAATATACAGATAGAGAAACTAACACTTTGCAAATTATAAATGCAACAGGTAATTACAAAAGTGGAAGTAATTGCTTATTTTAGCTGCATGCTAATATTAAATAATTGTTTACATCTATAAACATCTTACCGGTAACAAAAATAAGGCAAAAATGCAAATCCTTGATTTGCCCATTTGTAGTATAATGGGTTCCTTAAAACATTGAAAAGTTTTAGACAACACTAGTATGGTACATTGCATGTATGTGGGAAGATCATGTTCATTCATTATAGCATTGTATAAATATATTTATTTATAAAGGTGGGATAAAGGTTCGGTTTTTTTGTTTAGCTCCAATTCTCTTCTTTAGTATATGGAAATGGGGAGCAGGATAGGAGCCACCTGTTTGTATGTCAAAAACTGGCATGTGAACGTGACGCAATGCCGAGCGGCATGAAGAGGGTGGAGAAAGAAGCGTGTCTCTACTGGTTGACCAGATCCAGCATGATGGCCAAATGTGGGCATTTGAGAAGAAGAAGATATGTTTAAGTTAGTGTTGCAGTTGTGTTGAGCCTAACATGTGACGGGGCTACTTTCAGATGGTTTGCCGATCATACCAGGAGGAGATGACTCGGAAGAGAAGCCGGGAGAGGCCGAAGAAGAAGGTACAGAGCCGAGCCCAGTCTTACCCCCAGGTAAGAATCATTTGACACGTCGGCCGTCGTAAACTTTGAACCGAAGACATTACGATGTCACTGACACACCTGTATTCCAGGAGGTGAGGAGAATATTCCCGACATGAATGAAGTGGACGACTTGTTCACTACCCCTGCAACTACTCCGGCAATACCTGAGCCCACTCCTGCTGGTGGCTGCAGTTTACCGCTTCATCCAGCTGCTGACCCAGACGTCACACCAGCCAGTGGACATCGCTTCGGTAACTAACTAGGCACACTATTACTCCAAGGCTATTAGATCAACAATATTACACAGATTGTCACAAAACCTTTGAGGCTGGTAAACACTGATTTCTCAAGCCACCTGCATTATGTGTTTAAAGGCTCACAGAAATGAGAAAGATCTTTAAGTATCGTTAAATATCTTTAAGAAATGAAAGCAGATTATATTTACTGCAATTAACCTTTACAAATATAGTAACATACTACTGCTATTATAATTTATTGTAAAATAATGTGCTTGTAACCAACATATTGAAAATGATTTCAGGTACCTCACTTTACAGTCGTATCGAATATGACACACTGCCTGCTAAATTTAAGAATAAACATGACTTTACACTAGAATTCAAAACTACCTCAAAGGAAGGAGTTCTGTTTTATGTCGCTGACGATCGCCACACAGACTTCATTTCTTTGTACATGAAGGATGGACAGGTAATTAATGTGCACCGTGAGTAAAGCCTAGTGTACGATTGGCGTCAACGCTAACTTCAACTTCAACACCTTGATAAACCTGTATATTCATATGGAAGCATTCACGATTGCAGAAATGCGTCAACCGTCAACTTGAACCGTCAACGTCAAAGTTCAACTTTGACGATTGGCGTTAACGTTTGACGCTCGCGCATGCGCATTCACATGTCACAAAAGAGTTTCAAAAGAAATATCTGTTCGTTTTCCAAAGAAAGCATTTTCTTCTTTTGATTTTGTTGATGTTCACTGGCACACAAATAATAACCTATAAATGACAACCACAAACAGCTGTTGTTTACCTAAAACCACAGAATGCTCTACATCAGGGTTGCCACCAAGTAATTTTTTAAATCCTCTGAAGATACCAAAAAAATCCTCAAAAATCCTCCAAAACACATTTATTCTGCTGTAACTTAGCATATTATAAAGTGTGAAAGAATAAAAAATATTTTTAGGTTATGTTTATTTTTAGGTTATGCATTATGCCGGATGATCTTTAAGAATTTACCTCTCCATTATTATTTATATATAAATAAATAAATAATAAATTAATTAGTCTATATATATATATATATAAACAAGAAACCAGGCAAATAACAGCATAGACTCATATAAAAAGTCAGTTGTCACGTCACGGGCTCCTTGTTACCAACGAGGCACGGGCAACGCGCTCTATTGTACACTAAAAGAACACACACGTTCTGCAAAGTTGACGATAGAGGACGTTACTTACTACTAGACCAATCACAACGCTTTAGGTACCGCATTGGCTGTCTCCCACACAAGCTCCACCCTCTGCTTGCTAGTATAGCAAGACAACTTACAAAAACACAGTTGAAATCTCGATATTTCACACGTGTTTTGAGACATCGTGTCTATGCTGCGGGTTCAAGTGTAGATTGTCCAACTTTACTTTTTACGTTATTAAATCGTTCCTTATGGCGGAATTTTCAAATTATAGTAAATTTCACGGTTTTTACAATAATGGTAGAAAATCCGCCAATTTGGCCGTTAATCCTCATGTCCGCGAGGCACCCTAAAAATCCGCAAAAGAGGATAAATTCCGCAAAAACGGCAACCCTGCTCTACATCACAACTTTGGGAACCAAGGTCTACTTGATCTCCGCCTAGCGGACGCTCATCGAACTCCCAAGTTCGACGAGCCTCCGCTAGGCGGAGATCAAGTTGAGCTTGACGGGTACAACGTGTAGAGATGGCCGTGCATTAACGAAGATCAACGAAGTTCACCGATGAATACCGACGCAGCTACAGTTGCCGTCGAATCGTGAATCAAAAACGCTAACGTGAAACTATTACCGGTTGACGATTCCAGTTGACGCCAATCGTAAACTAGGCTTTACACGTAGGGGATTTGTCTTTTATCTCATTGTAGTAATAATAGCAGGTCCTTCTACTAGCAATTTAGCAGTGTTACAGACAAATCATTTGAATAAATAAGGGACTCGTCTTTACTAAATCACCTTACTGTGTAGTGACGAAAAATCTCAAGCTTTTGTAACATTATAAAAATTTAAATACCACATTTTGAAGTGAAAAAAAGAATGCTGCCGGTGTTTGTATATGAAGGCCTACCTATTACAGATGATCGAACCAATATTGGGAACTGAGGAATACTTCCAATTCCATTCAGTATACTTGAAAATTACTAACAAATAATATTGAGTGCAAATATCCATACACATGTAGGCTAGCACTGTTATTTTTGTTAGCAAAACTAGTTAAATTTATGAATATGTACATTGTACAACCATATAGTACCCTAATTATGTTGTTTCTTATTTAATATCATACTGTAATGCTTTTTCCAGCTCTTCTACAGTTACAACTGTGGATCTGGGCTTGCCCTCCTTCAGAGTACCGCGACTTACAATGATGGCAACTGGCACACGGTTATGTTCAACCGCCAGCTTAAAGCTGGAGTTTTGGCAGTTGACAGTCAGCAAGTGGCTGAGGGTGAATCACCAGGTAGCACTAAGACCATCAACGTCTTTCCTCCATTCTACCTTGGAGGCCTAGGAAGGAATGGTTCTACAGAGGCTAAAATAAATATGAAGGTATCTATCTTTGAAAAGCATTATTTTTCGAGTAGAAACATTATTTGTATGGTTGTTGAATAACTTACCGGTATATAGCATTAGCTCTTATGAGAGGCAAAGCTACCCTGGATCTATTGTACCCCAGGCATTTCCTTTTACAATCGTGGTGTGATCATTAGGCAACTGTGATCTTCAGTAATTTTATTGCAAAAATATTTTTCTACCAAATATATCATCCGATCAATATGAAAATAACAATTTTCAAAAATCAATAATACGTGTCAATTTAACAATGTGTAGGTATAATTCTCAGACAGGTGATCGTGGTAGATCAGAATTTCAATGTAACTGTCATTTATATAAAATACTGCTTTCATTAATATTTTTAGGGAATCAATGGCTCGTTTGAGGGCTGCCTGCGTAACTTCAGAATGAACAACAAACCAGTTGAAAGTTCCTCAAACATAGTTGGAGTTATTCCATGCTCCGAGAAAGTAGAAGACGGTGTCTTCTTCTCTGCTAATGGGGGCTGGATTAGAGCTCGTAAGTACTTGATAAGATTTATCAGGAATCTGGAAACAGCATTCATTACCATTAACCAATCTGTCTGTAAACTAATCATGTTTTATTAATTTTATATTTGTGTGTGGCGTGTTCGCAGGGAACCAATTCCGTGTTGGAATCAACATTGAAATCAAAATGGAGATTAAGCCTCGTAATATATCTGGAATTCTCTTGACGGTGCACAGTCGCACCGATTATCTAGTCTTGCAGATGGTCAACGGGGCCATTAAGTTCAGTGTGGACAATGGAAATGGAGCAATCACCGCTAGTTTTAACCCACCTTCTGATCACTATTTCTGTGATGGCCACTGGCACAGCATACAAGGTAAAGTTATTATACTAGGTAGTATTATTAAAGCCGTGCTAAAATAACGTTGTCAGTTATATCTTGAGAAGTTGAAAATTGTGATTCAATAATTAGGACATGGTTTCGTAAGAACTAAAACTGGATATAAAATGTTTCAAGTACGTACTGTACTTACTTAATTGCCACATGGAAATTAAGTAGTTAATTGGAATTAATTGAAATTAGAAATTAGAAATAACCAATTTTACCATTACCAAATTGTTTATTGCGTGAATTAGAAAATATTACTTCTGAGCTCTAGTTGTAATATTATCCAAATATATATACTGTATATTTCAACTTTAATTAGTACCTTGACAATGTATATACACATTTCCATCATAGTTTTTATAACAGCTATTCCTACATGGCACTAAATTAAAGGTGACTTTTACAAAATTAAAAAATTAAACTAATGAATTATTTATGCAGTACCGGTACATTAGTACAATAATATGACATTTGGCATTGTACTGTACGAGTATGTGGATGCCACTAACTGATTTTGGATTTGGCTTTTAGCGGTGAAAGCCAAGAATGTGGTTACCCTCTCCGTGGACAAGATCAACGCTAGACGCAGCATTGGTGTTCCCGGATCAACGTCCACAGACACACGCCACCCTCTATTCATCGGTGGGCACCCGACACCAAACCGCGTGCGGGGCTTAGAGACTCGGGAACAGTTTGTGGGATGCATTAGAAACTTCGTGCTCAATGATCAGGCGGAGAAATTCTCCACCATGCAAGTCATTGGCAATGTCACCACCAGCATCTGCCCAACCATCTAATATGCTTGCATTATTCAGATTATGTTTTGTGTACAATTTGGATAACAATGACTTACATGTATTCATAATCTCAAGACAAAATAAAAGTTTCAATAACTTTTTAATTTCCTCTTTAAATTAGTTTTTAGACTTGGAATACGATAATTTAACACTTGTTAAATATATTTTGTATGGGACTTCAATCCTTCCTTTTCAGCATTGCACTATTGGATGGCGTGAATGTCACTGTTAACACTATACACACACAACATTAAATATGTATTATATTACATATGTTGTAATGTAAATACCAGACATTATAAACCCAAACCCATCTGGAAGCAAGCATATCCACAAGAACATCTGGCTTTATAGTGCATTGTAACAAATAGGTAAGGATTCTGCTACCTTGAAACTGCCCTACAATACATTTCACTCAGGTTTAGTGCAGAATTCCATTATTTGCATCACACCACCCAAGAGTGTGTTCTAATAATTAGTTAGTAGAGTAATTTCAAGATGATTATAATATTTGCTTTTTTTGTTTATTTATACTGTACAATCCATACATGTGGTTCAACCTTGAACTTCAAAGGATTTACCTATATGCATGTTTGCTACTATAGTATGCCTTAGCGAGAGTGATAGCTATTGCCGATAATTGATAGTGTAAATACAATAATGCATGAACAGTTCACAGTGGTATAACATCCCCTTTACCTATAGGACTAACTGACTAAGAATTTAAAAGATCCAATATGCAATCCATAACCACATGGTAAACACACAGTAGACAATATTATTGAACTTCATCATTGTTAGATCAATGGTTAGATTCACACAAAGATAAAGAAATTTTCATATGATCTTGTTTTATTTTTATCCACTAATGTCAAGTGTACATCTTGGGAGTAATTTTCCCTAAGAACACTGCAAAAAATGTTGTCCTAAAATGCATATCTAATTAAATCATGCACTAACTTGTTAAAACATTTCAAGAGCCTTGCACTTGTATGTACAGTAGTTATAAATCAATTAAAATCCAACATAAAATAAAATTATGCACTCTCCCTAATAATGAAATGAAGACATACTACTAATGGCAGTTCTGCCTCCATTATGTTATACCTATATATATGAATATTATTTTGTAATTAAAAATAAGCTCCAAACAGTAAATTATTTAGAGCAATCAATGTGTACGTGCACTAGGGGGCCTAGAACATAATACACAGGAAGCCAAAAATGTAAGCATAATATGTAAAGAAGATTATACACAGTCTTAGAAAGTGGGATATAGCCTAGTATTTCTGTTTTCACTAACGAGTTTGACAAGTACGGGTAGGAGTCCAATCAACACTACCGTATTGTTTTATGCTGAACATAAGAATGTAATTTTCTAAACTAGTTATCAATTTTAACTGTTATAAGATAGCAAAAACAAAACATGTTAATTTTGAGATTATAATCATATTATTAGGAATACATTAATCCTTACATTTGATAATCAACACTATTCTAAGTGCTTTAGTTCAATAAACTTGAATCAATTCAAGATTAATTGACTAGCCTATATCATTTTAAACCCTATGTTTACATAGAATTTACCTCTTCCTCTTTGACGGTAAGTGACGATCAGTTATCTGTTATGATTGTTGTTTTATGACGTACTGGACAGTTAGGTTATATTTTATTTTAGATACCTTTTTCGGACAAAATCATGTATCATGATTATGAAACACCTGAATAATGACAACAACAACAACAACTAGAATTGTATAATCCATCTACATTACAAAAATCAATATTATTATTAATAATTAATAATAATAATAATATTGGATGAACTTTGGATCCTATAAACACCCTCAGATACAAATCAAATCAAAATAGCTTTTATTCATTACTTTGTATTTGTATTTGATAAGATAAGATAGATAAGATAATTTATTAACCTGTTGATTGGTACATTGTACAAATATAGGTATCATCATGGTCTTATAATCCTAATCACGTATTTATTTGCAGCCATAGATTACATAGTAACAACATGAGCATTGTCAGGAACTGAAGATTAAACCCGTCTACATATAAAATTATAAATACACAATATATACACTTCATAGATACTTGATACCGGTACATCCAAAAACGATATACATTAAACAGAACACATCTACATACCGTACATAATATGTATATATATATAGGGCTACTCTGTTTACATTTAATTATATTAGTATTATTAATACGCCACTGGTTGTTGTCTCGTTTTTGAAAAATATATTGTTTCTTATATTAATAATAACAACCTTTATTCGGTCTCTGCAGCCAAAGCTGTTGCCGTCCCGTAAGACACAGAATAACATACATAACTTATATCAAAACTTATATATCTTCGTGTTCAATCTTCTTGTTCCAATTTGAAGGATGTTGAAACTTGAAAGATCATCTTGCGGCTAGCCCATATGTTTGCTGTCTGCTAGCCATCAGTCCATTACTGAGTTGGTTAGCACCTTTACCTTTATTCAGGATTAAAATGCCTAACGGTAGTCTCTTATATTTTATTTTTAAGCCTAGGACTGTTTAAACCAAAAGGTTGCATCCTATAATGTTTAGGAATTCAATAAAATACTGTGTTTACTTCAACTTTGAACTTCAAATAATTTTCATTGACAAAAATGCCACCACAGCCATGTCGGAAGCAGCGTCATTTCAAAAGAGCCGCGCAAATCGCCCCTGGAAAGCCGATCGTTTAGAGCGTGTGCCGCTCAGAGTCAAGGAATTAATAAAAGAACACAGCCTGACTGTCGTTCCGCCTCTGCCTTTTGATTGGTTGGCTGTGTCAGAGTCAGACTAGGCCTACTTGCTGCAGTCACAACAGTTGGTAGGCCTAATTGCTGTGGCCTGGGGCCTTGTAGACAAGAAAATGTTAAAATTTGCTCAGTGTGAACTAAGAATTTCTATTTAAGTGTAGGCCTACATCTTACACTGCCTACACGCTTTGCTTAAGGTAGGACATACAAATTTCCATTTCGTTTTCTGTATCGTTATTAGTTATAAAGATAGGGCTAACAAAGCTTTGCTTGGTCTGCCGTCGGCAAGGCTAGGCCTAGGCCTAGGCCTAGACAGGTTTTGGGTTTGAAGTAGGGGCCTGGGCATGTACAAAGGTTTGGCTAGGCCTAGGCCTAGCACAGGCTTTGGATTTTAAGTAAGAGCTTATGACTAGGCTGGGCCTAGGTAAGTATAGGCCTAGGCCTAGCCTAGCCTAGCCTAGCCTAGCCTAGCCTAGGCCTAGGCCCTAGCCGTTTTCAAGCAACCTGTAGCTAAAGCTTTGGTTAGACCTGTGCTCTAGGACCTAGCTCTAGGCCTAGGCATAAGCCGTGCTGTGGAGGGTCTAGGGCCTAGGCCCTAGGCCTAAAGCCGGATTCATACAAAGTCGCAAGGTTTTGAAATAGTTACAAGGTATTGCAATAAGGTTTAAGCTCTGTAGCATTGATTCATCGTTGATGGCATCTCATTGGCTTGTTATAAGCGAGTAAGTGACGTTTCAACCCCTGATTGGTCCGTCACAAGGAATATGGTATTGCAATAAGAGAGTTGAACATTTTTCAACTCGCTTGTGACTACGATTATGACTATTGCAATGACGAGTTTGTGTGAACCATTGTATGTGATCCCTATCTTCCAACTGAACTCATAACTAAACCATAATCCTTATGATGTTGTGTGAACCCGGCATTATGCCGGGTTCACACAACGTCGTTTCATATGTTTCGTATTTGAAATATCGATCTTTGATTGGTTATCGCTCACTCGTTGATGGTGTTCGGAGCCTACCGACAGGGTTGGTTTTAGTCGCTTTAAATTAAAGTCCCCTACTGAAAATCAGTTCCATTACTGAGTGGGTAGACTCTAAATGTGAATTTGAATAAAATTCCTGAAAGTCCAGCGTAGGCTCTAGGCCTAGTAGCCTAGACCTAGATAAGGGCCCGGCCATCGGGGCTTTGTCATTGTAGGGCTAGGCCTAGCTAGGTAGCCTACTTGCTCGATTCCGTACATCATCTGCTTGTCAGCCAGAGCTAAAACAAGCTAGGTCCTAGTGCTTATCGAAACCAAATTCAAATGAGCCCGAGCTTGTGTGTAGCCTACTGTGTTGATCAGAAAATCCAAGTCACATTTCACCTGTTTTTCCAGACAAAGCCACAAACTTTCATATATAGATTTAGGCCTATGGTAATTGTTTTAAGGAATTCCAACCATCTGATCGGAGCCTCCTTGTTCATGAATGCATCGAGCCACTTCGCCCAGTGAGCAATGGGATTTGAAGTGAACCGCTTCCAAGGGGAAGTTGATGAAGAGCTAGTGTGCCCAATTTGTTCTGGTGTACTTGAAGATCCACTTCAAGTAAGAACTTTTTACAGGTCTAAGGTGTCTAGTAGTAGGTAGTAAATAGTGACTAGGTACCCTACTGATACAGTAGTACAATGACACTTAATGTACTACACTAGGCCTATACAAACTAAATATAGTACAATACAATGCAATTGCTAATGACTATTTGGTTCTTAGGCTCCCACTTGTGAACATGCTTTTTGCCGAGCTTGCATCCACGAGTGGGTCTGCCGCCAGCCAACGTGTCCGGTGGATAGGCAACCTATTACTGCCGCCCAACTAAGACCGGTGCCTCGTATTTTAAGAAATTTGCTTTCAAGGTAAGTTTTCAATTCAAGTCCTACTTCCAGGTTCCAACTGAATGGATTTTTGCAGATATTTCAACTTCTAACTAGTTAGTTTTCAATTTATTTTTCGTGACAGCCCCATGTAGGCCTAAAGATGTCTCCCTATTAACTAGAGAACATCTATAAATACAGATCTAAATGTCACATAGGCCCTACTCATATAACATTTCAAAAAATAGTGATACAAATACAATGCATGTTCACATGTTTTTATCTGTTTACCAGATTGGTGATAAGCTGTGATAATGCAAACTATGGCTGCTCAAGTATACTTAAATTAGACTCGTTGGCAAGTCACTTAGTGGAGTGCGAACACAATCCTAAGCGGCCTGTAACCTGTGAACAAGGCTGTGGATCAGTAATTCCAATGGATGAGGCTAAAGAGCACAATTGTGTGCGTGAACTGCGCTCTGTCACGCACGCACAGCAATTGAAACTAGAAGGCATGCAAGAAAAACTGAATGAACAATGTTTTCAAATCAATGAACAAAAAAGAGAACTACAACTATTGAAGGTAGGCCCTATATATCCCTAAGAATGTCTTCATCATTAACTTAAATTTTAGTTAAGGTCCTAGAATTCAACAACCCTCTAGTCCGTCCTGTCCAGGGCTGCTGTTTTAACCGATTTGATCAGTTTAGTTTTTACGGATATTTAGGGTGCAAAACTGATCAATGGATTTTACTAGTCATTCACCTATATTTTGAAATTTTTATTTCCTTCTTATTTCCTGTAAATGTGAATATTTGTGGACATTTGTGGTTACCACTGGCTTGCTGGCTAACAGAGCAATGAGGGGTTTCAAACGTGTGAGAAATCCCCAAATTTATAAAAATATGAAAAAAGTAAAAAAATTGGTGTCTGGTCATCAAGTTGATGAAGCACTTGAAGATTGTGATTAGGCCTAGATTTAATGTTGAACAATCAGTTTTCTACTAGGTAGATGTATTGATATGTCAAACTAATCAGTAATCATTTTACTTGAGTATTTGAGCCTACTAAAGCTTAAATTAAATTCTCTTTTTAATTCAGGATTTTATGCGTGCCATGCGCATATCAAACCCTGCGATGCGAGCCATTGCCGACCAAATGGAGCGAGACGAAGTGTTGCGGTGGTCCAGCTCATTGACTCGTGCTAGAGTCACTCGCTGGGGGGGCATGATCTCAACTCCCGATGACGTGCTGCAGGTAATCTCCTGTAAAAGTCTCCTCTGACGCCAGACACCTCTCTTCCTATACTAAGATTTATTTTACGAGCGAATCAGCCAATCGCCCATTACTTGAATTCTGGTAAAACGGAATACAACTCTTTCTCCCTTTATTTTTCAAGCGGATTGTGCAAAGGTGGTATGGACGCAGTCTCTAATTGGTCGTTTCAGCTCTGTAGTGTTAACAGCTGCGGTGTGCTAGAAGTGGGTTTGTTTAAATAAATATTAATTAATATTATATTTATGTCTTATATGCAACTGTACATCCAAAGTGCATCGAATTTGCCCTGTAAGTTGGTAATTTATTTATTGATAAAGACTTGAAAAGCATTGCGCACATTTAGCTCGTTACGTATGAAGAAAATTTTCACTTACGTGTTTCATCTCGTCGGGTTGTCACGGGGTTGAGGGATGGTCGGGTAGCAGCGGAGGGTGTACCAATGTCTGGCTTGGTCCGCAGGCCATGATCAAGCGCACACTGTCCGAGTGCGGCTGTCCCCCCCACATCGTGGACGACCTCATGGAGAACGCCCACGAACGTCGCTGGATGTTATGTCAGCGCTAGACCAATGTAAAGCGTGCGTGTTGTCCCACAGGCCATGATCAAGCGCACACTGTCTGAGTGCGGCTGTCCCCCCCACATCGTGGACGACCTCATGGAGAACGCCCACGAACGTCGCTGGATGTTATGTCGGCTCTAGACCAATGTAAAGCGTGCATGTTGTCCCGCAGGCCATGATCAAGCGCACACTGTCTGAGTGCGGCTGTCCCCCCCACATCGTGGACGACCTCATGGAGAACGCCCACGAACGTCGCTGGATATGTTATGTCAGCGCTAGACCAATGTAAAGCGTGCGTGTTGTCCCACAGGCCATGATCAAGCGCACACTGTCTGAATGCGGCTGTCCCCCCCACATCGTGGACGACCTCATGGAGAACGCCCACGAACGTCGCTGGATGTTATGTCAGCTCTAGACCAATGTAAAGCGTGCGTGTTGTCCCACAGGCCATGATCAAGCGCACACTGTCTGAGTGCGGCTGTCCCCCCCACATCGTGGACGACCTCATGGAGAACGCCCACGAACGTCGCTGGCCGCCCGGGCTGAGCTCGCTGGAGACGCGACAGAACAACCGCCGCCAGTACGAGAACTATGTGTGCAAGCGCGTGCCCGGCAAGCAGGCGGTGGTCGTGTTGCAGTGTGACAACGCCCACATGTCGGACGAGATGATGGTCGAGCCGGGACTCGTTATGATCTTTGCACACGGTATTGAATAAGTATAACCTAGCGGAATAATATGAGACTTCAAGTGATATTTAGATATATAGAATGTATTACTAACCCGGATTTTTAAAATTCTTACGAGGCTATTGCTTTTTGAGAATAACGGTTTTGCGAGGATTAAGTTACGGTACAAGGCACATTGATATTCTATGCTACTTGCAGTGAGTTTTATGTTTTATAGTGTGGGTAATATGTAGAGATACGGAAAAATAGTATAAATTATTCGATAGACCTATTATCAAGTTAAGTTTATTATTTCAACATTACTATTTTTTGCACTTGAGCCTATAGCTATAGGCCTAACGTAAATAAAAAGTTGCAATTGAAATCTATAATTTACCTGATATATACAAACAAATCTAATAGGCCTACATTTTTTAGCCAGGATGGTAATGCGTCAATGTAATACCTAGTCGGAAAAGAACACAACACACTACGTGCTGCCGCTGGTTGCTTTAGACTTAAAATGGCGGTTTTTCAATCAACTTTACCTACATAACTTTTTGACTCTAGGTATTGATAATTTTAAACTACATACTAATACGGCTCTCAAGTATGCACAAAGCATCATGGGTAACATTTTATGTTGATAGTAGGCTATAATATAGTAGGCCTATAGGATAGTATATTATTTCCGTATCTCTTAGTCATTAGGCACACTTCTTCCGAGAGTAGAATTTTTTTATTCAAAGTAGTTCTATGCCACATTTGTTGCTTTATGGTTCTTTTTTTATCCATAAAGAAAATAATTGTAATAAATAAACATTTATTACAATTTGTGGAAAGTGGACACATAAATAACTATTAAAAGTCAACGCCCATATATTTTTGCTCGTAAAATCTACCCTTGACATTGGATTGGAGGTGGTCTTTATTTGGGCCATGCCTAGTGACAAACACTTTTTTGGACAGACTCGTTTTAGGGGTTTTAATAATTTTTTGTCGGTTGCATGGAACATTTTGTTTCAACTATCAAGTCAAGGAAAATAGGGTTTTAAATGATTGCCAATGATTTTATTTTTACGTGTGCTCCCTAAATGCTCTTATTATTTTTGCAAGTATTTGCATGCGTTTGTTAACTAACGTCTGGTATTTCAACGTCCAATTAAACTGCCAAGTAATTCCTCATTGGTGTATTTAATTGTTGTTAGTAGCTGCCATGATGAAAACAAAATATTGGACAAGATGATACTTGTTGCTTGACGTCTCTATTCTTGTAATCATGCTATTCTAGTCGAGTTATTGGACATATCATCAGTAGACAAGTGGACATGAAAATACCAGGTTTTAGAGCTATAATAGTGCACAGCATGTGCCTGAGTTTCAGTTTACTCTATGTTGTTACATGAGATTAGACCTTGGAACAGTTCTTACTTTAACAAGGAGCTACATCTCCTGTTCAAAGCAACTCGTGCTGAGGTGGTGGTTAAATAAAATGGTAGGACAACAAATGAGGTTAGGGTAACAGTTGGGCACTGTTCTCTAAGCCAACCATTTCCCACTGGTCTGGCTGGTTCTGCTTTCATCTGCCAGTCACTCCCAAGGTAGCACCAGATAAGTTAGCAAAGTTCTTCAACATGTGTATGTTCTCTCCATCCCCCTTGTATTCATCTCATCATTCAACTTTGCTCTTGGCCACAATTATATACCAAGTTTTTTCATCCCTGTCTCCTCAAACAGTCTTCTGCTAGTTAAAAAAACAAAAATAGTGTACAGTATGATGTATATATATATATGAACTATTCATCTTTCGTGTAGGGTAGGTACTTACCAAACTTTAGTTGATTTAGTTTATAACTACACATTTTTGATTTCATGTTGTTGTTACTACAAAACGCGCACACGGATGATTATGCATGTGATGTGATCTGGTTGACAAAAGAGCATGGGCTGAATGGTAATTAATTGTTCCTATTCCCAGCATGAATAATAAATAATAATACATTTAAGCATTTGGGGGACCAGTCATGCTTACACTTAACCTAATTATATATTCACAGTTTTTTTTTTTTACTTAGTCTTAAAATATTGATGTACTAGTCATGTTTGAATCGCCTTTCTCTTTAAATCTTCTTTGTTACTATTTTGTGTTTATATTCAGTTTAATTTTAATACTACATACATACATACATACATACATACATACATACATACATACATACATACATACATACATACATACATACAACTACATACAAATGGCATGACACACATTTGTTAATAACACTAGGTTAATATGAGTCGATGGACGGTCTTACTCTTAACGACAGTACTAATTACTTTTGTACAGTATTAATAATCCTTGTAGGTTCCATGTGATTTCCTTGTTTGTTGATGTGGAGCAGGTATCACCTACTTGCAGTTGCTTTCCTTACATCTAAAGCTATAAATAACTCTTTTCCTACTTAAAGTCGATCGATGAAGTGAACTACCCATTCAATACAACAACTAAACTTTTCAAATTAAATGGACATGAAAAAATACTTTTTTTTATTCTAAATTATGAATTTCAAGAATTACTACATGTGAGTAGCATTTAATACTGAACGTCTTGAAATTATGTATTTTTTTTTATTAATAAAGTATATTTATAGTTTCTAATTTGAGTAGATTTGAGGTAAAATTGACACACCAGCGCAAATATCTCGAAACCGGATTGCGTTCGATCATCTTTTTCAAACGTATTCATGTTAGTCATGAAGTTATCTACATTTAGGACGAAAATTTGTTACAATATATTACTTTTTGAAGGTGCTACGCAAAGTTATACGATTGAAAGTGTAGGTTTTTGTTCAGTTACAATGTATAACATAGGGAATTCCAACGCATTTCAACACTCAATAGATAAAAAACTAATAGCGGTAGGTGCATATTTTTTTCTACAATATTCACAAGCTTAATCTCAACTTGCAGTACATACAATTTGAATGATTTATATTACATGTGCAGTTATCATCGATCGACTTTAAGGTGAATCTACCCCCAATTTATTTTATTTTTTTAAATATGCATGACAACACATGGGTTAGTATTTGAAATATGCTCATTTGAGAATATCAAAACTAAGAAATGATATGAAATGGAAAGTAGGACATTACGACATGGACAACACGGTGAAAACTGTTTCAAATAATTATTTCATACATTATAAGTAAATTTGTAATTGTATAAATATTATGTGTCCTAATAAATAAATAAATAAATTTTCAAGCCCATTTTGGAGGAGCCGTATGGTATTTACTACGGGTTTTATGAAAAATACGGCTAACAACTACGTTTAAACCACATACGCGTTTGGTATGCGATTTTTTGTTAACACCTTACCCTCACTATTGGCTATGTGGATTTAGTGTTTTTAAATAAGTGTTTTCAATATTTGGTTTTCTACGATTTATTTTGTTCCCCAGTACGGAAATTGTATTTGTACCGGCGAGCAAAATAAATCGTAGTAAACCAAATATTGAAAACAATTATTTCAAAACACTAAATCCACATAGCCAATAGTGAGGGTAAGGTGTACACAAAAAATCGCATACCAAACGCATATGTGGTTTAAACGTAGTTGCAAGCCGTATTTGTCATAAAACCCGTTGTAAATACCATACGGCTCCTCCAAAATGGGCTTGAAAATTAGTTTTGATCTTCTCAAATGAGCTTATTTAATATACTAACTCCATGTGTTCATTATGTATAATAAAAAAAAAGAATATGGGGGTAGATTCACCTTAACAGACACCTGTATGAATGCTATTGAAAAGTAGAGTATAGTTCTTAAATCTAGGTTACACAAAAAATACAAAACAAAAAGTAAAAAGCTGAATACTATACAATTTGCTTTGGTCACTTTTTGGGACATAGACCTACTTTTTTTTATATACCATTGGACTGAAGACTTTTGAATTTGATAGCTATTTGTTGAGCTTGTGTTTGTATGACATTCTCAGTTGGAAATCACTCACTAATAGGTTCATTAGGCCCTAATAGAGATAAATACACACGTGTTGTATGTATGTATATGGGTGTTTACTGTTTATGTATATTATTTGCATTCTACTTTAGAGTTGAGTTGTAGTGCAGAATACATAGGCCCTAGATGAATCTGTCAGGAAAGAAAACGTGTATCAGATTATATTATGTACTATTTGCTTATTCACTGGTGCGTGCGTTGAATCGCTTGACAATCGAGGAATGGAGATCCATTCTAGTTAGCTTGTAAGTGTTCCCATTTCACACTGTTGTATTTAAGACTTCATTTATATCTTTGTAGGAAGTTAAATCAATTGTGATAAAATACCCAAATATATACGTGTGGGTGTATATTATATATAATATATATATATATATTTGAATCATAGAATTTGGGAATAGAATTACGTATTAGCAATTAAAATTTTTAAGTCATAGTTTTGTTGTTTATATTTATAATTTGCCATATACTGTATTTGTATTTAATATACAGTATAACCCTATATGGACCTAGTGGAAGTATCTTTATTATAAAATACTGTACAAGGAACATGAATTTGATCAATTTGGAAGGCATTATTTTTGTAGCTGTGCATATTAAAAAAATAGTAAACCTATTTTTTTGATATTTGTTCTACAAATACCTTGGTATTGTTTATCTAGTGGTAGCAATTCATCCCCCCCCCCCCCCCCCCTAAGAATTATGTCGTAAAGTACATGTACACAAGCTATGCACTGACACTAGAATAATTGGCCATTACTAGTGTGGCATTACTTTTTTTATTTTACCTCATTGGTCATTGCTTATTAATCATCCTTATGTATTTTTTGTTCATTTTTTTCTCCCTTGAATAGAGTCATTTTGCTCGTGCACAATGTTCGATTTCAACTATACTTTGCTTCCTGTTATAGGGATAGAACACACTTCTTGATAGTAGTTAGCTTGCTTCTATCTTTTGGCTATGCGTGGATATGGCTTGTATGTTTAATTTCATACTTATGTAGTTGGTTTTCGTAAGTGGCATGAATTCGTGCTTTTCTGGACACTTCTGACTGAAATATACTAAATTATAATACACAATAAATATTAAAATAGTGACTAATTATGTGACAATCCCATTGTTAGGAGGCCTATATTGTTTTGATAACATTTCTTGAAAATAATTTTGGTTTTTAAGCCTAACAGTAGGAATTAGGATAGAGTCCCCATGCAGTGAAGAGCTTAAAAGTGGCTGGGCTTTACTTCAAAAGTCTTGGGAAAATCAAAACTATTATTAATTTGTAAATATCAAATGTGGAATTTCTCAGGTACAGGTACATAATATTTTGGTGGCTAAACATCTGCTGTCGGTAGGAAATATGTAGTCGGTAGAAGATCTGGGCAGTGCTAATTTAGAAAGTTTGCAACTTGAGATTTATGAAATTAGAAAAAACTATCAACTGCCTACATAACCTGAGAGGTGCATGCCACAATCTCACTTCTACATGAAAGTTTTATACTTGTTTTTTTTTTCCTCTTATGCAATGATGACCTTTCAGCCATTCATTTTTCTCGCTATCCAATTTTATACTTGTAACTGTCCAAGTCGTAAAGTCTGTAGCTAACATGTACTGTACTTTGTTCATATATTGAAAATGTTTAAACTACATCCTTTTTGTGTCTTACAAAGTATTTAACATATTTTGACATAAAAAACATACACATTTCTAAATTGCTTTCGGAAGCGGCAGTTTGACTTGAAGTTCTTCTACATTCATGTTTGCAGTTAGTGTGTGGTAGTACCAAGTTATAGATGATTACAACTTTCCTTTATTCTTATCCAGTAAGCAGATGATATTGATGACAATAAAATAGTGGCAGGTCTATTCTTAAATTTATTTTGTACATGATTTTCTAGTGTGACTAATCTTTCAGTTAAAAAGGCAAGCCTTAAAATATGGTTAGTGGGTTAGAGAGAGCCGATCCTTGGCCGTCACCTCTCGTAAATGGCATTCTTTACTTCTCATAGCAGTATGACAAGAGGGTCTATGTTATTTTTTCAGCTAAATATGACAAAGTTTTAAATTTCGGCTTATCAATTATTTTGGTTGAAGTTTATACCAAAATTTTGAAGTTCTAAACTCCAGGAAGTTTAAACATTAGGACATTTACTTTAGTTTTTCACTAATAAAGATAGGAAACACAAGTTTTGGCCAGTGGAGACTCAGTAAGATGTCGCATAGCCAGTTGGCATTCCTACTAAAATATATACTATTAAAACTAAATACTAACCATGGTGGCTCACACGATGACACGAGATATCAATTGTGGGCATAAGAAAGGAAGACTGGCCATACAGAATCACTACTCTTGTGTGAGTGCCAGAAAAAAGTTGAATAATGCTACCATTAAAATGCAATGGTGGAAAACTATGTGATCTGTACTGTGTATATGAGCTGTTCTAGTTAAACTTAAATATAATACCCTTACCTATATTAATTTTGTTTTTCTATAGTACAAAAAGTATTTAATGTATATTATGGTGTGTTACTTTATTTGGTGATTACGCTTGTGTGTCAAGTTAAGCCAGCAACAAATAAATGTGAATACGAGCGTGAAATGAAATGCTGTATAGTCGCTTCCGTAATATTGAAAATCAAAATGTTACAATCTTTATCATGAATATTTTATTGTCACCTTTTAGAAAATAGCATTACTAAAACCGCAATTTCAAAAGATGAAGATATATATATAGTTGTTTTTAGCCTTTTACCACAGACAGCTAATATGTGCTTTTACTCTTCCTTGGGGTCTGGGGACAACATGTTCATGTTGTTTTAAATAGTAATCAATTATTATCTGCATTGCGTGGTAACTCATGGTGTTATGTAGAAGTTTTACAACATCCAATGAAATTACCAACTTTCAATCCATGATGTCTGTATTGAATTCAACATTTCGTATCAAGTAGTACCCTGATTTGAAAGTGGTCTGCTCTCTTGTGTGTTTCATCATTGAAGGTACTGGTACAGAATGTATGTACTGTATCTTTGTCTGTCCCTTTTGTGACAATAATAATAATTCTTTCATATTACTGTGGTGAATATCTATTCCTACACGTGCTTGGTGATATTTCCTATGCAATGACTGCACAGCCATTTTATGTCATGCTTGGTTTTGAGTAGTTACCACTTTCATTTTGTAAGTGCAGTTATTTTGGGTTAAACAAACCAGACACTGGTTCTCTGAGTTCTGTACAAACCTCACATCTGAGCACAATACACCACATGGCCCAGTGTGAAATCTGATTAGGGGTCAAGCAATATCTATGTCTAAAACACACCTGAAAACAACAAAACAGTTATAACAATACCGGTATCTGAAAATATTTTCATGTTGAATCATAATAATTAGCAAAAATAAATGCAACCTCACTATAGCCCTATTTTTTCAGCTAATGTGCTAGAGGTGATTGAGGCAACATGACTTCTTTCTCATATAAAAAAAAAAAAAAAAAACAGCAAAATTGAGAAACTGAAACTTGAACAGGCCCATATCTTTAGTTTTGCTAATTCTTGAGGCAAACTGTGAGCACTTCTGCGACTCACCAGTTTGGAACCACTCATCTAGAGGGTAATTAATATAATAATATTATATTGGGTGCCAGAAATTACCATTAGGCCTACCAGCCTGGTCTGGCATGTGTCAATCACCTATAATAGAAGACACCATAGATAATCTTTTATTATCTTTTATACTAAACTCACTATATTACCAATCATTCAACCATTAATAAATTAGTCTTGCAATCTCTCTACTATACTTTGAACTTGTCACTTTCACCAAATTCGTGCATTAGTGAAAACCAAAGCAAAAATGTATTTACTTGAAAATGCCGTCATTGAGTTGATCTGAAATTTCGTTTTAGACATTGAACTGATTTGTACTACTCATCTGGTTTGATCTGTTTATTGCAAATCAATATATAGAATTTAGTTTAGTATAAACTTTACTTTTATTAGCTGACAATTGATGTCTTAAAAATTCAATCTTCTTAAGTGATCTTTTTCCACTCAGAATAATCTTACATAGACAATTAAAACATACCAAGAAACAGAGCAGCAGTTCATTATTTTGAACACAAACTTTCAGAAGAAGGTATGGTTTGTAATTGTACTGCTCTTCTTCCTAAGCTACTGTATGTAAAATTTAGTCCCATGGTATAAACGTTTGCCAAAATCAGTACCTCCTAATGTCCATTGACATAAAATATGTTTTGGTTAAGTTATGAATATTTAAAATATCCATCGGAAATTAGTCTTATGGTCTTTAATATATGAACCTGCATTTAAGAGTCTTCCGTAAATTACATACCCTTCCTTACTTCAACTGATTTCATTGGTAATGGTCTTGAAAGTATGGGCATGATTATCTTTAAAACCCATGGGGAAGGTAGAGTTATTGTGGAGTGGGTAAGGGCTGTTTAACCTTGCAATGTCAATAATTTAATATGCCAGCAACTCTTAAAGAGTTTACTTGATATTGAATGACATGTGTTTTAACACTATATTTATATCAAAATGTGTAAAGATGCTTGTGAAACCAGTTGCTTCCTAGTAGTTGGTGCCAGCAATTCTGGTACTGTTTTTTGACATTATTGATAACATGTTCAAGTATAGGCCTATATTGGTAAAATATAAAAGTTGAACCCAATCTGGGTTCATGAAAACGTATTATTTCAAAAGGATTATTCTTCATTGTTGTGTTCTATATATTCATAACATAATTTACACACACATTTTAGTTTATGTATAGTGTATACTGTATTGATTTTAAATTGTGGGGCATTCTTTGTGCTTCCTATAAATTAGGCTCGTATTAATTGTTCTAGTGTCACAACCCTCAACTTGGACAGTTGTAAACTTTTGTAGTGTTTGTAGTACGAAGTAACGCGTTTGTGTGTTCAAGGGTCAAGTTTCAGTCGAGGAGTCATTGAAGATCTCGTCGAATAAGCTGGACTGAAGATTCCACAGTCAACTGTTCGCTTGGTTCATAATCTGACATGCCCTAGAATCAGATCTCGAATATTAGTTGTTAAGTTTTGTGTGATTTTTTAATTATTGTTTTGTAGAAATCTGTTGATTGAAGCAAAAGTTTTTGTACTATTGATATTAAAACTAATAAAAGTGATATGCAGAGAACAAAGAGTAAATTTATGTATGTATTTAAAATCGATAAACATCTGGAGTCTGGACACTTACCACATCTGCAGATAAGTCACTGTCTGGTCCTAGTTCACCTCGTCACTGGTCCTATGCACATGACCAAGTTCAAAGCGGCTTATCTGCTCTTCGTTGTAACGACTGTGATAAAGAGTAATATTACGTACTTAATGTCTTTTACCGCATCATTTTAATGCTGCCTATTTGGATGGCAGAAGTATTGAATGCATGACTTACCTGGAATTGCATGTTATGCCAACACAGCCGGCAGAAGTCTGCAAATGGATTCGTTTTTGAGGAGCTTAGGCAGGATGAAGAAGGTGAAAATGAGATACGCGATTCAGGGACAGGAACTAGAGAAGGTGGAGAGATTAAGGGTTATGGTTATGGTTGTGAGAGTACCCTGGAATGGGGGGAGCAGGTAGATAGGTTGGTTATAAGAGGGGGACAAGAAATCTGGACTTGATGAGAATTGTAAGAGGGGTGGGAAAGGTGTTGAGGGAGCAACGTTTCGACGACTGTAGAGTCGTCCTTTTCAAGACATATATATATCGCTACTCTTTATTCCAACATCATTGAGTTGGGTAAAGGGTAGTGTTGGAAATCTTGAGTTTCAATTTGAAACTTTCAAGGCATCAAGTGAAATTTTCAAAGAAAGGTGAAAGATTGATATTTTATAGCTACATTGTTACTAGTTAAGTATTTATTACTTATAAAGTTATTCAGAATATATTGGTAGGCACATCTGAGCCGAGTCTGTACGATTCGGTACATACAAACTGCATTCGTACGAGATTTTCCTGGTAAACACGTTTGTATGTACCGAGAAAGTATCCGAGCCAGCACGCACTGCCGATCAGTAATATTTACTAAATTTAGACAATGTACAATCTCAAAATTCGTGGTAAAGTAAACAGAAACTGGAGCTGATTGTCGAGTACGTATAGTACAACTAACTACGGACTTGGTTCGTTTGGTAAATGTATATTCAGATTTCTCTAATAAAAATAAGAGAAGTATATTGGTATCCATATGCAGTATATAGGCCTACCTGCCCTGAGAGTGACAGGTTAAAAATGTCCTTTCTTTATTTATATACGTAGCCTATTTTATACCAACCTAATAAAATGTATTAAATTCATGGTAATGTGTTTTTTTTTACCTTAAACATTCAAATTTTCCTGAAAATCAATCTTTCACAAAATTTCAATATGTTATGAAACTTTCAACGAAACTTTCAAAAACATAAATTTCATGAAATTTTCCAACACTAGTAAAGGGGGGAAACTTATATTATTAATATAAGTTTGTAGACAAAGCTAATGTTACTAAACATTTTTTACTATATGTTTTAAATGTTTTAAAATGTAATTTACAGCTGCTCAACAACAATAAACAATAAATAAGAACCGATTTTCAGTTGGAGACATTAGAGATTAATATTTTGAACATGATGTGAACTACTTGGAGGTTGTCATGTCAACCAGCCATAAGAAGGGGTCCTACGCTGCAAGACTGCTGTCAGCGACGAGAGCCAATCACAAGCAAGGTACCGTTTTAATCATTTTAGACAACCAAATCGCAAATCGCTCATTCCATGGTCACCATACATGGGAAAGATAGTAAAATTAGATTTCGCGCCAGAAATGGGAGTTATTTCAGTGCTCAATGTGGTATAGATGACACACTACCTTGCCGACATTAGCGAAAAATAGGACGAATTCAAAGATATCACCGAAATCTAAAGTTTCAAAACGAGACTACTGGCGCACTCTATCGTATAATCTGCGTACTTGGAGAGCAAAAACCCTCTTCTTTTGCATTACGTGCTCCAAAACTGTTGGTGCGCATGCGCAGTACAAGCTCGCAAGCAAAGACGCTAGATGGCGCCAGGAGTCTCGTTTTGAAACGCTAGTTCGAGAGTCCTCACTAGGTAGCGCTAGAGGTAATTTCCCTAGTTTTTTTTTATCGATATCTACACGGGTTGTAGGAGTTGTAGACCGGAACACACATAGGGAAACCCTCCCCCCCCCTGCGGAATTTTGGACACCTATATATTATGATAGAGTGATGAATTTGGAGTAGAATCTGACTTGTTGGCCGCATGGCCAGTGGTGGGTGTGGCACCCAGGGGTGTCCAAAGGGTGAATTTTGCTGATTTGGTGACCACAAATTATTTTTTTACAGCCAAACCAATCAACAAATTACAAATGTGATTTCAGATTCGTGTTCAGAATCACAAAGTTAGTTATATTCATATTTTTTAAACTCCAATTTTGCCCGGAAATCAAAATTGTTATTTTGGGGCCATGTCCCTAAAATGGTCAAAAATATCCTTTTTCAAAAAAATCTTCAATAATTAGATACTGTTGTATATGTTAAGTAAAAATTAGTTTGTTGGCCACTTCTCAAGTCCTGGGTGTGGCATCCAGGGGTGCCCAGATGTTGCATTTTTCTGTTGATTTAATTATTACAAGATTTTTTTACAGCTAAACTAATAAAGATATTGCCAATATGATTTCAGATTCGTGTTTAGAATCACAAAGTTAGTTTTATTCATATTTTTTGAACTCCAATTTTGCCCGAAAATCAAAATTTTGATTTTGGTGCCATGTCCCTAAAATGGTCAAAAAAATCCTTTTTCTAAAAAATCTTCAATAATTAGATACTGTTGTATATTTTAAGTAAAAATTAGTTTGTTGGCCACTTCTCAAGTCCTGGGTGTGGCACCCAGGGGTGCCCAGAAGTTGCATTTTTCTGTTGATTTAATTTTATTATTACAATATTTCTTTACAGCTAAACCAATAAACATATTGCCAATATGATTTCAGATTCATATTTAAAATTACAAAGTTAGTTTAATCCATATTTTTTTAACTCCCATATTGCCCGGAAATCAAAATT
This sequence comes from Isoperla grammatica, assembly GCA_945910005.1. Classification (NCBI taxonomy): domain Eukaryota; kingdom Metazoa; phylum Arthropoda; class Insecta; order Plecoptera; family Perlodidae; genus Isoperla; species Isoperla grammatica. The sequence goes on along the minus strand of OX246739.1, from coordinate 7,210,777 downwards.
TTGATTTTGGGGTTATGTCCCTAAAATGGTCAAATATTACCGTTTTACAAAAAATCTCCAATAATTAGATAGCGCGATATATTTTAAGTAAAAATTAGTTTGTTGGCCACTTCTCAAGTCAGGGTGTGGCACCCAGGGGTGCCCAGAAGTTGCATTTTTCTGTTGTGTTAATTATTACAATATTTTTTTAGAGCCCCACAGATAAATATAACAGAGTTTTGATGCCATATCAGTGTTAAGAATGTCAAATCTAGCTTTATCCGTATTTTTATAGTTTTGAAATGTGCCTGGAAATCAAAATTTTGATTTTGAGGTAACTGTCTCCATAAGAAAACCAATGGTCATAATTGCCATAAATCTACAATAAATTGTATACAGTGCAAAAATAAATAATTTGTTAAATGATCGGTTTGGTTGATAGGTGTCCCCAAAGGGTAAATTTGGATGGTTTTGTTTTTACCATAAACTCCTTTTTTACAGCCAACAAATTGATTAATATTTGTTAATTTTGACTTTATGTTCGTGTTTAGAATCACATGAGTTTTAATCTACTTGTATTTTAGATACTATTTGCCTCAAAATCAAATTGATTATTTGAAAACCAAAATTAAAATTTTAATGTTGCTATAATTTCCTCGAGAACTGGTCAAAAAGTGGAACTTTTTCAAGATCTTCAAAAGTTGGCATAAAGTACACCTAATTTTTATAAAAATTTAAAACGCATTTACATTTCACATTTATATATTTTTATTTATAACATTTAACTTGTCTGTTATGAGCTTTTGGAGGGGGGGTTGTCAAGATTTAATTTTGAGGTTATGCCACAATGCGTTCATAACGCTTTCATAAATCCCCACTTGTTACCAGGCGAATGATTGTATGCGTATGCCATGATGATTAGTTACTTGGTATAGAGTACTCTCAATTTTCAGTCGGTAGTGAATAGTGGTTTACTCGAGAACTAAGTAACATTGTAGATTTCGTGCTTTATGTTTTCTCATAAATTATAGAACTTTGTTCATGATGGTGTGAAGTGACTGTAACACGTAACATAATGTAAACTCGTTTGCTTTATCAGAGAGTGCTGGATTTCCGTTCACTTGTTTTAAATTAACGCAAAATACAAATATAATATAATTATCTTGAAAGGGATGTATACTTATTTGGTATGTAAGTTTGTGTAACTAAAATATGAAATCAAGACCGAAAATTTATAATTTAAAGTATGCCTGGTGCATTTGAAATCATATTACAAAACGTGTATTGGAGGATAATAAGAAACGAGGCCGAAAGTACGCGAGTTTCAAAATTGTTTGTAAACTAAAATAAATATTATTATCTACATAGTGTGCAATTTGGTGGAGTATTAAAAAGTGAAATTTATTGTACGTGAATGTTATTAAGTACTAAGTAGGCGTATTTTCCTCATAGCACAATGGCGAGGATTATTCAAAACAATTCGATTTGATACCAAGATGTGATGTGAGTGCCTACTTTTTTTAATGTACACGCGAAATTGAATTGTTTGTGATCTAGAAAATGTGTAAGCCATCATGATCGCTGCTTAAAAAACTATCGAAACAAATTGAGTTGGATAGAACATTGTGAACATCTAAGGGCCCATTTTAATAGTTTAGAATATAAACGAGAAAATGAAATGCTTGTTATCTCCATTTATGTATTGGGCACGTATACTCATTACCGGGAAACGCACAAAATACTGTTGGTATTTGCTATTATTGCATAATACATTGCGATAGAAATGTTGCTGACAATGAAACGCGGACGCCCATAAACATTTCACAGATTTCTGGCGATAAGATAAGCCCTGTTTTTTGGTCACGTTTACAACGGCCACACACACAATTGTAACAAAGCAATGTACAAGTAAAATTAAAAAAAGTATACATGATGCTGCAACCGAACCAAAATACAAACTTCTATTTATGAAAATCCCAAATCAAGATTTGATAGAGTATGTCAGTCGGTTTGAGTATGCAAGAAAGTTATCGTCGACAGAACAATCAAGAGACAAGACTAAAAATAGCGTCTTGAACACATGAAGCAACCTTTGACTTTACGTAGACTATCTACATAAAAGCAAATACACTACAAAATCAAACAAATATAATCAAGCAAATATATCTACAAAATCAAATTTATCAAATAATAAATAAATATCTACAAAATCACATTTGCCCCATCCCCCGCCTGCACCCTCTCGTAACAGATCAATTAACATACTTGTAATTATTTTTATAAATTAAGTGTACTTTATACCAGCTATACCAGCCAGATCTAAGGAAACATATCACTTTTTGACTAGGTCTGGGGGAAATTATTCCAAAATTTAGATTTTGATCTTGGGATAATCAATATTTTGCCAAAATTTCGAAAATGAAATTCGCTTAAAACTCAGTTGTCCTTCTAAAGACGAATATGAAGTCAGAATTAAAATAAACTCATAAGTTTGGTTACAAAATAAAAACTTTCCAGTGGAAAAAAATCAGCCAAATTCACAATTCAGCCACCCATAAGAACCACACCGACAATTTAACAAGTTTATTTATTTATAAATACCAATTGGGGGCACTGTATACAATTTATTGTAGATTTATGGTACAAACGGCCATTGGTTTTCATTTTGGAGACAATAGGGAACACGCGTATGAAAATTTTAATCGATTTTTAAATACCTTGTCTCTCATTTAATAATTTTGTGTCTTTGAATTTTGAAAAACGGATCAGTCTATGCCTCAAAATAATTGGTTTAGTTACGATAAATAAAACGGCGCGAAAAACGAGCCGCCGCCATGTAGAGTGGATTTTACGTCATGGTTTTGTACTGAGCACGCTCACCGCCCCAGCGATTGGTCTGTTACGCCACGTCCACAGAATCATTGCGTCACAGCCACCTGTACGCGTTTCAGATCCCCAGTTTAAACTTCAATAAATGCGACCACATTAAACCTATTTAAAAATTTCTTTTTTACGTGCAACTTGCATTAATATACTTTTTGTATCTAATACTATTAAACTAAGTGTTTGGTTTAGCAAAACAAATCGTACGCGTGTTGCCTATTACCTCATTATCAATATTTTGATTTCCGGGCACATTTCAAAACTATAAAAATACGGATAAAGGTGGATTTGACATTCTGAACACTGATATGGAATCAAAACCCTGTTTTATTTATCCGTGAGGCTCTAAAAAAAATAGTTTATAGGAAAGAAAATAAACAGAAAACGGCAAAATCTGGGCACCCCTGGATGCCACACCCACGACTTAAAAAGTGGCCAACAACCTTATTTTTACTTAAAATATACAACAGTATTTAATTATTGAAGATTTTTTGTAAAACGGTAATGTTTTACCATTTTAGAAACATAACCTCAAAATCAAAATTTTGATTTCCGGGCAATATGGGAGTTTAAAAAATATGGATTAAACTAACTTTGTAATTTTAAATATGAATCTGAAATCATATAGGCAATATGTTTATTAGTTTAGCTGTAAGAAAATATTGTAATAATTTAATCAACAGAAAAATGCAACTTCTGGGCACCCCTGGGTGCCACACCCAGGACTTGAGAAGTGGCCAACAAACTAATTTTTACTTAAAATATACAACAGTATTTAATTATTGAAGATTTTTTTGAAAAAGGATATTTTTGACCATTTTAGGGACATGGCCCCAAAATCAAAATTTTGATTTCCGGGCAAAATTGGAACTCAAAAAATATGAATAAAACTAACTTTGTGATTCTAAACACGAATATGAAATCACATTTGTAATTTGTTTATTGGTTTGGCTGTAAAAAAATAATTTGTGGTCATAAAATCATCAAAATTCACCCTTTGGACACCCCTGGGTGCCACACCCACCACTGGCCATGCGGCCAACAAGTCAAATTCTACTCCAAATTCATCACTCTATCATAATATATAGGTGTCCAAAATTCCGCAGGGGGGGGGAGGGTCTCACTAATGGTGTGTTCCGGTGCACCGAAATAATTCTCGTTACTTGTGGCGGGAAACCCTAGATGGGCGTGGAAAGTGGGTGTGACCATGGATTTATAATAGTACTTCGTACTGGATAGGCAGGTGTGTAGTGGGCAGTGTACGAGATTTTGGACCACGCCCCGCAAAGCTAGTCGGCCATATTTGTTGTTTACGTGCTCCGACAGTCGTCGTGACCGCTGCATTTCACATGTTTCTCTCGTGCATATTTCAAAGGAAAATGTCCTTATTATAAGTAATATGAGACTGTTAAGTTATTGTTAATAGTTAATACACTATTGCCTAAGATAACTGGTCTACACAGGTATCAAAGTGGCCACCAGCTGAGTTCGGATAGGCTATGCGTAGGCCTACATTTACAATTATTTGGTAAATGAAGTAAATGCGTACATACCAAAGACAGTATGAAAGCATACAAGTCATTAGACACGCGTACAACTAGCCTACTTCAAGTGTGGTCTAGTGCGTGAAGTGTGTTACCACCCAATCGAAGGCTTAGGGCCTATCCCATTCTTGATTTTGTTTCCTCAAGTGCAAAGTGACGCCGGGCCGAAGGCTGAACGACAAGCCCCGGGAAATATGGGTTCTGGATAAAGAAACGGATGGCTGCATATGTGCTGCTCATTGCACATGCATGGCAGGGTAAGAAATATTGTAATATAGTGATAAATGAATAGGTTTAGTTTAGGCCTCCTAAGCCATAGAAATTATACCAGGCCCTAGGCCTAGGCCTACCTAACCTAGGCCTAGGCTAGGCGTATCTGTAAAAAGCATAAAAAATAGGGCTACAATCTGGGCTGCGTACCAAAGCTATGACTGGCAGTGACTGAGATCCGTACCAACTTGATTCGCAGTTTACCTCGCAGTTACCCCTCCAGTCACTACGATGACTGGGTCGAAAAGATCCAGCTATCGCAGTCAAGGGGGGCGTAGCTAATAATTTTACTGCGAATTATGAATTTATATACAATATTATATGGTTTAAATAGTAAGTGACATCACAACACCATACAATCTCAACTTAGAAGTCCCGTAAGAGTTAAATTATGAATGTAATGTTGTAAGGTTAATTAGCAGATGGCAAATGTTGCTTTTATGAATGACAATTTCTGCTGTTGTCTGCTTTCGCTGTGACTGTGACTGCAGCCCGTACCAGCTGCTGCGTTCACTGCGTTGACTGGGTTACCCCCACCACCAGTCACAGCCACAGTGAACGCAGTCAAAGTTGGTACGCAGCCCAAGAATTGTAGTTCCCCTACACCTAGGGTTGTTGCCAGGTAACAATAATTGTTGTGTAAGGATTTGTTTTCTTTATGGGAAATAACACGCATACAGAATGTAAACGTTTGCTCTGCCTTTAGCTTTATCAGACCTGGGCTAAATGTGCTTCCTAGTTTTAGTGTGCACACCAGCCAGGTCAGTGATAGGATAGCAGCACTAAGTGATCATATAACTCGTTTACGATATAAACCGTTGATTAATCATTCTCAAGCTGTAGGCTGGTTTTTAAAGCTTCAAACCTAGATCGCATACAATTTTTGATAGAAGGTTTGGAAGGAATAGAAGGCTACATTTACGTTGTAAACTAGGATTGTACCATTGAGTTTGTTAGTTAGCCCAATGATTGTACAATGATTGTACACGCTGCTTCCAGCGGCAATCACCGAAAAAAGTCAAAATCGACATTCACGAAAATGATAATCTTATGGTTGTCAGAAAAAACAATTCAAGAAATTGAAGACATTGTTACCCTACAACCTAGAAAGCATTAACAACCGCATTCATACTACATAATCATATTATTTTAATCCTCTAATAAGATAACATTCTTAATAATGGCTGAATATATAAATAATAAATACAGACACTTCCGGTAAAAAACAATAATAAACCGTCCCCAACATCGTCTCGTCATGAAACCTCATCCTATTCGTAATCGTTACTAGATATAAAATATTATATTATAATAGTTTTATAGTTTACATTTAAGTTACCACTTAGTTATATAACTCACAGTATTCAATAATCCGCACACCAGATATTTGTCTACGGACTCTCAAGACATAACTTCTGTCCGTAGATATTAATATTAATGTACAAATCGTCCAATAACCATTCTGTTATGTATCATGTGGAATTATTGAATAAAAATTGATTGATTGATTGAATGTCAACAGCACAGGCTAACAAAAAATTCTATATCAATGTAGTTCACAATATGTCGGATTTAGACGAGTTTGTGCAAAATGACAGGATCAGGTTTACTCCAATCAATAAAATATGAGCTCATATTTAAGTTCATGTTTATTTTAAATATTTGCAAAATTTAATAGTTAAAAAATGTATCTAGGTAGATCTCTAACCTATTCTTATGTTACAGGTAGAATGTAAGAAAGCTGAAGAAATACAACTTTGCTAGACATACACACCATGTAGGTGGCATCAATAAATGTAAACGAGCCACTCGTTTATGTAGAGCCGACACCAATTGAAGGAAACCATAGAAAAAACAAAGTTATTTGAAGCAAAAATAAAGAAAATAGTACCCACTGCAGTATATTTTGCTCTAACACTAGACAGCGATTCCGATTCGGGGGAATCTACTCCGTCATGAGAAAATGCTGAGTGATAGGCCTTATATAAAGATTAAATTATGTATGTAATATAATATGACATATAATATACCAAAATGCTATGACTTTATTTAATAAGCTGAGACGAAGTTTGGTTGAAATGATCATTATCTGGTCTTTAATCTTGACTGAATGAAAATTGGCCATTAATGGGGCTACATATGAAACTAAAGTCTGAAATAATTCATATGAAACAAGGCTAGTATAAAAGTGAACCAAATTGTCTGACATCTGGTGTGCTTTCTAACAGTTTTCGTTAATTATTTTAGTCAGGTCATTGTTTTCTTCTTGACGTTTTTGTACGTCTGCTAGCAGCTCTTTGTTTCGGTTTTTGAGGAAATTATTCCTAGCTCAGTCAGTGGATCACCCCGATCCACAGCAGTCATGGTTCCTAAAAAAAAGAACATGATTACAATTACAACTTTAGATGAATAAGATGGATTTTAATTAAAAATGAATTACTTAAAGCATGGGTACCTACATTTAATGTACCGTACATATAAATTTTTTACTAGGTATATAGAAAAATAAATTTTTGTGTTGTTGGTTACTGATAAATGATAATTTAGTCAATATAGGCCCTACAATCATTGAGTATGCTACAATTCTGTATCATGTACTGAATAAAACAATTTGATTTGAGTAAAACTTGCACTATTTTAATATCTATGACTTACCCTGAGTAGTGAATGGTTCCTCTGTAGGTATAATCATTAATTCACCAGGATGTTGATTCACTGGGAGTTCGGCCTGGTAGTGGTCATCAACCTCTGGCTGGTTAAGGATGGTTGGAGCTGAACCAGGCCTGGGGGTTAAATAAATAAATAAATACCTAAATAAATAAATATATAAATAAATAAATAAATAATACTACTGTATGTAATTATATGTATTCTTGTATGTGTGAGAATAAAATGGAATTTATTATTATTAGGCCTATATTATTAAAGGCCTAATAATAAAGCTAAATGGTAGGTCAAAAATGTTATTATGTGTGTACTCTGGCTACCAACCAAAGATCATACTAGTTCTGAATCTGATGGAAGATTGATCTCTCTTATTATAAAAAAGTAGGCCTAATCACTTAGTGTGATTTGGCTACCTACCGTACTGTAAGTTTTGTACTGAAAATAACTTACCATCAGTGTTGAAGTGAATCTTTTGACCGGCTGTAAAAATTCATCTTTTAAGCGGAACTTGTGGCATGTAGACCAGAAGTCTTCTATATTCTTGCATTTTAGTAGAGATGTTGCCTGAACACACCAATCATCCAGAGCTTGTGATGAATCTACAGAAGCAGCTACAGCTACTTTGAAGTGAAGAGATGTAACTTCCAATAAAATATTTTTTATTTCCAATTCCATGTCTGAGTTGGCTGAAATATAAATACATATATATTATTGTTTGGACCTTATCATTGACCTATCAACAAGTTTAAGGCCTAGTTGAACTATTGGTATCTATAATCTGAAAATATTACTGTATCTATTGATTAAGCAATCTACAACAAAAACCTTTATTACTGTACAATGTAAAAATGTGTGTGGCCTAAGAAGTGACTATTTATTAGAGGAGGCTACCTCTCACAATCCATTAATGTCCATGCACAGAACTATTATAACTTGTTGATCATCTCAAGTTAAATTACAATGCATAGCCATGGCTACTACATGAACATGGAAATTGTATCTAGCAATGTTGTACCCAGCATGTTGTGATTGCTACTTGAGAACATTACCTAGTGCTTAGTATGCCTAGGCCAGAAAACCTTTTCCTAGTTATGGAACTATGGCAATCGAGAACATCAGTTCAAACATGTTACATAATACAGGCAAATGTACTTTGCAAGTCTTGCAACATTGACCGAACTAATACCCTATAGTGTATGACGGATCATGAGGTTATAAATTACAAGAATAGGTCCAGTCTTAGCTTGAGTATTCTGTCAAAAGAAGTAGGTAGGGCCTACTGCCGAGACCATTGCTACAGAGGGTAGCGATGGCCTTGCTGCTAGACCCTAAACAGTTGATTACATTAGCCTATGTGCATTATCTAGCAATGTTGTGCAAACTAGCCTAGGCCTAGCCTAAACCATGTTGAATGCATAATTGGCAGGCCTACTAGGCCTATAGGCTATTTGACATGTGGTGTTGTGTATAAATAAATGTTGTATACAAAGAGTTGTCACACACCATGTTACAATAATATCAAGATGAGCTAAGTGTATAGGACCTAGGCTTATCCAAGTTGGATGCATGGATAGTGATAGTGAATGCTGTTGTCTATCTTAACCTTGTCTACTCTTAGGCCTAGCCCAGATTGGATGTATGATTGATGCTGTTGGCTTGAGTTCATTTACCACATATCAATATTTTCAAGATATTGGCCTAGATCAAAGCGTAGGCCTAGACTAGGATAGGTGAGTGCTAGGGGCCTCGGCCCTAGGCCCTAGGCCTAGTTGATGGTACGTGACCAATTGCCAATATTTTCTACATAGCTGTGACCTTACCAATTCTCAGGACTAGCCAGGGTTTAATTACAATGTTGTGATTCAACTTCATATTTCACTGGTACCTAGGCCTACGCCGTACCGGTAAAATACCTGGGCTAGGCTGTACGGGTCTAGGGCTAGTAGGCCTAGCCCATGACAATAGGCCCTCGCCTACTCCATAGCCCACTACGACTGCTTTTCTTCTAGACAACCTAAATTAAGTACTAGGTAATTAGGCCTAGTAGTTAAATAACCATTCAATCTACTTACCTAACGAGTTTCTTATTGTCAGTCTTGGTGTAAACTACTTCACAAATGTAGTAAGCCTGTGTAGCGCACAGCATATAGGCCTATGCGGCCTTCTGAAGTTTCTTCACAATTCGTAAACAACAAATATGGCGGCCATTTCCGGAACAACAATCGTGGACGGCCCCTCCCATTAGAGCTAGATCTCCTCCTCCAATATAACTCCATGGTGTGACTTAGTACATCCAGCGATCGATTTATTAGGGATGTAGGAGAGACGAAGAAGTCGTCTGCAACCAATATGCACAGACCACAGTACCTAATAATAGTTTCATTGTTTTATTGAGATGGAATTTGGAAGTTTAGGGAGAATGCAATGGAAAAGTTTGTGAACAATATAAAATGCAATGTATCAATCAAAATGTATATTATTCAACTTTACAAGTACACAATCTACAATACTTTTCTTTACCTAAAAATAATAACAATAATAATAATATTTTATTATTTACCACAACAAGGACAAACGGCGAAGAGATATTATAATCAGTATTTACACATAAAATCACATTCTAATAAAATAGGGTTGATAGAACGTAGTGAGTGCTTGTGTTTATATGTGTAAGTGAGGGTGAGTGAGTGTGCGTGAGTGGTAGCATGTAGGCCCACTTGTTTGTGGCTTTACAAGTTACAGACGAACTCTACTTGTCATCAAAAGTCTTCGGCATGTGATTGGTGCTGAAGGTGAGGGTATTGATATCCAGGGACCAGAAGGGAAAGACTCTGGGGCATGCTTCTGTCTTGACAATAGCAAGTGAAGCGATGCGTTCTTCCAAGATCAACATTTCCAATAACCTGAAACAGAATCAATCAAACATCAGTTATTGGGGAACTATGATAATAACCTCATAATTTTTGTAAAAAGTTAATGGAGAATAGGGCATGCAATGCCCTATCAAAAGTGATTCTTATTGAATGGCATTGACATTAGACTATGCTATGTAGGGTGTTGCCAGCATTCCACCCGAGGTGCGCTGTCTCCTAAAAGTCAGAAAATCCTTGTGCGCAGGCAGTTTACTGTTTATAGGCAAAGCCCAAATTTTTTGCCGGCGAGATTTTAGCTTTCGCAGGCTGTCCATACTAATACCAGAAATCTCGAGAATGTATTTGTAACCGGAAAGTTTATATTTCTGTGATTTGTGCAACATAATTTGTGTCATAACACTTTTTTTGTTAACATTATATATCTTTACCGTTTATCCTGCAGTTTTGATCAAATCTGATAAACTTAAGGTAATTCCAGTCTCACGATAATTTGTTCTACGTATCTATTTAAAGAGGTTTGTAAATAGTAAATCTTGAAGGGGGTCATTGTTAAAAAATAATAAAATATATTTTTTGGACAGTGAAACTCATATTATTACGTATGGGTATTAAAACCGCCCAAAATTAATGGTTTTTATTGTATCATCACCATCATGAGAATCGCTTCCAAATATTGAAAAAGTGATTCTGATCCCGTCTTTGGTTTTGTATCAGCTAAACATTGGATTTAAAAACGTTCAGAGTTTTGTTATCTTATGATTGCTATTTTATTTATAATTAAATAATTAATAACCAAAGAAGTAAAAAAACGGTCGTAAAAATATGTTGTTTAATTTTTAACTTTTTTAAACCCACTGTGTAGCTGATACAAAACCAAACGCAGGACAAGAATCACGTTTTCAATATTTGGAAGCGTTCTCATGATAAAATAAAAAACATTTATTTTGAGCGGTTATAATACCCATTCCCGTAAACGTTATACACTGCCTGCACTGTTTTTAGCGAGCGAGATGAAAGCGTGAAGATTAATAAGTGTAATATTAATGTGTGTATTTCCTGAATAGATATTTTCTATTAAACCATAAAATAAATACCTCACTGCAATTTGGATTCACAATCTTCATTGTCAATGTTATTTTTTTAAATTTAATTTGTCAGTTGCAATAGCTAATGACATAATTGTATATTGGCCGTATTTGAGTGGTTTGTAATTTCGTGGCCTTCCTTGAGAATTTGAAAATTCATTACGGGACGCGAGTTCAATCCTTTGTCTCCGTTGCTATATAATCGTTTAATACGCGAAGTGGGTTGTGAAAGTATGTCCGTCGGCGTTGTATTCCTACCAATAAAAACAAAACGTTTTAAAGATGCTATTTTTTAAGCACAATTAAGTACCATGTAGGTAATATCTGGTTCTTGATTCTTCATTCTCGGCGAGGTGGGAAGGCAATTGACAATTTGAGGACTCCCCCCCCCCCCCCGCCCCCCCCGCTCCACACACGAAAGTTGATTGAATTAATGCAACCTTGTTAGTGATGTTTAACCACGCGTACATTATGTTGATGTTACAAGGATGGGTAATATACACACAAAATTATGTGTCATACATTTGATGGTAACCAATACAAATCATTTTCTATAGATTACGTGTGTGTGTGCGTCAAGCCATACATTCGGTATGCCTGTTGACGTGCCAGTGTACCGTCTATTCCCGTAACCTAAATCTACAAATTCTACACCCTTGTGTACAGCAAGGCTAATCGCGATGACATTACAAATACCCAAAATTAACTGCTTTTGTTGGATTTTGTTGAAACTCGGCACGTGGGTAAACCAGTGGCAGTTCAACTCGAGTACGCAAAGTAAATTCGAAAAGGGGGCGTCCATATTGGGGTGTAAAGTCAAAATTTTGTTATTACCGTTTTATTGAACTAAACTGTAAATTTAGCGGTAAACACGCTCACACTATAAAAAAGTTCCCCAATGCCATTTTTTATATTTTGTGTTGGGGAGGGGGGGGGGGGAGGGGGTAATCACTATTATTAATCTGATCAAAACGAAATTTGGTTTGCTTATGGTCGTTTGCAAGTAGGTTACTTTCTATTTTCGTTATTCAGAGTACAAACGAATATGTTTACAGCAAGGCTAATCGCGATGATAGTTAAACATAAATAGCCCTGTTTTGTTGGACTCGGGAGTAGAAAGCGGCGTAAAGTTGTAGTGTTGTGTAGAATTATTTCATAACAACTATGTTAAACCATGATGTGCAACGAGAATAATGAAGATAAGTAGAAAATGAACAGGCATAAACGTCTGATAGAGCACAACTCGGACATTTGTGAACCAATTTTTACGAATTTTTGACTAGCAGGGACCGCGTAAAAAAAGTGGCCAGGTTATGAAGGGACCGACCCACGCGCCGTGTAGCGGCCAAGGCCGCGAAGCGGTCTTGTACTTGTATATTTTTTAGTAGATATTTTTCATTAAAATAAAAACCACGTACGTCACTGAAATTTGTATTCACAATCTTCAGTGCTCAATGTTCTTTTCTAAAATTAATTTATCTTGCCATCATGCCCTCTATACTAAAATTTCAGGGGTGGATTATGGTGTGTTAATCGGAGACAAATAACTTATGAATTGATTAAATAATTGGAAGCATATTTGTTGCATTAAATTGCTTTTTATGTCAATACAATTTTACATATTGCAATATTTTCAACCATTATGGGTAAGGATGAATGTATGTGGGGGGGGGGGGGGGGGGGGGATTTATGACACAATGAGTCTAGCAGTAGGGCGAAATTGTAGTCATCTCAGCTGTTTTAACAGCTGCACAACCATAATTAATTAATTAAAAACAAGGTGTTGAAGAGCAAATTGTAAGTCGTCATTGTGCACAGAAAAATGTAAACTTACCTTTATATGTACAAATGTTTTAAATTTTGAGTGATACCTATGAAATATGAATATAGGTTCACTTGGAATCAGCTAAAATAAATATAAGCTTTCTGTTATTATTAGCTGATATCTTGCAACAATCGAGTGAGATTAGAGAAAAATTGATAGGTACTCAAATTGAAGTTAAGTTTATAATTTTTTATTGAGTTGTAAATGGTAAAAACAATAAACATACTAAATTTGTAAAATTATTTTTATCAGTGAGAAACTTGAGCCTGGCCTTGTGGACGTATCTCTTCAATCCTGAGCCTGATTGCCGACAATGACACACGATGCTCATTATCCAAGAAAATGAATCGTTTATTGCTTGTGATAGTCGTATTAATTCAGCGACAGTTTGATAGATCGAGAGTTACAAAACAATAAATTGATTTAAAATAAAGATTAAATTTGCAAATTTCTGCGGCACACCATGCTCCTCCGTTGCACACTGGTTAAGCATAACTAATTTAGAATATCCTGTTACTTCCACTAGTTTCGAGAACATTGCTCCAAAAACATATTCGTTATCTCGGACCCAAAATATACAACTCTCTTCCAACAATAATAAAAATATCAGAAACTAAATTCCAATTTAAAAAATACCTAATATCATTTTATTAGGCACATCTGATGAGGTAATAAACACGATACTAGGCATAAAAGGGGGTTAATCACATAGAATTCTTGAAATTCCTAAAACCATATTTTCTACTACCCAAGTACATAAATTACTGCTCTGTTAGGTTGTAGGTTACTGCTCTGTTAGGTAAGGTTACTGCTCTGTTAGGTTATAGAGGTTACAGGAAATAATTATGTTATTCTTCACTTTCTTTCACGTTCTCTTTGTAGGTTAGATTTAAACAATGTTTAATGTCTTATTATTATTCTTGTACATTCTCACCTAATATACTTATTTACTTATTTATTTTAATTTGCTGCAATTATGTAGAGAGCTTCGAATGCACAACTATACTCTACTTCTATTGGAAGTTCTCTGCAACTGTATCCCATACTATGTAAAAATGTGTATTAAATTGCAAAATAAATACTAAGAACTAAGAAGTATACTTTGTTCAATTGTTCATGTTTACATTTTCATTATAAGACGTTCACAGGAATTATATTTTACTTAGCACATTAATTTTTTTTTTAAATGTAACAACATTTATTCAGAGACACTTAATAAGAGAAAATGAGAAAGCTTGTAATATTTAAAGAGTGAAATCAACAATGAAAATCATTTCAATCGATTGTTTCATTTTATTTTATTTGGAGTAAATTTTAAATCAATTTTAGAGATTTAAATTGAATTTTATTGATCAGTTTAGTTCAACGTGGACCTAGAGGCAGACGCTCTGTGCAACTTCTGCGCGCCTGATACATCTAGCTACTCTTCAGGCATGCAAGCAACATAGCCAGCAGCCTTGAGAAGAAACAATGAGTGAGTGACACATAGCACACAAACACATAATAATCAATAGTGCATTCCATTATATTACTTACGACCAAACTACTCATTACTTCTTAGATTACTATTATCAACAACGCAAACATATAAAATTAACAAACACTGTAATACTAAATAAACACAGTTATTTTCACTATATCGATTTGTAAGTGTTGTGTGCACCCACATATGTTTAATAAAATGATATATTTTTATTACTTTTGACTACGTGACTCCCTCCCAATAAAAAATATCTTTCTAAATCTTGACTTTTCGCCTCAAAATTTTATGACTTATTGATAGCACAGCATTATAGCTTTTTAAACTTTCTGCTCGTTATGGACCCTGCTTGATTAAAAACGTTGACTTTTTGCCGAGCATTTTTTATTTTTTGTTATAGCAGTCCTTATGAAAATCATAATTATATGTTAATTTTATTATTTACATTTCAATACTGTGCAGTAATTCCAGATATTAGTTAGTTTCAGTAAAATTACGTAGGTTCAATATTATCGGCATAATAGTCTAATTTTATCCAAACGTACTACTGTGTTTATTCTTTTTCTAGCTCCGTCATCATTCGAAAGATTTGATATTGAATATTTTGAAGATATGAACTAAAAAGTCTTAAATTTTCACACTTTTCGAGCTAATTGTGACGAACACGTAAACTTCAAAAGGTTTTGATTGAGAGACTAGCCACCCTGGTTGAAATAGAAACTTACCTCGTACAAAAGTCGGTGTCTAGCTTATCTGGGAGGTCGTGGTTGTACAGTGAGTCAGCCGAGTGTTGGCCGGGCTGGAGATTGTCAGCTAAGCAGGCCGCTTAGCTGGGTTGCACTGCTAGAACAATTGCGCATATTATATAACATATTGTAAGTGTAGGTTTTCACGGACAACGTCCTAATTATATGTAACTTTTGGGTTAAGACCGTTTATAGAAACAAATAAGAATATTAAATTATATTTATTAATAATATTTTTTTTAGGAATCCCTGTTATAGGGTGCACACCAGCTTTACCTGATGTGTCTCTCTTTAGGTGATTTATTTGGTATGTTAGGGTGTTTGTATAGTTTATAGGAATGTCTGAAGGCTGATAGTATGCCTCCGTCCCAGCATTCGCCTTTACGACTGAGGAAAACCTCGGAAAAACCATTAGTCAGAACAGCCGGTGCCCAGAATCGAACCGGTGACCTCCCGAATTTGTCTCGCGTCTTAGGCCTACCATTTAGCCATCTCTATCGATATTATATTTATTGACCTTTCGTCGGGATTGTACCAACGTTTTGAAAATATTAATATTCTTTGAAACTAAACATATTTCAATACACATCCAAAGAAGTGGAAAAATCAATAAACAGAAACTAGTCAAACAACTAATACCGATCAAGAGTAGATA
This sequence comes from Isoperla grammatica, assembly GCA_945910005.1. Lineage (NCBI taxonomy): Eukaryota > Metazoa > Arthropoda > Insecta > Plecoptera > Perlodidae > Isoperla > Isoperla grammatica. The sequence goes on along the minus strand of OX246739.1, from coordinate 7,194,770 downwards.
AGCTGTTTGAAGCCAAAAATGTCATAATAACATTATGTAGACTTATACCTTCTAAATGAGTATGGGCCGGGGTCAACAGGAAACGCTAATTATAGAACAGTCCGTGTCCATATTTTAAAAGTGAAAAAACGAGACAGTTAGTGGGACAGTTATAGCCGGACACTCGTGGACAGTTAGCTGGACAGTTAGCCGGACAGTTAGCCGTTCCATCAGTTAGTATACTATGTGGTTGCATAGTTGTGTGGATTGTAAGGGGTCTGGGGTTTAGCAGGTGGTTTAGCACTCAATTGTTGAATATTTTATTTGTTGAGCCTTTGTTGAAAATAAAATCGCGCAGACAATGGTACAGATTAACAGTTTTTGTGGCACGTAATAATTTGTACCTGAAAGTACTTATTTTAAAAGAAACAACAAAAACAGGAATATCCGCTCATCCCTCAACGCGATCTTAGTTGCACGCTCGACAAACCTACGTACAGAGAATTCCCTTGCTCACGTTGTTATCAATCGAGCGATCAGACAGGAATGTAGACTACGATATGGCAACGATGCAAGTAGGTATATTTGACAACATGTAGCGGTCTGTCATCAGTTCTCGATTGTAATATTGATTTTCTTTCTATCTTACCTAACAATGAGGTGGCTCAGCGGTAAAGCGAGAGACTCGAAATCGGTAGAGCCACAGACAGTCGAGGGCTAGAGAGCCGACAAGCAACTGTAAGCCCGTCCCTCTTCGCCCCCCCCCTTCCCCCCCCACACTGTTACAATCGACCGCGTTGTCTTTTCTTTATTGACAGAATACTGGGATATCTTTTCCCCAAGAATTACAAACCGGTAAAAATACGTATTTTCAATGCATCTCTCGGGACACCGGTACAAGTGTTCCGATAACGGTACTGTACCCGTCAAACGGTACGTCTGGTCACCTTAGTTATCTCTGTTATTTGGAATAGTTGTGAAGGAACTAATCAGGTACCTACCTTATTGATTTTCTTACCTCTTTGCATCTCCTACATCCCTGATACACGGCTCGACTTTGAAGCACATACGGCGTGTGCAGTGATGTCGGAACCGCAGATAGTAGTAGATAGCTTGCCCGCCCGAGCTTGCATAGGGTGGGACGGGGGGGGGGGGGGAAGGGGGGGGGGGCAGAGTCATGGACAAATCTTGCCCTCCCTGGAAAAAAGTTGAATTTATAGAAATTGAATGATACCATACACTGTAATTTTCAAACAGTGTTTGCAGTTTCGAAGGGCTCAGATAGTCGCCTCTTGTATTGTGGCACCATGGCACGTTGTAAAAATTTTACAGTTTGACAGCTGCACAGACAGGCACAGACACAGACACCGACAGGCCTGCAGGAGCCTGACATTGTGATAGCAACGGAGACACGGTCGGACGAGGGGGCAAACTGGTGCGGATGTGGAGCTGTAGGAGCCAGACATGACATTCAAATTTTGGCGGTGCTAGAGAATCGATTCTACGATTAAATCGAATAAAAAGTAGAAAGAATCGAAAGCAAAGAATCGATTATTAAAAAGAATCGATTATTTTCACCCATCTCGATAACTGTGACGGACGGACTGACTGCGAGATTGAACCTTGATTGGGAAAACGGGAAGTAAATTTAGGTGTCAAAAATCTTCCAGTGACAATAATTTTATTCAAGCGAAGTATTCTTCAATCGTAAGTTAGGAATCTGTAAGATGATAAAGTTGTTTTCTCTAAAACAACAGAAAAAAGATGGGGAAGCAGTACCTGGCAGGCCTAATCAGAAAAAAGCTTCTGCTGCCCAGCTGAGAATAACAAAAGGTAGGCCTAGAGCTATGGCCTGCTAGGCCTAGGACCTAGACAAGGAACTGAATTTACTGATTCTAGGTAATACCTATAGTCATGAGAGCTAAACATTCAGGTAGGCCTAAACTCTCAGTTGTCGCAAAGTCTGCAATCCATAGGCTGGGCAAGGAGGGGCCAGCTGCAGAAGAGAACCAAAGTCTTGAGTTGATGTCACTTGATGTAGGCCCTAGCCTAGGGCCTAGGCCTAGGCTAGCCTAGGCCTATAACAAGACTAGGCCTAGGTCGGGCGTACTTTGTATTGAGTCCTAAACCCTAAACCTTTCTTCAAGAAATTAAACCTGAATCCTGATATTCTTTCCAGATATCAACGAGCTAAATTTACCCAAGACTTGCAACACAGAGTTTCCTGATCCAGATGACTTGTTGACGTTCAAACTAGTAATCTGCCCAGACGAGGTATGGTGCATTATTAACATCGATTTACTTTTATTTATAGACGTAATAGTGGACTAGTTATAGAGTAGGCCCAGGACAAATACCTATAAGCACAGTATAACGAGCATACAGTAACGAAAGTGCTATGCCTGGCACAGCAGACGACTTGCGGCACGGAAGCGGGTGGCGTTCGTAGCGGTGGGTTAGACCAAACTCAACGAGACCATTGACGAGACCTGGAGGGAGGGGGAGAGGGATACCTGCTCGCCACCCCTCGCCGCGCTCCTCACCAACAAAATGAGCTAACTCGGATAACTCGCCGCCAGGGCTGCGCGCGCAGGAGTGTGCCGATGGAATATCGCCCAAGTTTCGATACTGTATGCTCCTTATACTGTGATAAGACTTACTGAAACGGGCAACTAGGCCTATAACTGTAATTATCGGCTGAAGTTTGTTTCCGTGTTATCTTGCGACGCGATACACAATTCCATTTCTGGTAAAGGTCTACCTTATTGTTAGATTGTTGAAAAGATCAATTTTCTCGGAGATTTCCGTAGCCGATCAGACTTTAGATTTGGATTGCATTCTATAGGCCTACATGCTTTAGCTTTTGATCTGTCTATTATTAAGAATCAATTATTAATTGTGCATCGCAGCACTTCCCATTATAGACGTCGTTAGTTGCCGTGCTGTTATAGTCGTTGTGCTGTTATATGCCTACATGACGTGTTTTATATCATCCCGTTCAGTTGATGCGGGATCTCAGATTCGTGCACGGCCAGTACACGCTTCTATGCAAGTCAGACTCAGATGGACTGATTTTTCAAACACATGCATCTTTTACCCCGTTTAAACCCGTATCTCACTCCCTAGAAACTAGAACTAGGCAGCTCTGCACACACTGAAACTGCATATATATCCAGTGCTTTTAACATTTAATTATTTAAATTCTCTGAAGATTATCAGTGTTCGAGCAGGTAAAATAAGCTAAGGAATAAGTTCCCCGTACGGTAGTAAAAATATTAGTAGGCCTACTGTAACTAGGTACCGATATGTAGGCCTACTTAAATGTTTTGTGAATTGTTTTCAGGTTTTTTGTAGAATGTGATTATGTAATTCTGTTATAATAAAGGCATTATTTCATTTCAGGGTTTTTACCGTGGAGGGCGCTTCGTTTTTAGTTTCAAAGTAGGGCCTAATTACCCACACGAACCACCCAAAGTAAAATGTGAAACACCAGTTTATCATCCAAACATTGACTTGGATGGCAACGTTTGCCTCAACATTTTACGAGAAGATTGGAAACCAGTCCTTACAATCAATTCTATAGTTTACGGGTTGCAGTATTTGTTTTTGGTAAGTATAGATGTAGGTAGTATGTAGTACTATCACCCTTTAAGGATTGCCTTTAACTTGTTGCCAATTAAATTACATACTTTTTAAGAATTAATATTTAATGTGATAGGCTTGTCAGCAGAGACAAATTCATACATTCATTTAATGTTAAGAAGGAGCTTAACACCTGCAGATCACAAAGGTGGATAGGAACAAGACTATTATTAGTAAGCCTAATTTTATGAAATTTATGAATTTAGATGATCCTCTTTCAGATTATTTGCACACTAGGCCAGTGTTGTATGTTGTGGAACAGGTGGCTAGCATTATCTACTCTTGGCTATTCACTAGCCTAGCCACGCACATTGATAACAATGGGTCCAGATCAACCGACTGATGCTTTATCACACTAGTAATAATATCTAAGTTAGGTCTATAGGCCTACTTATATTATGGTGTCTCACTCGACTAAACGATGATTACAGCCGTGACCAACACCTGCACCACCAATAAATACATCAACAACTCTCACTACTTTCCTCGCTTTAACTACATTTAACGTTATACAAAGGAGCACACTACATGAAAATCGTAGTATGCTACTTAGAGCAGTACTGCACAAGGCTGATTGTAGTAATTCTACATTTTCGAATTTGTGCCCCCCCCCCCGACTTATTTGTGCAAAAATGTATTACAGTTTCAGTACACTTCTAGGGCTACTGTTAATATCACAAGTGTTGATGCTGTGGTTTAAAATAAATTTCTACTTTCAGGAACCAAATCCTGAAGATCCTCTAAATAAAGAAGCTGCGGAAATGTTGCAAAACAACCGTCGAGTATTTGAACAAAATGTTCAAAAAGCTATGCGAGGTGGCTACGTTGGATCTGTATACTTCGATCGGTGTTTAAAATGATTACTGATTCAGCTTGGTCTATAGACTATTTATCACCTGAGTGCTTCTTGTGGGCAGATTAAATTTATAACTTAATTCTTTGATATTGTAACTAAGAAAAACAATACATATATGAACGGAGTGCATTTCTGTACCGGGCAGTGGATTTGTAAACCATAAAATTTGCTTTATTGATAATTTACTAAGTATAATTAATTATCTTAAATTCAAGAGTTTGGATAAGACGATGCTCCATTACCATTAGCACAATGGTGGATCACCTCTAAACTGATGAAATATTAAGTTTCCTTAATAGTATACATTTTTACTGCTTTATTTTTATATGCAGGTTTGTTAGCACTTTCGTACTCGATACAGTTTTAAGTAAAAATTGTCAAATTGGTTTTGGTATTTGCAATTATATGTAGGCATACTGTCCGAGCTTAAGATTTTGCACCAACTTGGATACATTTGCCAGTGTTGGGAAATTTTTTAACCATTTAAATGCCCAGTTTATCATTATACAATTCTAAAACTCTTAAAAAGTTTCTTTAAAATATGTATGCTAAAATTATTAAGTTACCTGTAAATATTTGGAAATCATATATGAAGAAGAACTAACAATACTACACATTGGATGATTTATTCTTAGGAAATAATAACTACAGCCTGTATGATGTTATGTCCTATATTATGTAGGTTTGTCAAAATCAACAGAACATCAGTGACTGGTACAGGCAGTGTAGCCTACTATGCACAAAAAATGTTATCCTAACTTTATAAAACTAAAAAAACTAACAGGCATGTGAAGGTTCAACTTCATTTTTGTTATAAAAAGAGTACCCTAAGTTTGTTGAAAAGTCAGTTATGTTCGTTAGTTCCTTCTGAATTTATTTCTTTAACACTGGTATTTAATTGGCTTACAAAACAAATCTAAGCAGCCAGCAAACAATGCAGTGATACACTCGGTGAGCTTTCAAATGTTGATACAGCAATATAAATCTATAATCCCAATTGTTTGCAAGCCAATCCTGTACTTATATTTAGGTGTATCTACTGAGAAATCATGTTATTGATTCCATCTAGAGGTAACCTGTGGAATACTGAACATAAGAATTTGAACAATGAGTGTCCACAGTAATTGTTGTTTTGTATTTATATTAGGAAAAGGGCATCAGTTGGAAGATAAATCTTTTGGAACAGTAATTCATAATATAACAACAATTGGTCGCACGCTAGACTAATCACAGCGTCTCTTGACAGATTAGGTCACGCAAGTGTGGTATGTATGTTGTTATTTTAGTTGTGTGCATTGTATTCATCCAATCGAGTTTTCTTCCAACTGATAGGGTGCCTTTATATTATTAGGTCCTACAGCTAGGTATGTTTAGGCCTATGAATATGTTACACTGAATAAACATGGTAGTGGGAGTGATCCAAGTTTGTTACGAAAGGGACAGGAGAACGGATTATTTTGAGCCAGTTTTGATACCTGACTGACAAGTAGTTATAATCGGTTGCACTGATAGTGATGTAATATCATTGTGACTAAATTGGTTTGATCAACAAGTAGCCAGCATTTTGTCTGCTACAGTATAAGTATTTTTAGCTCATTGGGGGGTATACTGTTGTTTCAGGTTGCACTTGCAAAACTACTTATTGTTAAGTGTAATATATCTGAAATAGTAGGCCTAATATATCAGCTCTTACTGTTTAGTCAATATACATGAAACTAATTTAGTCAATACATTTTGATGTTACTGTACTCGTCTTACAAACCATTTGAAAAATCAGAATCTGCACTATATGAAGCTTGATGTAATGTGTCTGCTATGTATGTTCTATATTGGCTAGCACTGTTTTGATCCAAGTTTGTTACGAAAGGGACAGGAGAACGGATTATTTTGAGCCAGTTTTGACACCTGACACAAAGTAGCCTAGTTATAATCGGTTGCACTGATAGTGATGTAATATCATTTTGACTAAATTGGTTTGATGTGTGTAGAATGTACACTTGTTGACATATATAAATCAAGGATAGTAAAGAAATCTCCTTTATCAATATCTTTTCCAGTAGTTTGCAAGTTCCTGGTTGAACTGGGCTTGCATATGTCAAGGTATAAAGAACACAATCTAAGTTTAAGACCTGAAGTAAGTCTGCACTAAGTTTGAAGGCATTTAGCAAAACCAATAATATGTGCCATGCATATTTTAATGTCCTTGACATCTAGGACCAAGTATTTGAAGTTTGAAACTTTTCTTTTTATAGACAATACGTACAATACTCACAAACATAAGAGTAGTTGCAAGGTTTATACCACCAGGGGCAGAAACTCAAGAACTGACCCAAATAGGTGTTGATGGAAAAGATACCTTTCTTACCCTTGATTTATATACATTGGCAAGTAAATAGTATACAAATATTAGGGATGTCAAACGATTAAATTATTATAATCGATAATCGAATTCACTTTCACCTCCATAATCGATTATTAATCGATTTTAATCGTTTTGTTAAATGTCGGTATAGTAGCAAGTTTCTTCCAAACTTCGGTCTGGTTTCGGTTAGTTTGAATTGCCCCCGCAAGCCACGAGTTCGCAATTCGACTTCTTTTCGACTATCGATATATTTTACGTCACGGAGTATTTTTGTTATGTTCTGTCCAAGATTTCGACGATAATTTCTGTCCTAGTTAGGCCTGAAGGGCTATAGTTATTCACTTCCCGTTTTTTTTTTAACCAATAAGTAATTAAGTATGTTGAATATGCGTCGTAATATTATTATTTTCATGTGCAGCGTAATTAAAATTTACGTGATGTGAACTAAAAATCGTAGCGACTTTTCTAACCTTACTTCTCTTGTTATTTGTGAACAAACATAACAACTCGTATTTTTATAGATCGTAGGCGTCGAATGCTGGGTCTAGGGTAGGCGACTAGACACAGCTATTCAAAATATGACTGGAAATTCGGCTCAAATTATGACACAAAGTTATGCTGTTGCTGTTCTTAGGCCTAGGCATTGGCCTAGGCCTACTGTAAATGAAACTGTGAGCAATAGCGATGCTAGCGCTAGCGCTCGCGCTCGAATAGGCGGCAGATCTTGAGAACTAAATTTAAAAAAGCGCGAAAATTTAAAATCGATTTTTTTTTTAAATAATCGATTAATCGAATCGATTTAATCGTAATCGTTGACATCCCTAACAAATATACAATATTATGTTCCGTTGACTTCTTGCATTGTGTCCCATTATTAATAAGTCAACAATGTGCATAGAACAGTAGTAGAAATAACTGCTACTGTAAACTGTTTATGTACCGGTAGGCCTATTAAGCCTAGTATATTATTATTTATATGAATTCATATATTTTTTTTCTACATACAGCTTGTACAAATCTGATGAAATGTACTACTAGTAGTTACATAAAGGTTTGATCTGTTCACCTTAAACCCATCTGTCAATAAATTATTTAAACTTTTATTGCCGCGTTCATTGCTATTTAGTACCTATTCACACAAGTTTAATTAGGCCTACATGAATCAAGTATTGCGGTTGTCAATGTCGCAAAATATACATCACAACACCAATTAAAATATGTCCTGTGCTTTGGAATTTTAATTGACCTAGGCAAAGATAGAGTCTACCCACTCAGTAACAAGACTGATTGTAATTCAAGAAGGAATAATCAAATAAATCCAACGAAAATAACAATATGTTGTATGACAGGCCTTACAAATATTGTATATAAATGTACATGAAACCTAGTGTCCTAATCACAACTCTAATCAAAATATCTCTTATATTTTCTGTTTCTCTTTTATCCAGTCTTTTAAGTCTGTATTCACCTTGCTGATGTCTTATCTCTTAGTTTGGCATATGGTCTCCCCCCCCCCTGTTATAATACAGCAGTTATTTTGCAGTCCCACACCTTTTTAACTCTTCTAACAGTTGACACTCCTGATTTTCGTGTGGCGTGGGTAATGAGTCACTATCGAAGTAGCGGTGTATAGGTAGGGTTTACCACGCCACTTTTCTCACTACAGCTACAAAATTTGTAGCATGATATTGCTTTTGCTACAATTTGAGGGTGTGTTCCAACTTGACGTTTTTCGTATTTAAGCTTAGTTATACAGTAATGGAAAGGAAGTGGCTTCACAAGCAGACGACCAATGCTGGCCGAAACTGTACACTACGACACCGACTAACCCACCAAACCAAGATGGTTGATACCAGCCATCACAGCTGATACTTTTTAGGTTAGGAAAATACCCAATCAGGTATTGAATGTAAGTGGAAGTATTATAATCGTATTTATTCCCATTAGATGATTGATATGATAACAATAATCTTTGTGTTAGCATACTAGGTGGCGTGTCCAAAGCTGTTAGTGTTTAGTGTGTAGCAGGTTAGTGGATAGCAGGCAAAAATCAAGTTGGAACACACCCTGAATGTAAACAAAGTAGCATACTACTAGTTGCCCTACAGGAAAACAAATCATGCTACGAGTAGCGCACCTCTCCCTAAGACTGCTTAGTGCTTATTAATAACCCAGTAGAGTAGGCCTACACTGTCAAAAATAAAATACTTTTTATTTACCTGCAATGTGGTTGTCACTTGCTTTTCTAGACTGGTGGCTTGAGGCACTCCATCACTTCACAGTATGCTGGCAGTGGTGCAACTGACATGACATTGACTTTCTGTTTTGTTCATGACTAAGTACTTGTAAATTTTTGTTAAACAAACTAGGCCTATATTATATATATTATGTCTAGGTCCTTCTAAACAGATAACTTAGTGTATTTTATTTTAACCTAGTACCTTACCTTCAAACAAGTTTTTTTTTAGTAACTCCAAGGTGCATATTCTTCTTTTGCTCAAAATAAATTTTATGATTATAAAACGGTCACTGGTAGTAATAAAATGTAATTTTTAATATGCTCAATGTTTCGGAAAGATTACATTTCCCATTTTCAAATGCGAGAAAAACGAACAATAGGCCTACAACATATAAATCAACAAAAACTACTGCCTAGAAGAAAATTATGTTTTGTGATTGAGGATCACAGCAACTCAATAACTGCAAAATTTCTTGACTGACTTCTTGTCACCATTAATAGGGTGTTTGGCTCTACAACATTTAAGCATTTGTCAACCTTATTTTTCTTCCCGAAACATTGAGCATATAAAATAGCAGGTGTAGGGAATGGGGATATAGGCCTACTTAGGCTGCAAAACATTACAAGTAGCTGACTGATAACAAGTGCATTGAGACAATTTCACCGAAACTAAGAAATGTACGGCTTGATACGGAACGATACCAAAAAGAAGAAAAAGACACCACGCAAACTATCGAGTTTCGCCTCTGGCACAAACATCGCCAATTTACATAGACAGCAATGATTTGTATTAATTTTATGAAGCCTTCGTGTCTGCTTGCGTCCATGTTAGCCACGTAAAATTTAGATTAAGCCATTTTAGGCTCTTGGCAATAGCACGCTGAAAATACTGCAGTGGCAAACTCATATGGTTCAAATGATCCTACAAGTTGCCATCTAATCTTACAGATATCAAAATAATAAATACATAAAGCATAATATCAACCACTTGCATGCAAAATTTACTGGACAAATTCATAACAATTAATGCTAATAATAGAACATGGAAACAAAAATACGCAGTAAAATAAATATTAGAAAATAAATTTAATATACAGTACTATAGCAAGCACTAATGTGTACTACCACCACTGGAAATGGATAGATGCAGCTGATGTGATGTGTAGTAAGGTAACATCATATTCATGTTTAAAATTTTAAATGCAAACCACTTTATATTTCAGTAATATCACTTAAACAGATATAGCCAGGCAATATCATTTTCAAGTTTCAACTAAACAAAATATGTGAATAGGTAAGTTACAGTACGACAATCAGAATAATAATATATCTATAATGCATTGCATATAATTTAAATACATATATTGCTTACAAAGGGTGTATTCAAAATAGAATATAATAAACAGTAAAAAATCGTAGCTGTTATTTTCATTATTCAATGCATCTATGATTTCACTTTATTACTGATCCAGCAACTTTCTAGTATTTAAAAAAAAAAGAACATGAATAATACAAGGCCACTGGCCATCAAGCCCAGCATTAAATATATTATAGGCCTATCATACTTTTTAGGAGTGGGCCAGCAACATAATCACCTTACAAATTATTCCAAGAATGTAACATTTAATTGAGATGTACTGATGGTCAGATGCCACGATGTAGCGTAATGCCCGTAAGAGAAGAACAATTTACTTTGCTATCCAACGTACAATTGGGTGACACAAGGATCCAGCATACTAAATACAATTATTAGAAAAATACATAATAATACATAAAAAGAAATTAATACTACGTTTTGCAAAGTGTTATACGTATAGAATAGATAGATGGTTATAAAAAAATGGCTGAAGCCTTAGAATTGTTCCAATTGTAATCAAGGCAATTGATAAAGTTGGTTCACAACATTTGATATTGCTATCCAAGATACATGACTGAGCCAAAGAAACTAATAGCAGTGGCGGTGCATTGTGCATTCTACAGAAATCTCGGGCATCAATGATCAAATTAGCTACTTTCAACCGTTCTAATCAACATAGTCTACCGCGGGCATAAGTCGCCAGAGCGATCTTATCTAAAATATGTGTTGCTTTTTACCCCCCCTCCCCTGGCATTATCTGGTACGATTAGAAAGAATTAAATAATCGATACCATAACCATATTGCAGATTGCAATATTTAAAATGTATAATCAACAAACAAAACAATAGGCTACATAGTAAAGCTTGCAAAAAAATCTTAATTCATTTTTATGTAGCAAGGAAATACATAATTGGGTCTGCATCTGGTATGGTCTCTAGGCTACCCATAAAAACAATACAAAAATAAAACTGGCAACAACTATTTATTAAGTTTATTTATAGACCTATAAAGCAAAAAGCATACACAAATTTGCTGGATCAGCATAAAAAAAAATATGTGCACGAAATATGCTTAGCTATTCAACAAATAACCGTGTTCATGAAAAGTGACCATACTTGCTAATCATAGAAAGCAAGTTACTGACAACACAATAAATGTCATCTTTATCTTTGGCCAGTGAGACACCAAGTTAAAAAAGAAAAATAATTGTACTAAGCTCAACTATGATTCAACAAATCACAAGTTTGTACCAGAATCGTATTCACTAGTAACTGAATATATAAATTAATGACAAACAATGCACAGATTTAAACTTGTAATTTAAAGGATGATTTTACATATTGTATGGGAGTTAACATGTATTTTGTAATTTGTAAAAGACTTTTAACACATTTTCAAACTTGAGCACATAAATTTATGAACAAAATTTGCCGAAAATAACATGTTTATGGTACTGTTTAAGTTGGCTGGCTTGAAACAGATACCTCGAATTGAATCTTACCGGCCTAGTGGAGAGCCTCCGAAGTTGAAAGAAGTAGGCACTGTTTGCTGGTTGAATACGTACCCTGCAACAAGACAAGTACTATGTAGTTGTAATAGCCCTTGAAACATTGGGATACAAGGATTGTGGTTTATAAGACGAGATTGTGGAGGATGGACTACAATGACTGGCAACACAAGTTAATATTGCAATCTTCGCGCATTCATATCACCAATGGATGCTCCATCTGGTGTTGACGTACTCCTCCCCCCCACCACCCCCCTTCTGCCACACATCACTAGTGATTGTGAATGAGCCATGTTGCCACGTTGCACGCTGATCAGACTAGATCGATAACCGGTACACTAAGATAATACATATATTAGGGCGATTCATTTCCGTGTTGCGGGTGAAAGGAAATTTGCGTAAAATCGTTATTCTTGGGTATAGGCCTAATGTGGGAGAAAACAAGATTTGATCATAAATGGCAGATAATCGTTGTAAATACTGTATATTGTTTTTGGCCCTAATACCTAATAGAACAGCATTTTTTTTTTGTTTACCTATTGTGACACCAGCCCCAGGTCATACTGTCACAGGTCATGTACTATAAAGAAATGTAAAGCAGCAAGAATGTTGTGTTACCTCCACTCTGCTCTATTCTCTTGCTGTCTGCTGCTGCTTTTCGTTGATCAGCCAACACGATTACATCTTGTAGAGCTTTTTGTTGCTCTGCCGTCAAGTTGGATGTCAACAGCTGGTACCAAGCAGGGTCAGTGGCTTGAAGATCTGTAAACAAGAGCAATGTTATTACCCATAAGCATTACTAATTATCAGGGTTGCCATTCTCACTAATAGAGTGTTAAGCAAATCAACAGGTTTTTCTTGCCATTTACAGATATTTTATTTTGTTCCTTTCCTTGCTAATTTTCATAAATTTGAATACTGTATGTGCAAGATTATGCACATTGCAGTGAAATTGATTATGAAGCAAGCGCATTAATTGATTTGACTTCATAGCTAGATATAACTAATGAACTAACTAATGAGATAAAGTTCGCTTCTTCCAGGACGTGATTTGGGATGGTAGATAAAATCAATTGGTGTATTTAATTGCTACTAAGTTGTCTGTAGCAGTGTAGCGTATGTATGTATGTATGTATGTATGTATGTATATGTTTGCATGTATGTATTAGGGATGTCATAGGGTACCCGGATCCAGAAATTACCCGAATCCATTTTTAGGATTCGGGTCCTTATCGGGTAGTATGTAGGCCTATTATGTATTTGAAAAAAAAAAAAAAAAAATAAGCGACGATATTTCTGCGACTACTTTCCTTGAAGCTACAGCGAATTCCTGCTTGTGGGCGTAGCCAGCCGGTCACTGGTTAGTATGCGCTGTCATTACTGCGGGCGAGTTCTGTGATGCCATATACACTCCCCTTCCCCATCCCCCTCACGCCTTTCCCGCGCTCAGCGGCCGCACAGAGCCCAACCCACACAGCGGCCGGCAATTGACACGGGCAGAGAACGACCTTCAACCGCTAACCCGGTTCTTGCAAGGTCTGGAACCGGATCCGAATTTTCCTACCCTATGAAATCCCTAGTATGTATGTATGTATGTATGTATGTATACTAACTCTGTAAGACTTCTTTGAAAACTATGTATTCATCGACTGCATCGTCTTCGTCAAGAGGTGTCGTGTAACTTTCGAGGGCGGTCTCATCGTTGGGTTCGTAATCTTCGTCATCACTTTCGTCGTCAGATTCTTGATCCTAGAAACCAGGGGTTCAAGTATTTAAATTGATTATAAAACAATACGACCCACTAAGTAAGATAGACACGCAAGCGTTGGCAAAGTGAATCCTCAGTTCAACTCAAATTGCTCATTCTGCGTGCGTGCGTGCATGTTTGATGCGTGCACGGACGCAATGTTGAATGAAACCTTTTTAATCAAAAATATCAACTAACATTTAACTGACAGTATATCATGACGGGTCAATCTTTTGTGGTTTGAATAAAGTGGGTCTTAAATAATAAAATAAGTTTATTTGAAAAAAATGGAAATATTTATTGGAATGAACAAAAAACAACCACAAGAAAGAACACTAACGGGGACTTTAATATTTAGTTGAAAGTCATGAGACCGGGCATCAAGAGCATCAATAAATGTAAATAAATCATGGTGGTGGTAAATGAGTTGTATTTTTCTTACCTGGATTGTAGCTACAACTTCAAATGGCTTATTGGCTTTAGAGACCTTTTCAGATAATTGTTCTAAGTATTCGGCACTGGCCTCATCAATTTCATCTTCATCACTTGACAGCACTTCTGCAAACAGAGATTTCTCTTGAGTACTCAGATATCCAAAACCAAAGACTGTGCACTGAAGATGAACTAACTGAGGCTTTCTCACCTTGTTCATTATCAGACTCATCATCCTCCTCCTCTTCTTCGTCATCTTCCTGCGCCTTGGCTATGTACGCTCTCTTGAGTCCATCAAACAGGAGGATCAGCGAGGGCACAATCTGTGAGGCACACTCGTTCACAGCCATTGGCCGCACCGGTGCAGACGTAACCAGAGTGCATAGTCCTAGTACACATAGCTTGCGGTCATGGAGGCTGCAATGCATACAGAAACAATTATCACTCAGTTAAATCTTTATACTTAGAAGAGAGCAGGCAGTTAATTATTCTACTAGCAATGATCATTATTAGATACGGGAAAACATCGTTCATTATTATATTTTTCACTTGAATTATTTCAAAACAGCATTAGGCGGTTAGGCCTATATCATACCTTTAGGACAAGCAAACAAAATCACAAATTAAACTAATCATTTGAAACACTAATACATAAAAAGCTAGTACAATTTGATACCAGGGTTGGCAATGCATCAAATCAAATAATACGAAGTTGGTCAAGAAGACAACTACCAACTACAAACTCGGCTTTATACTGAACATAGCTCGTCAATCCATAAAAGCGATTTTTCAGCCATCGATAGAAGTAGTGGGAAATGGGGACAACGAAATGTGCGACATTTTTTGTCAATCTCATTGCCTAAAAGTAAAATTAGATAACCACAAATTCGTTATAATCACATTAATATATATGTAGATCTAGGTATGTGTGGTGGTAGTGTTTTTTTGTAGCAAAAATGAGGGCAACAGTTCTACATTTTCAAGGTTTGAGCAAAAATCGGAAAAGTGTAAGCCTTCTCTTGCTCTGCAAGCGTGAATCTTGAAGCTCCATCCGTGCGAGCCGTGCCTGTAAAATAAAGTGGCTACTCCGTACTACTGGCCGGTTAGCGTCTCGGGAAGTGATCAGTGAACTGGTTAACGGATTTTTGGGACATCTTATTCTTAACTTCTCCACGCAAACAGCACTTTTTGACCTAACTTTTGGTAGTAACCTTGCTATGAGGGGGAATGTTACCCAAACAATTGGGAAATTTTATAGGTTATCTTACTCTTACGTATTAGGAAGGCACATGCTTGGTAAACACACTTACCCCAGAAAACAGTCCGTGTCATGAATCCACTGTTTGATGAAGTGAGATGTAATGGAGTCTGCTGCAGGTGGCATTGCCATCTGCAGTTTTTCCAGTGTTTCAAACAACAGCTGGGGATTGTAGTATAGGGCAGCAATAACTACTTGAAGACACATTGTGCGAAGTTCAGATGTCTTCACTTCGCGTGTAAGCCGTTGTAATACAAGTTCCACAAATGATGGGATACACTGCAAAGGATGTCGGTTCACACATAGTAGCAAAAATGTATCGTAATTTGTAATGTTGATAAATTTGAAGTAAAATTTTGCACTGAAATACCTACTATAACGGTAGTGATTTTAGTCACACAAAATTCCCTATATATCGGCATTTACGAATGAGAAAATTAGTTTAAGTATAAAAAAATCTTGAAGTATATTTGTAATTTTACCTTCTCCAAGAGGATTTGAATTAATTTTCAATAGCAACCCTAACCAAGCACATAAAAACACATTCTTACCTGGTCAATCATACCCTTGCATTGAAGAATTATAACTTCCAACAACTTAGCTGCATGACATTCTGGATCTTCGCCGGCATCTCCATTCAACATCTATACAAAAACAAAGTCATGTTATATACTTGAAGAAAGGCTTCAAAATGCTTAATTTCTAATGGAGTTTTTCAATGGCAGCACTGGACCGCACCGAGTGCGTTTATTTATTTTTCATTGCACTTTTTGTTTTACAATTTTTCCGTAACTCTATTTATAACACCAAAACATCCAAACTATACTTTTATGAAACTAGCAAGGTTTAGAAGAAGGAAAGTGGCTTTTTAGTTTTTTTGTGACTATAAAAGTTGGCTAAAAGTTGCCTACTAAAGAAACAGAAGTAGGCAGCTTGGCAACTCTGCTGATGATTAATGATTGGCCAATATCATGCAATCAAGTATTTCCTGATGTTGACAATACGACATGTCACATCACAGGATAATGCATGCAAGACATTAACATGTAGGTGTAGATTATTTATATACAGTTCACTAAAATGAAGTCTTAACTTACAGCTTTGCACATGTTAAACATGGCAAGTACATGATTCTCGTTCGACAAGAAAACTGGAGTGTCAACAGTGACATAGTTGTGAAGAGCAGGCATCATGTCAGTAAAATAATCAAATCCATCCTTTTGGAACACTTGGTAAATGAGTTCCAGCACCTTCCACATATCGGCCGAAATTGATTTGCTCGTTAGGTCGTAAACTAGTGAAAGTGCTTCTTCATAAAATTCTGGAAAGGAAAAATATGTATAGTGCTAAATTTGCCCAGCGAATGTTAATCTATCAATGAAGGGTTACGCATAACGGAGAGACTCTCGACATCTCGGAATTCGTTAGTATTTTACATTTGTTTTCTAGCAGGTTAATAATATCAAGTCATATTTTCATTAGGGGTCTGCGGGGGCCCCCCAGAATTTCAGGGAGTTTCAGGGAGCATAGGCCTACTGACCTGAAATTCGGGTTTCTTAACAATCAAAATCGGGCTTTTTCGGGTACTTACTTAAAAACAAAAATGTACCGTACCCGAAAAAGTGCCAAGTAAGTAGTAACTTATTTAAATGATTGCTAATAAGTTTGTGAGTTTACTGCCATGTTATGATAATTAAGAAAATTAAAAACATCAAATTTACCAATCAATTATAAGGAAACTACATTCGACATCAAAGAATTGACCACTTTTGACGTAATGTGCTGCCTTGTTCACCAAACTTCAAACTATTGAAACATAGAACTGGGGAAGTCATAAAAGTTTATTACCCATAACGCTTTGAGAGAATATATGTCCCACAACTTGCAACACAGTTGGCTGGAGCTGGTTCATTATTTCCGGTTGATCTTCCATCACGGTCAGTAAGGTTTCGATGGTGTTCAGCAGACCCATGGCAGTGATCGCCTTCTCATCAGAGCCTTCATCAGTTTCCAACACCTGGCTGAATGTGGCTGCCTAAAATATTACACCTAGTTTTATTTACACATCTCATGCTTGCACCAGATCAAAGAACACATTATTCATTAACTAATAACTAGATAGTAGATACTATAGGAAACATGCATCAACTAGTACTATTGGCTGGAGTGGGTAAAATAGACAGTTCTTATTTTAAATATTTATACCACGGACAACAAATTTTAATTTTACATACTAGGCATAGGCTATGCCAGGCTATAGGCCTATGCTTTCAACATCTGTTCACTAATTATGCTACATATTTTGATAAAATGAAGCTTACTGAGCACACCAGGGATACTATAAAGTATAAACCCAAAGCGTAGCCCACATGTTTCTCCAAGACCCCGTTTTTATTACTAGCTTCGAACGCGGGTTAAAACGACTGGGGTAACCCACTTGCGTTTTCATTGTCAACCGTGGACCAACGTAATTGCTTAGTAGTCAACCTTAGCACCTGAAGCGCTGCAAGATAAACGCCTTCTTAACGTGAATTTGACTATCTAGAAGGCACCGGATACTAGCGCGCGCACACTTTGTAAACAAGAGTGACATAACCTATTAATCTGATTCCGACCGCACACGTAAGGATTAATTATGGTTCTACATCAATTAATCGGAGTACTTGTTACTCTAATAAGCGAATGGTACGCTGAAAGAGCACGTTTCTCGAATACATTGCGTGCAATGAGACGACGAAGGATGATGACTTTAATGCAGATTTTGAATTTGCAAAGGGCTATGCGTAGGCCTACAAGACGACAACGGCGTACCTGGAGATTCATTAATAATCAATTGTTTTGGGAAAAAGATGTTCCCAGGTGGCCTGACGATAAGTTCCAGGCGAATTTCAGACTGTCACGAAATACCTTGCGAAATTTTTGAGGTTATAATAGGCCCTATTCGACAGCTGGACGGATGAATCGACGTGCGTTCGTAACCAAAGCGTGTTTTAACTGCGCAAAAACTCGGAGTTACCCGAGTAACTCCGAGTTCCGACGCGGGTCGAAATAGTGAACCAGCGTTGCAACTCCGAGCGTTCACATTACGAAAATTACCCACGTTATCGGCCAACCCGCGTTCGAAGCTAGTAATAAAAACGGGGTCCAAGTTTCACCACAGCACATATTGGCCTATAGTCTTCTCTACCTCACAATACATCTATTTTTTACTTATGCGTGTCAGTTAACTAGATTCAATTTAATATATATCTATTGCTACTCTTTATTCCATCATCATTTAGTTAATAATAAGAATAATAGGAAAATAAAAACATTACAAACAAAACAATATAGTACAAATCCCTTATTAATTGAAACTCTATTATTTCACATTCTTATTTCATGTATAGGCCTAGCCTTTAATTCAAACAAGTGATAAGGTCCATGCAGAAGGTTTGGGTACAATGTTATATGTTATTTTTAGGGATGTTCGATTATTCAAATTTAAAATAGTTGTTTGGAATATTGAATAGTAAATATTCGATTCGAAATTCAACCTAGGTACTTAATACTCGAAAATCGGAATTATTCGCCCTCGCGAAGTTTGAAAATAGCACCAAATTTAATTCTCGTAAAATACTGTGTTGTTTTCGCTTTTCATTTAAAAAAAAAACGGCTATTAGTTGTAGTATTCGTGAAGAAACAATGTTCGATATAATCGAATTTTCAATCGTGAACGTCACTACCGAACGGCTTAGCTGTGTCGATAAGTTGATAACCCTATACAGTACCCACCAGATGCTGGCACATTTCAACAGCAATTGGCATCAGCTGCTCTGTGTATGTGCACACAATCTTCTGCATCACGCTCGTGAGGTCGTCATTCTCCGTCTCGCGTATGATGGTCAACAGTTCCATGGTTATCTGTTTGATCTGCGGCTCGATGTACTTCTGCGCTTTTTCCTGGGCATTGAGTAACATCTGAACAGCAATTGCTGCCTCAACCTTAACTGGTAACTCCTGGTCAGTGAGCAGGGCATTCACAGTGAGACGAACTGCCTCGGCTAAAACTGGTTCTTGCTTAAACTTAATCTCACTAAAGTAGTGCAGTACCCAGCAAGCCTGAAATCAACAAACACAATGCAATGTTTTAGAACTGAGGTCTAGATGGAATTCAAACTAAAGATAGTTGGCAAATCTAAGACTGCCTTACTATTTTTTTAAGCTTAGTATGTATTCCTATTAATTATTACAGAACATCTAGCAATTTATTGACTGTTTAAGGCCTGAATGCATAGTTCACACTCAAGCGTCAACTCAGCCTCACCTGGCCACCAATCACAGATCTGTCAGCATGGCAATGCCGTTTCATGATTGGTGGTTGGGCGAGGCTGAGGAGAGGCTGAGTTGAGGAAGGCTTGAGTCTGGACTATGCATATGGACCTTAGATTTCGTAGCTCTTGGCAAATGATTCAACTTCTTTAAACTTCAAGTAATTATTACAAAACTTGTACATGTTAAATGAATATAGGCTACCTAGCTAGAGTATAAACACTTACTCTAGCACGCATGTGGCCTCGTGGACTGGCAAACTCGGGGAATACATACTGACATAGCATGGTGTCCATTTGTTCTTTGTAAACTTTCTTCTTCAGTAAAATGTCAGCCAAGGTACCAACCTGAAATTAAAAAAATTAGAACACTTAATAAACAGCATTTAAATATCTGATAAACATTATTTCAATAGACAACAATAGCTGAGAGGGTACCATGTGTAAAGCGCCATCTTTCTGTTTAGGGTCGGCATTAGGCGAAGTAAGAACTTGCATAACGAAGTGCATGGTCTTCTGTAACATGTCTTTTCGTTTCTTGCAGGCCGAGTGCAGCAGAGTCTGAGCAGCAGTTACTGGCGAAACAAAGTCCTCGAATATGTCTGCAACAAAAATTCCCCGTAGAATACACGTTAAGGACAGGCATATTGATATCAAATATTAGGTTTCAATAATCCAAGGGCAATTACAATGGCATCCTCAAACACAGTAGACATCTCCATGCATCCTCTGTTACTATGCAGCACCTGGCCAGAAACATGAGAAGAGTATTTTTCAGATGCCCTACAAACATTGGCGACCTTGTAGTGAAACATAAACCTTTGGACAGTGATGACATGATTTGTGAGGCTTGTTTCATATCTGGGAGTAGTTGAGTTTGTGGAAGAGGGGGGGGGGGGGGGGGGCGCAAGCTTTTGAACAATTGGAAAAAGTGGTGAACCACTCTCTAAATCTAAGGGTCCTAGATCAATTCTGAAGGCCTATCTAAGTTGCCTGCGTTCAAATCGGCCAATTGCACACGTCAACCATTGCATCCGGTTTAGTTCCTTTAAAAGTTAAACGTGACGCTAGCCAAAACGCTCATGCATTTTTTTTTACTGTCAATGTTACTTCCATCTCTTAAATTTGTCCGCTTCTATAATACTTTGTTAGGTAAGCTGTTGGTCCTATCCCTACATTAAACAAAGGAATCCATAATTGCACCTATTAGACCAATATCCACACAACAAATAACAAATGAAAGATTTAGCCTAAGTACTAAAAGTTAGTCCAAAAATCTTTGCTGGGTACCAGGAACAGAACAATGAAAAATTGAATTACCAAATTTAACTCGTATGTACTCGTAAGGATCCGAGTTCCAAAGCTCTTCATCAGACTGAGAGTAGGACATGATTGGAAACAGGACATCTTGAACAACCTCGAACATATGTGGCTTCAGAAACTTCCAGGAGTGGGCATGGCTCACACTGGAATCAAAACATTTACAAAAAGTTATCTACGGTACTTGTTTCCAGCCTAATGGGAATAGCAAATTTAAGTAAAATGCCTACATACCCTTGGTTTATGTAGTTGATTGTTTGTTGTAATACTCGGGGCGATACATACTGTTTTCTTCTATACTGATCCAGTATTTTCAATAAAACCTCTAATATTCCAGCTGAAAATGTTTTTAGATACCACTCAGCAAATTCCTTATAATCTTTGGTTGTATTTCCAGGGCTACCATACCTAAAAAAAAAGAAGAAAATTATAAAAACATTTAAATTAGAAGGATTAACGAGCATTGGAATGACTGCATGATGATGACTACAGCAATAGATAGAGATGTCTGATTCTGTCAAAAGCAAGCGCGATATTGCGAAATGAGATTTAAAGTCAGTTGACTCCCGTAGTGTTAAAAAGTAGGCCCACTATGCACAAGCCAAGATGGCCAAGGCATGCAAAAAGTTGGGTTTCTTGCAGCCATTCCCAATTTGTATTGTACTTTACCATGCCCTTCCCGCATATAATTCTGATTCGACCAAGCTGCCTCAAAAACGTACCAGTCAATATTGTCACTATTAAAGTACCTACCTATTCTAATTTATCAAAAAAAAAAAAAAAAAAAAAAATGATGTCCACTCAGGCAAAATGACAATCTAGATCTAGTTCCAAAATAGAGCACATACAGAAATTTATTTTTCTAACACCAAAATTCTTCTAAACATGAAATTATCTCTAGCAATGGGTACTGACCTTTCAAACATTCTGTACAAAATATGTAGGGCCCACTTTTTACATTTCCACCAAGGTAGGTCCACACGGTCGTCTTCATCAACGGCATTCGTTTGTTCTGGAACTGGTCGGTCAGCTACAGCACGCGTTATTTCCATCCACTGGGAGAACACTTCTCGAGAAATCAGGTCCAGGGGCAAAGAGTACTGTGTGAAAAAGACAAGACAATTTAAATGAACGATCTGAATATGATTTTATAATTCCCTTTCAATTGACTTATATGGAACTTATATAAATTAATACAAACCTGTGTAAGTGCAAAGAAGATTTTGAGTATTTGTTTCTGAAGCATTACAGATTGTTCAGACTGATCAGGGAGTAATCGAATACATAGCTGGTACACCATCGGAAATAGGAGATTCATCGCTTCATTCAATGGAGCTCGCTCTTCAGGCTTTTTGTACCTTAAAATGTAAAATAAGAACTGAAGTTTTGTAACAAAGACAATAATAAAAAGGTCTAACAATAATATTTTCAGTTTGTACATGTGTATACTGATAGGCCTAGAATTGAGATTATCGAAAAAGGAAGGTTATCATAGTATTATCATATCATACAGATAATCAATTAACTAATTAATTGTTATTTTACATTACATAGAGGCTCAATAGAAATAATGTAGCACATTTACTGCCACAAGTACATCTGTAATAATTATGCTGCATGTACAACAACTCACCCTAATCCATATAGGTTTACACCCAAGTAATTACAAACAAGAAGTAAAAAATACAGTAAACCAAAACCTACTCAAACGTCTTGACAAGTTGATACAGACACATGAGGGCACCAGTCCATCCAACAGCATCAGGATTCTGCAGGTAGATACTGATCTTGTCAACAATCTGCGTCCACCGGCCAGGAAAGTCGTGTTTTACTATGACGCTAACACAGACACTCAGCTGGACACGAATGATGTCGGGAGCATGGACCACAGCATCAACAATCGCATCACGTATCATTGCTCGGTCCTGCTCATGAACGCTGAAAGGAAGAGGTTGACCAGGCTCCACTTCACGATCTGCCCAGCTCTGGGTTATTAGATTCTTCAAGTAAATGACACCAGCTTGTCGGACTGGCATATCAACATCAGACAGCATCACAACTTGAAGCAGCGATGGTGCAAATCCGATAATCTTATGAATCTAAAACAAAAAACATTATGAGAGCTATTAGGATCCAAGCAAGTATGCAATGAAAGTATGCAAAGAGAAGTAGGCTATGAAGTCCCTATTACGGACAAGAAATGTGACGTATTTAAGGAGAATGTTATCAATGTTATCAGTTTCCTAAAATATGCATAGGCTTAACATACTAAAGAATAACTTATAAATTGAAACATTGATGTCTGAAAGTACCCAAATTATTTTGTTCATTATTTTCACCAGTAGGCTAGGCCTATCAGCAATATTGCTACTTTAATCCTCTTCATGTCAAACTAAGTTTTGTAAAAAATACGTGATGGTGATCAACAATTTTTATTGGGGTTCAAGAACAAGTCAAGGCAAGTTCTCCTTCCTGGGAAGGACGACCGTTAAGTGGAACCAGCTAGGCGGGGAAGTCGTCGGGCTAAAGAAGGTAAAAGCAAATTTGCCGACAGGCTGAAGCTTAAACTCGAACCCAGATTGATGGAGAAGGCGAAAGGCGATGGGCCTGGGAAAGGAAGAAGGTTGGAAGTAAGGGGGTTGACGGAGGGGAAGGAAGCAAGGAAACCTGAGAAGAATGTGAAAAGCAAAGTGGGTGTTGGAGGAAGGGAGGAAGATGGAAAAGATGGGGAAGGAGGAATGAAGGAAGAAGAGAGTCTCTTCCCACTGGCGTACGGCCAACTGCGAAGAGAATAATAACAGCAACAATAACAACAATAACATACTTTGGTCTACAGTTTAAAGTATATTCAGCTGCTTGATCTGGTTTTTGTTTATCATTGTTTTAATCTACCGGTAGGCTTAAGCCTACGGCGAGCGTATTTGTGCTGGTTGATACAAATAATGATAGCCTACACAAAGTACCAGTAGCTCTCATATTTTCTCATTTCTCAACTGTAATAAGAACTTATGTTCCATCTAGAGATTAAATACCTAGTATCAGTAGATATTTATTAGGAATGTTTAAGTAAAATGTTTGGGGAAATAAACGTAAACTGAAAAAGAGTAGTGTTAATAGAAAAATTTACTACTTTATTTTTGGAATTAAAGTAGGCTATAAACAACAACCATGCATATAGCCTACTATAAGGAAACCCATGAAGAAATCGAGAAAACGTGAGTTAAACAAATGACCCGCTGTGCAGAACTAGCCTAGGGCCAATAACAAATTTATAGCAAATCGTCTGTAACAAAAACAAAGATCGGTGGAAATCTACGGAAGCACTCGAGGTAGGCCTAAGCCTACAATGTTTGTTTGTTTGTAAATTCTGCTTAGCAGCTACACTCTGCTATTATTTCACTTTTTTCTCCAGGCATTCATTTTAAACTTGCAATCAAAGTGGGTACTTTGTAGAGACCCACTTTTTCACTTCACTTTTAAATTTTGACTTTGTTTCACTGCTACATTTTAATTCCATAGGTAAAGCATAAAGGTCGGTGCACAATCGCCCGGTAACGATAACTGTAACGATAACTATAACGGTAATAAACTTCGATTCAATGTTTAACTACGATACGATGCACAATTAGAGCTTCCCGTTACCGGGCCCGGTAACGGGAACGGGAAGTTCGCCAAGTTTTAACTTAACGTTACCGTTCCCGTCTGTACGTTACCAGGACCAATCAGAATCAAGCGTGCACGGCCTGTTAAAAGTATTAGCAAATAGCCGAGCGTCTGCTTAACGGGCAATTGTGCATCGAATGCCTTCCCGTTACCGTTTTATCGTTATCGTTATAGTTACAGTTATCGTTACCGGGCAATTGTGCACCGACCTTTAAACTTCTTTAGACCATTCACAAACAGTGATTTTTGTGCACAGGATTTGTTTTGCATAGGCATGTAGAAGTCTTGAGAAGCTCTTGTTTGGTGTAGGTGGATATCACAGTTAAGTTTGTAGAACTCGCTGAAGTATGAGAACTCTTTATTGTGCAGCACTTCATATATGACGCATAGTACATTGTAATTTATTTGCTGTTCCACGCTGAGCCAATTTAGGTTACCCAGCATGTCTACTCTGTGTGTTAACTTGCCACACTGTAGAACAGCTCTCATACCTCGATTCTGCATTTTCTGTAAGATTTCCAGATCACACTTGTTAATGTCCATGAGGATGGTCGGACAATACTGGAAATGTGGGGCGACTATAGTGTTGTATACTAGAAGCCGGACCCACTTTGACAGTTTCCAGCTGATCCTTGACATGTACCCAGTCTTTTTAGCAAGCTTTGTCGAGATGTATGAAATGTGCTCTTTAAAATTAAGCAAATAGTCTACCATTATGCCCAGATACTTGATGGAATCTTGAAAATCAAATTCTGTACCGTACCATCAATCTTGATCTTGCTACTGCAACTTTGTATGAGTTGTTCTCTTCTAGTGACAGAGCTTGTTATTAGAATGCAGTTTGATTTGTCTGGATGGCATTTTAACTTGTTAGCTTTAAAGTATTCCATTATTATAATCAAGTCGTCGTTCATCATTCGGATGGCTTCCCCTAGGTTATCAGAGATTATGTACAGCATGGTATCATCAGCGTACATGACTACAATACAGTTTTTTACAAATTTGCCTATGTCATTGATATAAATAATGTAAAGCAGTGCGGCCAACACTGATCCTTGTGGGACTCCTATGTTATTTGTTAGCGGATCTGAAAGTTCACCGTTAATATTTACTACTTGTGTCCTGTCTTGAAGGTAGTTATCCAACCATTTCAGAGCTAGACCCGTAACTCCATAGTGCTTGAGTTTTTGTATCAGTAGTGGCCTAGATACAGTTTCGAAAGCACGTTTCAGATCTAGAGACGCTGCTACAATAAACTTATTGTTATTGAGACCGTTTCGCCATTGAGAGAAGATCATCTGAAGAGCTGTTTGTGTAGATCGATATTTGCGGAAACCAAATTGTCTGACATATAATAATTTGTTTGACAGAGGAAGAGGAGGAGGTATGACCAATTTTCTTGCTGTAAGCACAGGTTAGGTTAGGCAAAGCGCGTTATGTTAAAATCTTAGTTATAGCCTAGGCCTAGTTCCAGATCAATGTTTGGTTGTAACGCTTCCGTAGGCCTAGCACTGGTAGCAAAGTCCCTAGGTAGGGCATAAAGTTAAAATTTCATCGTAAATTTTCCGTAGACGTCTGGCGGAAGTCGTAGTTTTCTGTAGCCTTAGACATACATTTAAACAACCACAGCTTTACTTACAACGGAAACGGACAGCTCATGCCGATTTATTGTGCACTGCACAATGGCCTAGGCCTAGGCCTAGCATATTTATTGTACGTCTAGCAACATTGACATAGGTAGGGCCTAGTCCTTCTTAGCTGACAAATAGAGCAATACCATTGGTCAGCCTACAAAACAGGGCCTAGCCTAGGGCCCCTAGGCCTAGGGCCTACCTACACCTAGGCCTAGGCTTAGAACATCTCCATGGGACTTGCAACCAATGCTAAACCTTCGAAGAAAGACAATTTAAAGAAGTTTAGCTTAATCTTAGGACGTAGGCCATGCACCTATTCTCTCGATTATGGGCTAGGCCTAGGTAGACCTTGGCCTAGCCTAGGCCTAGGCAGACCTTGGCCTAGCCTAGGCCTAGGCCTAGCCCTAGGGTAGGGTCTAGGCCTAGGTTAGGCCTAGGGCCTAGGTCCCAGCCCTCCAAATTAACAATTTAAAAGTTGTAAGATATAATAGGCCTAGGCCTAGCCCTAGGGTAGGCCTAGGCCCTAAGCCTACAGCTTCAAACAACGGTCCATTTGGCGTTAACCGAGAGCTTAGCCCCAGAAGCCATAATGATGTCTGCAAAGCAGCGCTGCCCAGCCACATGTGTAAACTGTAGATAAGACATGAATCAACATACATGAGCGAGTTGTTCCTCGGCTTGTTGCCGAAGATTTGGATCAATGGTGCCTCGCAGACAATCCGTTAACTTCCTTGTATCCATTGTGAACGACTATTTGATTCACTGTTCCCACAAATGAATAAATAAACACTAAAAGTTAAAATATATTTGGACTCTAGAGAAACTCTCAAGAGCCCGGCACGGCCACCTCAATCAAGAAAGATGTCACGTGACGCGACTAACAAAAATGGCGCTGACGATATGGCGGGTCCAACAAAATAAAAATATACTGCACGAAATGAACAGACTAAACACAGCTAAAATATTGAATACGTAATCCCAATTTAAAACTTCCAATTCAAATTTTTTTGACTTCAGGAACCGAATAAGGTCTACGCGTTTCTATGTTTTTGACTTTAGTTGTTTCGAGCGCTATTTTTAAAAAAAAAAAAGTAAAAAAAAAAAAAAAAAAAAGAAGCAGGTTGGATTTTTTCACGTTACTGATTCACATGCAGTTAGCATACATGATGAATTAATTCAATTAACGTGAACAAAATATTACAAATAGTTTTCTACAGTAATGTCTGTCGGTACAAGAACAATCATAAAGCACCCATGCAAGGTCCGTCAATCCCGTAGAGGAGTTTTGAAAACCTCAAAAGTTCGACAAGCCCCCGCCAGGGATTTCCGATGACCGTGGTCTAGGATTAGGTGACCATACGTCCCGGATTACCCGGAACAGTCCCGTTTTTTGTAGCCTCTGTGCCGGTGTCCCGAAGACTTTTAGAAAAGCACTCTAATGTCCCGCTTAGCCCTCCCCAAACCCACCCCCTAGCTTTATTATTATAAAAATTCTGCAAATCATCTAAGTGTACGTAAAAAAATTAATTTTTGGAATTGCTAAGCCAGGAAATATTCCCGTCACATTCGTCGCCTGTTCATGGGGGTCACCCCCCCCCCCCACCCCTCCACACACACACTGTTTCATTTGTCCAGTCCCTTTTCCTTTTGGGTAGTTTGTCCCGGATTTCCGATTTTAAATATGGTCACCTTTGGTCTTTGGATAGTTAAATATACACTCTATCAGTGGCGTAAAGGAGACCCCCGCCGCCCCCGCGAAGCGGGGGGGCCCGCTGTCTAGGGGGGCCCGGCTTGCCAGAAGTACAGATCTTGTTTCTTCGTCATCATATTTTAAAAGTTGTCAATTTGGACCTATTCTTCTCCGGGGCCATACGGGGGAGGAAATTGGAGGAATGGGACTATTTTGAAGGAATACATTTATAAAGACTTGTGGGTGTATGAGGTTAGGGGGTTCCTCTTTCGGTCGTCTTACAATCGGCACTGCCTGTAAGCAACTATATTGATTATTGAATCCTGAATATATCGAATCTTCCACGGGTCCGGACGGGGGACAACTATCATATTATATCTTGTATCATTGTCCGATTCTGAAACGTGTTTACAGGCGTGTAAAACGTCATCAATGAAGAAAAATTCGCCTTCGGCGAATTGACCTCCCCCAGCTGGGACTTGCGCCCCAGACCCCCTACATGCTTAGGATGTTCAACCCCTCCCCACTGTGAATTCCTCGATACGCCACTGGCCCTCATGTTATTTCGTACTGTTCTGTTCACAGTAGCAACATACCGAAAAGTAATGTTCAGATTTTAAAATAATTTAAAAAATATATCTATATATATTATATATTTGAGGAGACCTCAAGACAGTCTTAAAGCTCTCTCAGTATGCTCAGCATAGAGTGTGAACTGTGAGCAGATCAAGCAGTTGAACATGGACGCCATAATTGACAGCTTGGCTCGCCAGTTACAAGAATGCTCGTCGCCGAGACCGCTTCTTGTGATATTAACAATTTTAAGATGATTGTATGGGGGTATTAGAGCTCAAGTAAACGTTTATTTCGTTATGTAATAGATAAGGCTCTTAATTAACCCCATATAGGGGGCCCGAAACGATTCTTGCGTGGGGGCCCGGGCGATTTGCGTTACGCCACTGCACTCTATACTAAAAATACGTGAGTGGTTAGTAGTGAGTATTTAAAGAAGTATTATTAAGAGGGAAGGATACCTCTACGTCAAAAACCGCAGAAAATTTTCATTTTTTAACTATATCTCAAGATTGAAACACAACATCAAAAATCTGAGACTACATAGCGCTGTGGTTTGGTTCTCCCTACACACTGAATGATAAATGTATTTAACGTTATCATCAGTATGACTGTGATAACGATTTATTTAAATTACTAAGGAATTACTTATCACAGTCATACTGATGATAACGTTAAATACATTTATCATTCAGTGTGTAGGGCTTACCAAACCACAGCGCTGTGTAGTTTCAGATTTTTGATGTTGTGTTCCTATCTTGAGATATAATTAAAACTTAAAAATTTTCTGCGGTTTTTGACGTAGAGGTATCCTTCGCTCTTAAGTGCAATGCAAGGCTGTATTTAAGTACATATTTAACAGAACAAAACAGATTAAATTCGAATAAAAAATAATAGTTACTTCACAAGCTCACATTGTTTTGTTCAATGTTTTGGTACCGGCCTCAAATATTACTAGGACTTGCCTACCTACTCAAAAGCTACATAAAGAAATCGTCTTGCCTCCAGTCCTCCACCCTCTCTTTGTGAACGCAAATAACTATTTTCTTAGTTGTGGATATACGTTGTTAAAACGCTCATCAGTAATGTAATCACACTCTGCGGCTGCGGGTTACAACCATTACATCGGGTCATGTCCGCACCCTGCTCAGTGCTCAACCCCCGATTTCTGTGATTGCTAAAATTAAAATGCTCGTTGTTAAAAATATAACTGTCACAAAGTAAACATAAATACGTGATCCCCCAGAGAATGTAGTGCTTTTGCTCATGAATGTTTATTTTTGATCCAATAAATATTTCCGTGTTCAAAATGTTAGTGTTTTATGTAGCAGTTAGCTGTCATCAGATATCAAGCACAGATAACAAAATATGTGGATCAAGTATTTTAATCAGTAACTACATACATCTCACCTTCGGTTTGAGATCTGATTCACTGATCTGTGGATTTTAGTATGTTTATATTTACAAAATAAATACCGGATCTCGTATGTCTAGTGGGTTTTTAAACCTGTTTCTAAATGCGGATAGTCCAGGGTTCGAATCCCGGTTTGGGGCTGGGGGTTTTTGATTTGGAATTCGACTTTATGAGCTTAGGTAGCCAGTTACATTACATGATACAAATTACATTGCCCTATATTATGTATATTACAACTATTAGCTGTATCTCCTATTGGCCTATTATTTTATTTAGGCCTACTACTCTTGTATTCTAACCCAACTTGAACATTTCAAATTAAACATTCCAAGTCTCTGCAGGCAGTTTAGCTCGTGAGTTAAAAATCGAGTTCTTTAGTACTTTGGTAGTGTAAAGTGGTACGTGGCGGTACTCCGTATTTATTTGTATCAATTTGTATCTTTAGCATATCTTGTAGTGATTTGTATTCATAAATTTGTAATTTAATTATTATTTACGAAATACCGTGCCTACATCAATTTCGAACCATCGTTCGAATCAGCCCTGTCAGAATTAAGACGTGTCATTTCAAAATAGTCATTTCAAAGCCGATTGTGCTGAGCATGCTCCAACTGCTTTAAAAGAATGGCACCGATGACGCTCAAGAGTCGATAAAAATGCATCGAACACACACACACTACTGCGTAGCTGAAATATTAAAAAAATATCAACCTCGATCAGGGTTGGCAAAACCCCGGATTTTTTCGAAAAAAACCTGCCCAGTGGGTTTAATCGGGTTTTTTCGGGTTTTATCCGGCTTTTTCGGGTTTTTTCGTGTTTTAGACAAAAACATGTTAAATGAGTAACCATGCCTGGTTGTGCTTTCGGCTTGTTGTTTTTACGATTTATGAATATTTTGACCTCATACTGCTTGAATAATCTTTGCCGTTCAAGCACCTAAACACGTAATCTAACCACTTTATAGTTTATAGTACTACCATGTTACAGTTCGTATTATGTTAGATGTACCGGTACCGTAATGATCATATTTGGTTAAATTCCGACACTCTTTATTAAGGTAATGAACCCAGGGGGTTGTTTAGTATTTTGTTTATTGTTGTATGATGAGGGCAAATGTATTAGGGGCAGTATAACTATGAATTCCTATAGCATTGAAAAATTCAATAAACAACTAAAGCTCTTTATTTTCATTTAATGGCAAAATACTGCTTTAAACCAACTTTTCCTTAGGTACCCTGTCTGATATAAATATATATAGGCCTAGTTATTGATGGTTTATAGGCCTATTAGCTTTCTCAGCCCTCACGTCATCGCTTGAGGACACCAATTTTTTTTAATTGACCAATGTTTGAATCTGTAAGTGAAAACCATTGTGATTTTGTTTAGTTTCAATATTGTGACTATACTTCAATATTGTGAATAGTAGCCTACCTATACCTTAATTAGCTTGTAAAAAGCGTTAAAACAAAAGAATTTTATGTCCGGGCAATGTGTAATTTCTAGTTCTTCT
Organism: Isoperla grammatica; assembly: GCA_945910005.1. Lineage (NCBI taxonomy): Eukaryota > Metazoa > Arthropoda > Insecta > Plecoptera > Perlodidae > Isoperla > Isoperla grammatica. Next base: position 7,163,276 of record OX246739.1, on the reverse strand, counting down.
TGCATTTGGGAGACAAACATGTGAAGTGTATTAAATTAAAAAAACAAACATATTTTTAAATTGTTCTGGGAAGAACTTATTTCGTCTCAAATTTTGGTTTTATGTAGGCTAATCCAAAAAATCCTGATAGGTATATTTATTTTGCAAAATGTATGAACCGTAAAAAATAAGATAACATAAAGTGAATATTTTAAGTTGTCTTATCTCCTCAAAAAGAAAAGGGGGTGGGGGGGGGGGGGGGGGGGTGCCTGAAATAGTTCAGTTTTCAATACAGGCCTTGTAGGCAAATAGTTGAGAATAAATTTAGTCAGCGGAATCACTGCCTAATCGTATTCAAGTCTTCAGTCCGTTGTACTGAGGTAATGCCTATATTATTAAATGCTGACTACAGTAGACCAAATACTTGCACCCAAGAAAAGAATTGATAAGGTGGCTAGGAATATTATAAACTGTACAGTTAGGCATGCCTACGTTGAGTATTTGAAAAAACCCACTTTTGGTCTAAAACCCGCGGGTTTTTTCAGGTGGGTTTTACCCGAAAAACCCCGCCGGGTTTTTTCGGGTTGGGCAAAATCATGCCAACCCTGACCTCGATGTATTTTCAGAATGGTTGTGGGAGAGTAAACAGTAGTACTAGTAGTTGTAAACAGTAACATTATATACACTTATTTACTCTCACCTTTTGGTGTGTCCGGTGATGGGGGGGTTGCTGCAGCCAAGACGACTTAATCCAGGCAAATGAGAAAGCAACACATGCCGCTGTTTTTTTGGGGTGGATGCATCTGAGCTGGACACGGACATTCATTCAACAAAAGGGAAGTAATTCGAGATTTTATTAATTCACGAAAATCTATGTGCGCCTGCGACGAAAAAGCTTCGGCGGATTCAGATCCCCTGTTGTTCCCACAACTCGCTTTTCCAAAATTACGGTAACTCTATTCTTATGTGTAAAAGCTTTTTGGCAACAGGCAACCTGGAAGAAATAGAACAAAGAACCAGTAATAACCAAACTTTAAATTTACCGCGCTTCGCGCGAACCTGGTACATCCGGACAGAAAGAGACGCTGTGATTGGTCAGCGTACGACGGAGTACTTTTCTTGTCGTGTTGTTGTTGAATTTTTCTTCCAACCGGTGCCCGCCGCCGCTTTGATTTTAGAAAAATCCAGTTGGCACTTGGCATGGAAATTTACCTTCGTGGTTGGCACCACTGCGAGGAAGCTGCTGTTGTCTGTCACAGAGAAATCTGTCAGTTTCGTAATAACCTGCTTTGTACTTCAAGTTCAAGTAAGTTCTGGGTCACTTTGTTCTTTGTAGTTCTAGATTTGTAAAATAAATTACTAATTTTATTCATTTCTTTTTGTCGTAATAGGCTTCTTCTTCTTATAAAATGACCAGGCACGCTAGAAACTGTACTGCAGGAGCTGTTTACACTTACCACGAAAAGAAAAAAGATGCACAGGCATCTGGTTATGGAACAAACAGCCAGCGTGTTGGAAAGGATTCCGTGAAAGATTTCGATTGCTGTTCCTTGACTCTCCAACCTTGTCGAAACCCAGTTGTAACGTATGTTGGCTTGAATACTTATTAATTGGGCTGGGTTCTATGCATAGGCCTAGGACTAGGCCTAGGTCTCGGTAGAAACACCCCTAACCTACTTTTTGTCGCATGTTTTCACGAGAAACAATGGGTACCTAGGCCCTAGACCAGCCATTGCAACTTGCTAACAAGTATATTAGCTCCAAGACTACCTTACAGATGCTTTCGTCACAGGCGAGGAACTCGTAGTCAAATCAGCGATCGGTATTTGCGGGGACTTGTCTCTGGCAGTTCGCTGGTTGGCTACGAGTTCCTCGCCTGTGACGAAAGCATCTGTAAGGTGGTCTTGAGGGTAGTATAACAAAGAATGTCTTGTTTGACAAGCCCGTGTGGCCGATTTCGATGTCTCTTGCTGCTTGGCAGCACCGCAACAGAAAACGCTCTGGGTTACCACGCATCGTCTTGCTGATCGACTTGAGACATGTGAACTGGTCATTTACTATCAACAGATTTGAGGTTGCCCTTAGTTTTGCTTCTCTTAATTTGCTTGGTCGCCGAAACCCATTCTGTTTACTCAGGATTACTTATCCCGTCAACAGGAATTTGAGAAGCTCTTCAGCTTACAATTTAAAAAAACTGGCCTACCTCACCACAACCTACCCCTCAAAGTGTTCATAAATGGTAGCCTACAAGCTTATTTAATTTCAGACCTGATGGATATTTATTTGATAAAGAAGCAATCTTCGAGTACATTGTAACCAAAAAGAGGGAATACAGTCGAAAGATGAAAGAGTTTGAAAAACAAAAACGGAAGGAAGAAACAGAACTCTCTGAACTAGCTGCAGCAGAGAAACGTTCAAAGCTAGAAACTTTCTTCAAAACTGAGAAGAACATTGTAAGTGCACCCGTAAGGGCATTTCAGTCTGACTCCCTGAAAAATGAGAAGGCATCTGTATCAAATATGACAGAAGGGCGAGATAAGCACCTTCCAAGTTTCTGGATTCCTTCAAAAACTCCAGAATCCAAAGCAAAAGCTCTTCAAAAGCCAGATAAAACTGTGTTCTGTCCAATCAGTGGAAAACCGTTAAAATCTAAGGACCTGATTGATGTGAAATTTGTTGAGGTCAAGGATCCAGATGATACAAAATCTTTGATTGTCAAAGAAAATCGTTACATGTGCTGTGTTACTCACGATATCTTAAGTAACTCTGTGCCATGTGCAGTTATCCGAACTACGTAAGTATTAATTTATTCTTGGCAATTAAATGTATTATCTTGGACATTCTTATAGTATACATGTAGACTAGGCCTAATCATTTTGGTCTGATTTATTGCAGAGGTGATGTCGTCACGATGGAATGCGTTGAAAAACTCATCAAGAAAGATTGGCTCCACCCACTGACCAACGAAAAATTAAGCGAACAAGATATCATACCACTACAACGGGTAATTTTGTTTTCTAACTATTAAACTATTATGCTATAGTATCTACTAATCAATAACACATTCACTTATATCTGGATATTTTTGGTGTTGCAGGGAGGCACTGGTTATTCAACGACAAACGACAATCTACAGGGTAAACACGAGCGACCAGTGTTGCAAGCGTAAAGGAGAATTAAGAAACCTAGCACCTAAGGGTTGTAAAGTTGTAACTCATCAAATAATTGAATTGAAGCTATTGCAATAAACAATATTAATATTACACCACATTTATTTTTTTTCTTCTTAAATGACCACATTTTGCTATCATGCTGGATCTAGTCATCCAGTAGACACCCTTCTTTTCACTCACTGACTCACTTTTCTAATTAGTCAATTATAGGCTTACGAGAAGAAACTTCCATTAGATAGGCCAGCATTGACATTGCCCTAAAAATCATGTTCTACAGAGGACTAAAATAAATCTAAAGAATTGTGTATGTACCTCCTTAATTCAAGACTATGAATGCTGAAAGATTGTAATTTGTAATTGAATGTTAACGATACAAATTTATGGAAACATTTGTAACAAACAAAATGGTAAAATTGTAATTTCTGTCCTACATATTGAATGGGTTCACAAAAACCACGATGCAAGATAATTGGGTGCTCACTGAAAGGAAAACCTTAACACCTGCCAAACATTACCCGTGGACGTCGGGAAAGATCAATAGCATAGGCCTCAATTGAGCAGGAAGTGACGACACATACACTAGTTGAGCGCGCGATCTATTGGTTACTCGCGGAACTAGGATCGCCTTAGCCCGCGATTCGGACATATTTCAAATGTCTGTCATAACAGAGGATGGCAACTCCGAGTGTTTACGTTTGGTTTACGTTGTCCAACTGGCCTAAAACGACATGCCTTGAACGTGCGTGAACAATGCGCCCATTGTTACCAAGGTAACAGTTGTTTCCATGTTATTTCCCATAAACAAAACGAATCCATAGCAACAATGGGTGCCCCTAGGTGTAGGGGCCGACTATGAATTCCAACCTAAGGTTGGAATTCATAGTCGGCCCCTACACCTAGGGGCGCCCATTGTTACCAAGGTAACAGTTGTTTCCATGTTATTTCCCATAAACAGAACAAATCCATAGCAACAATGGGTGCCCCTAGGTGTAGGGGCCGACTATGAATTCCAACCTAAGACATCAGTCAACACTCTAACGAACAGATGGCTGGAATGGAGATGACTGAAGAGATGAAAGAGATGGCTCATTTGTCTCTTCTCTATCTACTATTTATTTTAATATCAGTACCGCTGTACCAACTTTCATATTTTTTTGTTTTCTTTATTTTCTAAAATAATTTTTACCATCTCCGTCCATCTTCAAATATTTTTCACAATTCATCCAGAAAAATACGCTCACACACAAGTTCATCTTATGTAAGCATTCCTCGATTAACAGTTTACTGCCATAAGCAATACATAATAATTTATAAACAAACCTACTATCAGAATAAAAATAAATAAAAAATAAATAATAAGCCAGTATTTATTATATATCATAATGCAATGTAAATTTTTCTAACTTTAATCCCTTACATGCCATGTTTTATGCCAAATATGGAAAATATTCAATGCACTGTATAGGCCTACTGTGTAATGTAATCGATGAATAAAGTTATTTTGATTTGAAAATAGAGGGTTATCCAGGACTGGCGTAAGGAAAGATTCATTGAAAGGTACAGCCTGTGGTACTCGCTTGTCAACTGGTTCCTAGCCCTGTGGCCTACGCCCATTCATTTAATTTTTGACAATTAAATGCAGGAAGCTGGGCTTCTGGGTGCGCGACAATTTGCACAGTGAACGTGGCAGCGCATCTGGCGTGACACTAAACACGGCAAGCGCGCAATTGTTCAAGCCATATAAAATACAATTTATAACAACTTACTTCATTCGAAGAGGTGCATGTCGAAGCAGGCGCGTAGGAAGGGGGGGGGGTAGGGGGGAATGGGGGGAGGTTCCCCCACACTTTTTCCTGTGACCCACCCAATTTAGCGTTTTAGGCACATCCCGACATCCAATACGGTACCACACGGATACCCGTTAAACATTCACCAACTTATTTCATGTTTCACCTGTGAATAATAATTGCAGAAACACAGAGGGCCCCACGCCCCAGAGAAAGCCAAGATCTTAGTCACAAGATACATTTCCTCTGCCTTTGTTTGCACTTTGTAGCATTACAAAATAAAAGCGAATGGGTGCTTCATGGTCAGTGGCGTAATTAGGGAAGGGGCAAAACGTATTTATTTAAGCCTAAAACTCGAAAAATAGCTAATATAGCAAGAAAATTATTCGCCTTCGGCGAAAAGGCCTCCGGCGGCTGGGGCTCCACCCCAGACCCCGCGAGTTGTTCGCGCTCACAATTCTTCCCCCCCCCCCCCCCCCCCACTTGATTTGGAGTTCCTACGCGCCTGTGTCAAAGGAATGGGGACAGGATAGTCGTCTGAAGGCCTAACATTCACGAAGTGCTTGGAGCTGTATGTATCCTTCTTCGCACACTTTGTGGTAAACCCTGTCCTTCCACATGCTCGGAACCACCTTTCACACAGCACCATATTCATATGTGGCTTCGGAAACAGTACAAAGGTCACTCCACTGCTCCGGCATAACCCTTAAGCACAGTGCTTTGTGGCCGGCATGTTTGTTGTGACTGTCCGCACGAGTTGTACTACGCGCGCGAATGACCACTATCGATATGATAAAGATGGCCGCTGCATATATCGATAGCTAAAAATAGAATCCAGGCCTATGCTATTGTGCTTTGTAGGCCTATGTCATGATGTCGGGAAACAAATGTGTCGAAATATTGTATTTGACATCGATTACGAAGTTCCAATTAAATCAAACCCTAAAAAATATAGTAGGCCTAAATTACAGATTGAATTTCGATGTTGTCTTCCATCATACATAGAAGAGGAGGTAACCTGGTAGACCCTATCCCAACACTACTAAATTTAAAAAAAGTTACCAACAATAAAACAACTTGATTTCTGTTTAGATTTCGTGTTTATTAAAAATACATGTAGCAGTAGCACCAACACTGTATTTAAAAACAAAGCTTCACTTACAGTACAGCATGAAATCTATCAAAATATGTAGTGTGCTCATTAAGTACAAGTACACATAACAAACCAACTGCATCAATTGGCTTTCTGTTCACACAATGGTGCAGCAGATACTAGAACAACAATGGAGCATTTACTCTTTCAACTATGCTCAATATACCAAGTTAAACATGAACTGCCGCAGAGCAGATCTGGGTTAATCACATGCACTTACTCTGATGCTCAGAACCACACTATACTGTAAGTACAAGCTTTCTTATAACTGTGGTACCACAGATGTAAGTGTACTACATTCAACAGCAATGGTAAAAATCACAATAGTATTTTACGGCTAAGTAGCAGCTACTCTAGATTTAGCTCCAACATGCAGCCTTGGAAGGTAAGAAGTATGAAAGAGACTTGAAAACTACACTTCTTGCTTCATACAGTATTTGTTAGGGATGTCAACGATTACGATTAAATCGATTCGATTAATCGATTATTAATTTAAAACGATTAATCGATTATTTAAAAAAAAAATCGATTTTAAATTTTCGCGCTTTTTTAAATTTAGTTCTCAAGATCTGCCGCCTATTCGAGCGCGAGCGCTAGCGCTAGCATCGCTATTGCTCACAGTTTCATTTACAGTAGGCCTAGGCCAATGCCTAGGCCTAAGAACAGCAACAGCATAACTTTGTGTCATAATTTGAGCCGAATTTCCAGTCATATTTTGAATAGCTGTGTCTAGTCGCCTACCCTAGACCCAGCATTCGACGCCTACGATCTATAAAAATACGAGTTGTTATGTTTGTTCACAAATAACAAGAGAAGTAAGGTTAGAAAAGTCGCTACGATTTTTAGTTCACATCACGTAAATTTTAATTACGCTGCACATGAAAATAATAATATTACGACGCATATTCAACATACTTAATTACTTATTGGTTAAAAAAAAAACGGGAAGTGAATAACTATAGCCCTTCAGGCCTAACTAGGACAGAAATTATCGTCGAAATCTTGGACAGAACATAACAAAAATACTCCGTGACGTAAAATATATCGATAGTCGAAAAGAAGTCGAATTGCGAACTCGTGGCTTGCGGGGGCAATTCAAACTAACCGAAACCAGACCGAAGTTTGGAAGAAACTTGCTACTATACCGACATTTAACAAAACGATTAAAATCGATTAATAATCGATTATGGAGGTGAAAGTGAATTCGATTATCGATTATAATAATTTAATCGTTTGACATCCCTAGTATTTGTAATGTTGAATGTTCAGGCCAATGGCTGTAGGCATTTATCTCCCTAGGCTCAATTTGGTACACCCAAGGAGTTAAACATTGCATGTGGAACAATCACATTGCAAACCCATTTGCTCTTTACCTCAAGCAAAGGGTTACATAGCAAATTATATTAGAACTATACAAAGTTACCACACGTCTTTTTATTGTAAAAACTATAGTTGTAGTTGAAGTTAGCACATTGCACCATTCATTGGTATTATAATATTATGATTTATCACTATCAGACAAATCTAAGTTTACCGGTAATACATAGGTATGCTTTATGCATTTAATCTGTTACAATTGCACTTAAAAACAAATTAATTAAACCTTAATAACACATATTAAAATTTATACTATTTACAAAACCTGATATCTGGGAAAGTACAATCACTGTAAACAATAGGAAACTGCTGTGCTAATAAATACTAAATTTGTACTTCCCAAGATAGCATTGGGTATTTTATACATGGTATACCTACTAACTGAAGATAACTCATAGAATTTGTACTTTTAAAGTACTGGTACCATTACCACACGGTAATGCACCACTAAACCCCACCTCCTCTTTCGTTGACATGAAAGGCAGAGTACTGTTTAGCTTAACCGAATGGTAGTGATGACTAAAACGTCTTCTGCACTATCAGATGGCAGGATGATAAATAAAGATCAAGACTATAAAGTAAAAATAATATCACACAGTATTTCAGCAAAGCGTTACGTATTAAACGGTCTCCGAATAGGTACTTCGGAATTAGAAAAATTGCACGCCTTTGGCTTTGGGGTCAATATTCAGTAAAATTTGACTTTCATTCTTGAATCTGTATGTAAGCTTTTCAATCGTTCAATCTTAAATAAAATACTGCTGTTTCGAGACATTTTCTTTGGCTGCTGTACATTTTTCTCACTTCCAACCAAACTCTCGACACACACGCCTACGTGACTAAAAATTGCATCAAGCTGATTTCGATAGAAATTATTAATGGCTACCTAGTTGCTTCCTTATAGTAGGCAGGCCCACATTTGCATAAAAGCAGTAGATTTACAAATTTTGCTACTCAGTCGGGACTAGTCATGGTAATGTGGAACCTTTGTCACACGGGTTATATACGCATACCATACGTCCATTTCTACATAAACTTTTTAGCAAAATGTCTCGAGTTGGTTTCCTTAGTATGGAACGTGTGTGGCACGTAGCACCCGAACGGTTCAGTTAGTGACTTGCCACACGACGAGGTGGCTGCGCTCTCCCTTGGACTCGTCTCCTCCCTCCTCCTCTCCGTCACCTGGCAACAGAGGGAGGAGCTATGAGCCGCCAGACCACCAGGTGGCTGCCGGCATCCGCACGTTCTTCCGCAGCGTCGTCCACTGTAATACACACGCACGCATCAAAACACACACGCTCGAGTACAGCTACATTTCTCAAGGAAAGTCAATTGGGCCTACATATTGTGAGGACTGGCTAGATACACGTGAGATTTGCCCTGCTGCTTCCCTCCATCGCTATGTGATCACCCCTTACTCCTGTGATAATCCGACAATCATATCATATTTATTAATTTCATATTATATTATGAATATTATTTATAATCCATCAGTCATATTTGTCATGCTGGGCAGTGGTCACATAACTAGGTGGTGGAGCATCAATCCATAAAGCTTAAGATATCTGCACTCTAGCACTGCTAAGCTGCACCACTGTAGTTTCAACAATTCACATCTAAACCACCTGTGCTCTAGTTCATTTTCCTGCCACCAGAATGCACAGTCTACTTTTAGTGACGTACCTAGAGTATAACCAGAACAGGGTTACTTATAAATATATTATATACTCTTTTAAGCTAATAGATTTATGCCTACTATGAGGCCTGAATTATAATCATTCCCTGGGGGTTCAAGAGGGGTCGGATTTGCTGAAACTATGTACGTACATATATTGACAGTTTCTCTCTAGGGGATAAATGCTTTGTGGGCCTACTCAGGGGATGATTCTGAGCATTAGACTCCGAACAAGTAATGAACACTTGGATCCCTAAATTAACTGAACACTTATTAATTGACTTTCCTTCTTAAATGTACCTTGATTTTAGTAAATTATATAGCAAGCACAAAAGATAGGGATGCATGTGGATTAAGAGGTGATCATGTTATAATCAGGATAAATACATAAAAACACAAGCAACACAAAACAAAATGCATTTAACCCAGCCAATACTGTTCTGTTAAGCAAGTACGTACTACATACCAACATAAATTCACACAGGCCTTCTACCAAAATACACGTAAGACACACTACACAAAATAGTGAAAATACACGTTCAGCCAAGCCAATTGGCTGTCTACCTAGGTTGTTTGTAGGTAATGTCCATATTCTAGGAGGCCCCTATCTGTATACCGATTAATAATCGGCGATTATCTACTAGATTATCTACAGTCCAGCCTACTTATAACGAACTTGAAGGGAGCTGATTTTTACTTTGTTAAAAAAGAACTGTTAAAACAGAACCAATTTCTAAGTATTTTTGTTTAAGATGAATCAAAATTACTTTGTTAAATCCAGAATTTTGTTAGAAGAGAGTTCTTTAAAAGTGGGCCCGACTGTACCATAGAAGAAATATTACCCAATCTCAATCTGTTCAATATAGCAACATTTTTGAAGACGTACAACATAGTCACAGTGATAGAGCTAACATACACATGCAAAAGATGTAGGCAAGAATCTAACAAGGTAGGCATAAACAATCTAAATTTTGTAAATACGTGGCACACATGCATGGTTTACGGTGAGCCGGAAAGCTTGTCAAGTCTGCCTTGATTCCTGTCACTGTGAACTGAGAAAGAGATAGAAAGTATTCACGGCAGTACAATACAGAAACACACTCCAAGGTGGATGAAGTCTGCCCTGATTCTTGTCCCTGTGATCTGAGAAAGAGATAGAAAGTATTCAAGGCAGTATGGTATAGAAACACAATCCAAGTTGGTTGAGTTGAGAGAAACCTCGTATTTTAAGAGAAGAACAGACCAATGTCCACCTAGTGCCAGTAGGAATGGAGAAATGAGCCAAACTGTATTTTAGTACTTAGCCTAAACTACCCGAAATTTCGGGGCCCCACAGAACCCTACTTAACAGGGGACTACTGCATTCAATAGGGAATATGCATGTTAATTTTTGTCGTTGTTACCAAATTAATGACGATGTTATGAAGTCAAAATATTTCATTTTCCCATTTTCGTAAATATTTTCATTCAAGAAAGTGTGCTGCAAATTTCACAAATAATTATGGCGGGAAAAACAGGTCATGACGTCAGAACTGACTAACATCAATCAGCCTATCACACAAAGATAATCAAAGATTGTATTTGTGCCGAATATTTCACTCAAATTAGAGTATTTATAGTATTATTTGGTTCCATAATGAATAATTATTGTTTGCAACAATTAATTTACACGATTGGCATGATCATTTGTAATAATGAAACGTTATGTCAGTGAATAATAGGTTTGTGAAGAGATCGGACAACAATGAATACGTTGTCTTTCTGATAATTGTCTAGTGTTGCAAGGCGGTGATTGGCAAACACATTCATACACAGTGATGTTTACTCAGTTATGACGTAACCATCCGTTTCACGATAAAAGCCCGGGAAAGAAGAAATGTTATACTTTGTAACGTTATAAAAATCAAACTGTGACGTTTTGAAGTGCGAAAAGTAGTTTGCCGGTATTTGCAGATGAGGGCCTGTCAACTTCACATGATCGAACCAATATCGGGAATTGTGGTATATTCCCTATTAAATTTATTTCAAGTCAGTCAGGTACTAAAAAATCATTTGAACAGATTGTGATATAGAGGACCACACTGATAGTGTTGTTTGAGGTAGTTAGAAGTACAATATGAAGTACAGTAAAAAATACCTACAAACATTGTATGAATGTTATAAAATAGTGGGTGTATTTAGTAAAAGATAGTATCAAGTCCAGTCCACCAATGAGAAATGTTTTGGCTTGTCTTTGCCATAAGATAAATGAAGTGTATGGTAAGTATTTATTTACTCCTAAGCAACCTTTCCGATACTGTAATGGCTCACTATTGGTCAACTAGCGATCGACGGTTGAAATTAGGGCTTGCTGGTTGGCGACAAATCACTTCGGGGGCGAAGCATCGGTAAGGTTTAGGGATGGGCAAATACGTTTAATAGCCTAAACGTTTAACCGTTTTTAAAACTCACGTTTAAACACTTTTGTTCGCTCTATCCCCTGCCACGAGATGAATAAAATGACCTTTGCAGTAAATTACCGAAAAGTTCCGAAACATTGGGTAAAATTACAATTTGTAGCTAGAAAAAACTGTAATAGTAGACTAGTACTGCAGTACACTCCGTTTTAAAATATTTGTTTCTTAACTTATATACAAACACTTCTGTACACACGTTTAAACGAGGCGTAAAAAGTACAAACGTTTAAAGCCACTCCCACGTTTGAACGTTTAAACGTCCCATCCCTAATAAGGTTGCTTTCGGAACAACTCTAACTAGCCTGTTTATTGTACGTAGCCTCGTGTACATAGAAGTGAATGACTTACCTATTCTAAAGTCAATGTAACCCTCACCACCCGACATGACCAGCATTGACGACTCGTTGGCAGCATCCTTCCCCTCTTGCCCCTCTGTCTCTTCTGCGGGTTGTATTCCACCGGAACCTGCACCACAAAACCTCTCATGTATAAATTAAAATTACATTACATTTTAATGTTGGAATTAAATAAATACTAGTCAGTTAGTAGAACAAATGCACAGACTAATAAAGAACTAAAAAAAAAAAATCAGCCACTTGTAGTCTCGATTAGGATCGTTGTTGAAATACGAGACGTGAAGCCCAATCATCATCCTTAATCAGATCACTCATGTTCTCTCGTGATCCACACAGAGCTTATATACGATAGGCACATTGTATACCTACCTACTAGCCTACCTAGTTATAATTTAGTTTTATAAGGATAACTTTCAATACTCTGATGTCTTAATGACATTATTATGAGTGCAATAAGAAAGTCTTATGAAGAATGTAACAGGCTCAAATGTTAATTGCAAGAAAGCAAAATAAAATCAGAACAATTAACTCACTCCTTAAATATACTGTAGGCCTACTGCATTCACTACTTTATTTTATTTGCAATAATGTATCTTAAATTGTATGTAATTGAAAAAAAAAAAATAATATGTAGGCCTAGCCACTTTCATAAGTGAGTAAAGCTAATAATCTTACCGGCGACGGCCACAAAGAACTTGACTGCGTCCCTGTGTCCGTGGAACGACAGCTGCGCCTGCGCCATGCTGCAGTACGGCACGGTGGCCCCCGCCCCCAGTCTCACCAGGCCCCCGGGCAGGCCGGTCCCCGCGGGGGCTGCCAGCCGGTTGTCGGGGGGGATGAGAGGCACGGAGATGACGACGCCGTTGCCCGTGCCGATCCAGAGCCGACTCGAGGAGATCAGGAGGGCGGTGATGCGTACGAACGAGAAGCCCAGCTTGCCGGTGCCTGGGGGCAACAACGTGGCATTACACCGGGGGTACACCGGGGGCAGCACATATGGCGGCTGGTTGTTGTTGTTGTTGTTGTTACTCGTGCACGAAAGTGACTTACTGATTCGTAGATTGGATTGAGACAAGGAAACAAAACAAGTGCACAAAAAATGTTCTAAGGGTAAATAAGATGTACAGTCCTATTCTTGATTTATATACGCCGGCGGCTGTACACGATCAGTTAAATGTAGACACTAATGGTATTCAAGTACGAGTCAGAAGTAAGTAGACCCTTATCCTTACACGTCATCCTTACTTGTGTAAAGTACGCCTACTGAGGCGTGGAAGTAAATGTCTAAACATAAACTTCTAATTTCATTGATGAAAATATTGTTATGCATAAACATATTGTGTAATGATGAATGAATGATTAATGAAGGTAGCTAGGTGTTCTTCAGTGAGCTGAAAAACAAGCACTAATCCAAAGGAAAGTAGGTACCATACAGGCAGAAAATAGCAATAAAATAAAGTATAAAGTAAGTGGTGACTAGACAGTACCTCCTGGAAACACTGCTACGCAAGTGCAGACGCGACATCCAAGGGGAAGCAATGAAACAATACAACAGAGTCATTAGCAAACAGCGGTTGTCAACCAGATAAGCCACACCAAGCGCAGGCTGCATGCAAATAGGGTGGCGTTATGGTTAATGTAGTAAAGTAAGTGAAAAGATACTATTAATACACAGCATAGTATATAACTTTCTGTTTTATGTAGATTTTATACATTTGAAGCATTACAGTATTTTTTATCTACATACATATCAAAGCAGCATTCTCAGCAAAAAACAAATGCCAAGAAAAATTTAATCAGGTGAATGGAAATATTTTTTTTGTAACTGTACATTTGTTAGCATAACATTTTATAACTTTTGTGAGATACTAAATGGGAGGCAGCTCCAACTAAATTAAATACATACATAATAAGTTTTATGACAATGTCAACTTAGTAAGAGTCTACAGTTGGAATTAGGAATTGCATACCTACATACTTTCTTATTTCTACTAGGATCTACATTGCTAGTTCTTTACACCCACTAGCTTGAGTAATTAATGTGAATACACATAATTTGGGTGTCTAGTGGCTAGCCTGTTTCAAACACACGTACGGTGGTGGCTAACCACTAGTATTTTCAGCACAGAATTAAATGTGTATTACGATTGGCTTACCGGGCCTCTTAAGTACTCTTCTCCTTCCCTCGTCTTTATTGTATACGTATTTACATCTGTCTTGCTTCTTAACACCAGATCGTGCCATCATTCTACATACAGTTTTCAAAATACACTTTTACAAAAAAAAAAAATGTAATTTGTAAAATGTTACACCTGAGTTAACTGAGCTAACTCAACATAGAGTTTACATAGTGACTGTCCTTCCCTGTATAGAATGGCTATAAAATGACCAGATTTAATAAAACAAGGAAGTGAAAATGCTATAGACCTACTTAGCATTTAACTTAGGGATGTCAACGATTACGATTAAATCGATTCGATTAATCGATTATTAATTTAAAACGATTAATCGATTATTTAAAAAAAAAATCGATTTTAAATTTTCGCGCTTTTTTAAATTTAGTTCTCAAGATCTGCCGCCTATTCGAGCGCGAGCGCTAGCGCTAGCATCGCTATTGCTCACAGTTTCATTTACAGTAGGCCTAGGCCAATGCCTAGGCCTAAGAACAGCAACAGCATAACTTTGTGTCATAATTTGAGCCGAATTTCCAGTCATATTTTGAATAGCTGTGTCTAGTCGCCTACCCTAGACCCAGCATTCGACGCCTACGATCTATAAAAATACGAGTTGTTATGTTTGTTCACAAATAACAAGAGAAGTAAGGTTAGAAAAGTCGCTACGATTTTTAGTTCACATCACGTAAATTTTAATTACGCTGCACATGAAAATAATAATATTACGACGCATATTCAACATACTTAATTACTTATTGGTTAAAAAAAAAACGGGAAGTGAATAACTATAGCCCTTCAGGCCTAACTAGGACAGAAATTATCGTCGAAATCTTGGACAGAACATAACAAAAATACTCCGTGACGTAAAATATATCGATAGTCGAAAAGAAGTCGAATTGCGAACTCGTGGCTTGCGGGGGCAATTCAAACTAACCGAAACCAGACCGAAGTTTGGAAGAAACTTGCTACTATACCGACATTTAACAAAACGATTAAAATCGATTAATAATCGATTATGGAGGTGAAAGTGAATTCGATTATCGATTATAATAATTTAATCGTTTGACATCCCTAATTTAACTACTTACATGTATTCTGATACTGAGAAAGATCTGATTGAAAAGAAAAATGGATACAAACTACAAAAAGTAAAAAAAAAAACATAGTAAGTTTAGATAGAGGATATGACTGACACAATGGAAAAGAGTGTGAATGTACCTTTTCCAAGTATGACTATGCAATTATGTTGTGTGGTGTTTCTGGTTGCACTAGACACCTGTTTTCCCCAATTTGTTTCCCATCTCGGAAATGAAGAAACCAGTTTACTGTTCTGTGTTCTTATGTCACTACGTAGTTCATTACTACTATTACTAGTTATCAGTGATAACCCCTGAATAGCTTAATGGCGAATTACGAGTCCTTCGTGTAGTTATCTTTGGTGGGGGCGCCGGGTTTTTGTCGTTATTTCATACGAATTGTACGCAGACGGCTTTGCAAAAGTACTTGATAGAACATCAAATATGTATTCTGAAAACATATTAGTATCACCTGTAAGTACTGGTATTCAAATGAAGAATACTCATGTAGCCGTTGTCTGGCAAGTATGTAAGCCATAGAGCTGCAAGGGGGAATGATGTGGCCGTGGCACATGCTCGGGTCAGGTCTACGTTCAATGTACTTACCTAGCATTTTGCTGACGTAAGGCTCAATGTCCACGTCTTGCAAGTGTTGCAGCGTCTTAGCGTGGAACAGTCTCAACGTGGAATCCAGTCGAATGGAGACCCACACTCCGTCGCCTAGTGGTGCCAACTGACGAACCTGGAACATCATACTCGATACGTTAGGCTATAATACGGTACCGACTACTATTACGTACGCTCATATAAAACGAGTATACTTGAGTAAAATAAATTCTAGAAGAGTTCAAGGATATCGATTATTTGACAGGATATCGATATCATGAGAAAATGAAGGTTGATTTCGATATCGACCTAGTAGGCTCATATAAAAAATATCGCGATGTCATAGTCGACTAAAAAGAATTATTAGAATAAACAAGAATTTATTGTCGGTTTTAAAGATTTCTTCGTAAAAACATATTCCTCATGTCCCAAGTGATTATTGCCGCACCTGACTCTCTCGCCGCGGGTGGGCGTCCACTCTGCTCTCCACGGCGAGCGTCCTGGGGTGGACCACGTGGATCTGGTTGCGGTATCCGCACCACACGCGACCGTGGACCGCGGCAAGGCAGCGGATCGAGTGGTGCGGCTTGCCCAGGTCCACCAGGAGGTAGTTGAGCAGGTCCCACTCCCCGTCGGGACCCCGTGTGAAGCTGGCAACGGTCCCGTCGGCCAGGGCAACCACCGTGCGCCCGCCAACGTGCCTGCCAATCGTCGACCACATCAGAACAGAATAATAAAGAAAATACATACTTTCACACGCATTTGCATTTCTCCTATCTACTCACACAATGCCGAGTACGGCGTCCCGCATCTTGATGGCGTGAAGTCTCCGCCTCCAGTGAGCCACGGCCGAGTGGACGTAGATGGAACCGTCTTGCGAGCCGAGCCACATCGTCCCCTGCACGGTACTCATTGTCTCCGCTTCCTCCACGTCTGCAAACACTACGCACGTTGGGCTTCGCATCACTTGGACATATTTACAAACACAGTTTAGTAGGCCACATCGTCCCCTGCACGGTACTCATTGTCTCCGCTTCCTCCACGTCTGCAAACACTACGCACGTTGGGCTTCGCATCACTTGGACATATTTACAAACACAGTTTAGTAGGCCACATCGTCCCCTGCACGGTACTCATTGTCTCCGCTTCCTCCACGTCTGCAAACACTACGCACGTTGGGCTTCGCATCACTTGGACATATTTACAAACACAGTTTAGTAGGCCACATCGTCCCCTGCACGGTACTCATTGTCTCCGCTTCCTCCACGTCTGCAAACACTACGCACGTTGGGCTTCGCATCACTTGGACATATTTACAAACACAGTTTAGTAGGCCACATCGTCCCCTGCACGGTACTCATTGTCTCCGCTTCCTCCACGTCTGCAAACACTACGCACGTTGGGCTTCGCATCACTTGGACATATTTACAAACACAGTTTAGTAGGCCACATCGTCCCCTGCACGGTACTCATTGTCTCCGCTTCCTCCACGTCTGCAAACACTACGCACGTTCGGTTTCGCATCACTTGGACATATTTACAAACACAGTTTAGTAGGCCACATCGTCCCCTGCACGGTACTCATTGTCTCCGCTTCCTCCACGTCTGCGAACACTACGCACGTTGGGCTTCGCATCACTTGGACATATTTACAAACACAGTTTAGTAGGCCACATCGTCCCCTGCATGGTACTCATTGTCTCCGCTTCCTCCACGTCTGCAAACACTACGCACGTTGGGCTTCGCATCACTTGGACATATTTACAAACACAGTTTAGTAGGCCACATCGTCCCCTGCATGGTACTCATTGTCTCCGCTTCCTCCACGTCTGCAAACACTACGCACGTTCGGTTTCGCATCACTTTGACATATTTACAAACACAGTTTAGTAGTCACATGAAAGATATGTCAAAGAGAGAAGATCGTGCAAAGTGGAAGAATCTCACAGACAAGTTACATTTTGTGGGAAAGTGAATTAATAGAAAGAGTACAAGTAGGTTCTAGGGATCAAGTTCATGTTACTTAGATTGGGGTCTGCTGTTGTAGTCTGGAGTAAGTATAAAAGCTAAAAAGGTTGTCTATTATTCAGGGCTGGTTAATGGTTATCATACCCAGTGTTGGGGTGAGAACTTTTAAAAAGAACGCGTTCCCGAGAACGCGTTCTTTTTTTGTGAACTTTCCAACGAACTTACTCTTTTTTCAAATGAGTGAACTTGAACTTTCAAAAGTTCTTTTTGAGAACGAACTTTTTTATTTTAGAAAGTTCTTTTGAAAGTTCATTCTGTTCGATGATTGAGCATCTGTCAACGCGCCGTCGAGGAACACGCGAATCGTTTTCGGTTCTCCTTCAGCTGATTTTAAAAAGCTACCGGCCACCATTCATGGAGTAGAATTACATTCAAGTCTGGCCGTTCGAACTCTACCCACCACAAGATGTTAGATCACTCGGTCGAGATAAGTGGGTCTGCAAAGTGCAAGTGCCCACATACCAGAAGAAATGCGACACGATAATTGGGCGGGAGGAAACGACTCTACGTGGAACTCCATTCACTAATCAAAACGCAAGATTGAAACATTTCTAGAGCCAGTGTAAATTCTCAAGAGGAACAGATTTCTCGGTTGACTATTGGATTTGTTGTTATAGGGTGTTTGTGTCACAATTCTACTACCGTTTCACTTTATCCTAAAATATGGTGTTACTGATCGCATTGATGGTGCACTGGAGCAGCGCACCATCGTTGGAACCCCTAGCAATGTTTTCAACTCGAGTCTATTGAAGCAAAATTCGAGAAAAAATATGTCTGGAAATACTAACATTCTTCGAC
This sequence comes from Isoperla grammatica, assembly GCA_945910005.1. Lineage (NCBI taxonomy): Eukaryota > Metazoa > Arthropoda > Insecta > Plecoptera > Perlodidae > Isoperla > Isoperla grammatica. The sequence continues at coordinate 7,144,638 of OX246739.1, read as the reverse complement.
CAACAAAGGGGACAAATTAGCAGCTTAGCAATGAATGTTATCAGTAATCGCTATCACTATCACTAATTAATCGATACACTAATCGCTATTTTCACATGTCTGTAATAATATAAACTGAAACAACAATACAATTATCCTTCCTTCAAGTTCTTAAGTTTTTTATTTCTACAATGGTAGGCGCCTATAGCCCTACATCAGACACCTAATTAATGCCAGCATTCAATATCTTACCTTAACATGCATGTTTTTCTTCCTATTTAAGCCATACAAGGCAATCGATTATTCGCATGACTGTTAATACAATGTGGTGACACTTTTTCACAAAAGAACTTTTAAAAGAACTTAGTTCATATTTTAGACGAACTTGAACTTTTCAAAATTTTAGGTTTTGAAAAGAACTTGAACTTTATTAAAGTTCATTATTTGAGCTGTGAACTGAACTTTTAGAAAGTTCATTTAAAAAAAGAACTGCCCCAACACTGATCATACCCTACTAAAAAATGTGAATCATCACATTTGCTTTCGTACTTAAATGTAATTGACTTTAGAAAATTTGTCCCAGTGAAACATAGAAACGAGAAATTATCAAGGTGATTTGGGGGAAGTTACACACCAAACTGACCTTCAAGCCCGTCCTTGACGGCGGGGGACACATCTCTGGCCAACCTCCTGGGAGGGGGGCTGTCACCAGAGTCCTGGGGGGGCTCATCCGCCACTGGAGAGGAACACATGGCCCTCACGTGACCTCCGCCCTCCCCCTCCTGGTCCTCGGACTCTGCCACCCTCGCCTCAAGGGTGGGGGGACTGGTGTCCTCCTCCGTAGCCTCGTAGTCACTGTCACTTGCACCTGTATCCCACCATTTCATTACTATTATTATACAGATGACTCCGGCTTATAAACCCTCCAAAAGGTAGGTGTAAAAAGACGTTTAACAGAGAGAGTAGTATAAATGGGGAAATAATTAAAATAGCTCTCCTTCATAGTTAACGATAGGATTACTCTGCATAATTCTTATCCTCTTATGTTCAAGCGTCAGGCAATGATCGACATGAAGGGAGTGATTCATGAACAACTGTTTAGATATTATAACGAATTCCTCACAGACTAGAAAATAATGTAATTTGAAGAATACACTCTAATGTAATTTGAACTCAAATGAAAAAATCATGGTCAAAAGCAACGTTAGGATAGACATTGTTGGTCTCAAGTCCCGCGAGACGAAGGATGCTAGCGACGTCACCTGGTACGCTGGCGATGCACAGCAGGTGCGAGTTGCAGACGTCGAAGGCGTCCAGAATGTCCGCGGGGTTGTTGGCGTCTATGACGGTGACTCGCCCCACCGCGTGGGCGCTGGTACAGATCCACACCAGAGACGACAGCTGCGCGCTGTTGTTGGGGGGAGAGTCGGAGTAGAACACGCTGGCCCCCACCGCCTCCCCGCCGTCCCTCGTACGACCGCCCCCCGCAGACACTCCAGCCGCACACCAGATCTTGGTGCCTGGAACCAGACAGTATTTAGAACACGACTTGGGTACTGTATGGTTGAATGAATTAACACTGCAAAATAAATTCACAAAATACCAATTTTATATCAATTATCAAGAACAAATTACTACTACTAACTAGTTATAGGCTTACCTCCAAATTTGTTACGTAGCATGTCTTCTAAATTGTATATTTTACAAAAATAACAACCATATATTTTTGCTACATGAAGGCAAAATACGCCACTTTGCCAATGCCTTTATGCTGAAATTCCTTCACTTAATTTATACTTCCAATTCATAATCAACTCCAAATACAAACTGAGAACAGAACCTTCCAAAATGGAACAATATAATAAATACTTAATAAAGATGGCAGCTTACCTGGCTGATTCTCAGCAAGCGGCCGACAATAGACGGGGACAGGAACAGGCACGTGGCTACTAGGTGTGAGGTTCTTAGCGCCTGGTGGTCTGGCAGGCAATGACCACCCATACGCCTGCAGGCGGCCATCATCCTTACGCACATGGGCTCGCACCTGTACAAGTAGCAAGTGAATGTTCCATCACAATATACCTCTTCAAAAACTATCTAGGACACTTTGTATGTCTCACCATGGTCCCCTTATCTTCAAGAACAACAATAACCAACAACTAACTAAAATTTAGTTTTCAAATGTTATATTGTGTTCATTGATGCATAGGCCTACAAGATCATCATCTACTAGCCTTATTTCATATTTTTAATTTTTGGGTACTGCTGGGTTAAAAAGAGGCCAAAAGGCTGGTACTAATATGATTGGTAGAAGCTTACCTGAATTGTACACCATTGTGGTTGAGAGATTAAATGTAAATGACATATAAATAAAGGACAACACAAGTTTTCCCAGGCGTTTCAGTACAAGACCTTGATCACTCGGGAGGGACCGTAGTGATTATCATACAAAGGGTCCTACTTGATAATTTGAAAAAATAATAACAGGTAGGCCCTAATCTTATTCATTATTTTCATTCATATTGCTATTCAACTTATTTATCTCAATAACTATATAGCCTACACATGCTGGTTTGAAACCGACAGCGCATACTCCGGATCGTGTGGACCCACCTGTCTGAGCTGGTCCCGACGTTCCGAGGCTCGGCGCTGCGCTAGTTTCTCCTCGGCCACGTCCGTGTTGCGCCGCGAAGCGCCCAGGGTGCGCCTGCGCATGGCGTCAAGCGCCGGGCGCGTGGGCGCGAGGTATTGCACAGCGACCGCGGGCCTGGCGCGCTCAGTCGGCACAAACAGGCTGCTGAAACTATACCACACCATGTCGTACGTGTCGTTAGGGCTTGCCTCGTTTATGTGGGGCTTGAGAGGAACAGTATACATTTGTTTGTACACCAGGTACAAGAGTATACATCAATCAAAGGTATGACAATCAATCATCTTTGCTTGAACAGTGCTTCTACACATAACATTGTTACAATACAACTCCATGATACTCATTCATGAACTTAAATTAATTCATACTATACATTGTTTTGACAATAACCTGGCACGTAAGCCTGGCCTACACAAGAAATTTTAGGCAAAGGAGGTTTCTGTATGCGATTGATCTATGTACCAATAAGTCAGTCAGATGTGTTAAAATTCCATGATACTGTGGGTTTGAAAATGAGGTGTGATGGGGCAATTTTGCAGACACACTTTTCAGTAGAAAAAAACATGCAAGTTTATTAAAAATAGCTTTTCTAAAATCATGGCGAGTCTTAACTCGAGAAAAAATGTGAATATGAATCTAAATCTGCACGAATCTGACACAGCGTCGTCTCAATTCAGAAACCTGTAGGCCTATGGGTAACATGGCGTAATACTCACAACTTCCACACGCTCTGCTTTTGTTTCTTGTCCATTGGTTCGTGCCTGGAGGCTCGGATCATCTCCGTCCACCTCACCGCCTCCTGGAGTTCCATGAAGCGCTCCTTGTATTGGTTCCGTTCCATGAGGACTCGGGCCATCTCGACGCGAGTGAACCGCTTGCGTTGGGCCATAGGCACGTCCTCATCCTCGTCAGATCTGATACAACAGGCACAGAACAAGACGTTCTATAAAGTACGTTTTTAATTTTTACTTTTGGTTTTTAATTGCATTCACATCTCCAAAATATCACTGTAAGTTGGTATGTCAACAACCAAAACCCGAAAACTACTCTTAATGTGTCACGTAGGCCTGCTGTAATTCTTCTAACAAATATTGTAAACTCATCTACAATGACAGTTCTTTGTGAAGAATAAAGAAACAATATATTTTTTTTTAGAATACTCAAAAAATAAAAATAGTAGGCATACAGAAAATTAATTAAAATTTTGTTTTACATGGAATTTAAAAATGTCCCAACTTCAGGGTCATCACTGAGGTAAGCTGACTTGATTTTGAGAATTTCTTATTACTAAGTGAAACGTTATTAATTTGAATTAAATTTTTTAAAAACATTTCTTTAATGTGGAAAATAAATTTGCCTCTGCCAGTACTACACTCGGCATGCTCCACCCACCTTGCAGCCTTGGCTGCCTGGTCCGCCTCCTCCCGGGCCTTGCGCAGTTCCTCCTCCAGCTCGGAGACACGCGCAAGCAGTCGGCTCCGCGCAGAGTTCATTGCGCGCATCTGTTCGCGCATCATCTCCTGCTCAGAGGTCAGCTCGTCGACCTTGATGATGAGGTCATCCTTGACGATGTTGAGCGCGTTCCTAGGGCAGACACAACGTACGGTATAAACCACACACACGGCAATGTCGCTTTTAATCATGCCTGAGGAATGCTACACAATATGGAGATTGGGAGTGATTAAATGTCATTTTGTAAGCTCTCTCTACAGAAAACATGACGTATGCTGTAAGCAATAGGTTTAAAGGTTTGCTTATTTTATTTTATTTTAAAATTGATGGTCTGTTCAGTTTTGAGTTTTACTTGCTTAATTTTTAAGTGAAGATTGATGTTATAACATGTTGTAAATTTATTGTATTATATTTTATCATTGTAATTTTGGATCATATACCTTGGTATAACATCTGTTTTGGATAAATAAATAATAAAAAATAATTCTAATATCATATTCTATTCTGTAGGTAGAGTTATTATTTTGATACCAGTTAGCAATTAATTATGCCTATTATTATTTTAATAAACGAACACAGAACACACAAACACTCTTTCATCTATATCTATTCGTTCAGAGTATGTACATCACGGCTAATACTCATTGGGCATGGAATGGTAAGTAACTTGCTCCACTTACTTCGTAGCCAAGAGTTCGTTGTTTTCCATAATAAGATTCTCCACTTCTTTCCCCATACCTGAAAGCAACCACAAGCATCAATTGATGGCCGAGGCTACATGGAATTGATTGTGACCTACGATTGATGCATCTAGTTTAGATGTCAGGAGTACTGACAAAATTTTCATGGTCGTGGTAATAGAATGCATTAGGTACTTTACTTTTGTAACAGGCATTGTATTACAGTAGTCCCTCGTTAATTCAAACTCGGTTAATTCAAAATTATGTGTAATTCAAACCATTGATGGAGTCCCAGCAGAAGATTTAGGTATGGTGCTTAGTGTTAAAGTTCTTTTAATTCAAAATTTTGTAATTCAAATTGGAGTTTTTTGGGTCCCTGGAAATTTGAATTAAAGGGGGATTACTGTATTCAACTCAATTCTTTAATAAATGTCACGTGATAGCACTGAACCCTTCCTAAAAGGTACTTAATCGATAAAACCTTATATGTTATTAATGACATTTTTAACTGAGATCTATTCCTCTGTGATGCTGCCTGCATGACCATTGTTCTCAGTGCAAGCCTGGCACTAATTTTACACTTATTTTACACTTGCTTCACAAATTGTTGTATGTATTGATTGTAATGGTTGTTTTTATGTATTGTGTTGCAAGACCATTGTCTGTGCAAGCTTGGCACTAATTTGTCACTCTATTTTTATACGTGCTTTACATCTGCATTGACTTGAATAGTGTTTTCATGTATTTGTGTTTCCTAAGTGCAATATCTTGTAAGGCAGAATTTATACACCTAGGTGTCTTTATTATCATCTTTTTTACTATCTTTATTATTATCCTTATTGACGAAATATGTGTCATGAGCATTCTATGTAATGTATACCTGATATATGAATATAAATAAACTGAACTGAACTGAACTGAACTGAACACATATCATATAACTGCCTAAAAAAGGACATGACCACAGCACATAGCCTACATAAAAAAAAAGTTATTTAACTTAAATCAAAATATAGGCCTAATACGGTAGGCCTACACCTGAAAAGTGAAACGTGTGCTTCTAATAGAATATATATACATGGGCACTGGCCCTATGCTTAGAAGATAAAATACACTTGCTGCATGCTGCACACCAGCCAGCAATAGGGCCTATTCCCTTTAATTTTAATTTTGTGTACTTAACACATAACTATCTTGTAAGATGTAGATGTAAGCTTGTTAATATGTTACTATCAGTTATGTAAAAAGGAAAGAGTCCTTCACCAACACATTGCACTGTCAAGCAGTCGACAGTAAGGAGAGTTCCACCTCCCTTCCGCCCAACACCAACTGGTAATGAACAACAATCGACACTGACCTTGCTTGACTTGATGTTCTTCCAGGAAACGACCTATATAAATATTTATATCTCCTTATTTTGATCTGTTAAATAGGCTATCCGCTAAACTCTTCATGTTTAAACTAAAATGAGGAAAACTGCGTAGGCCTACAGTAGTATTTAACCATGGCACTGCCGGCCCTCTGTGCTATTTTCCTTTAATGCACATGGACTAATGCTCCAACTTAACTTATATTGGTGACTACAGATTATTATTATTGTAAAGAGTAATCATAGAAATAATAAGTCATCCCTTCAGTAATGTAATAACTCTTTAACCACTACAGATAAATATTAGGGCTGGGCAAGGAAATCGATATTTCGATACGATATCGATACGAGCCGATTTATTCGATATCGATATTTGGTTGAATATCGAAATACAGTATTGGCAGGTAACGCATGGCCCCTGTGTGGCCCGCAACCTGCATTACACATGTGTGTTGCGGGCAGTAGGCTCGCAGGCGGTTAGCGCAGGGCAGCAAAGTGAGAACAGATGCGGCCGGCCGAGCGAGAGAGAACAATGGAGTGCTATCGTGTCTGAGCGAGACGTGACGAAGTAGTCCGACGTGAGAGAGAGAGAAAGCGCTAGTCGTAGGACGCGTGAGTGGAAGCGAGACCGCGATATATGCTGGCGAATGCAACATGCAAGCGAGCCGCCTGTTGACAGTTCAGTTCGTCCCTCGCTTCGTAACCTCGATCGTGATTGGCCGGCTGGGGGGATCTCGTCTTGCGGCGGCCAATGACCTTGCCCGACTCTCGGGGATGGCCAGCTGGCCCATCTAACGAGGCGATATACAGAAAAACACCAATCTACGCGACTGGGAATTCCAAATAATCCACATTTCGGAAGATAATTTCGTTGTAACAACGTTTAGTAATACCAAGGGGAACCAAAATTTGTTCGTTAAAATGATCTTCTCGTAATAACGAATTTTCGTTGTAATGATAACAAATTAACATTGTGAACATGGGGATTCGGGCGGGACCACTAATAAATTTCGTTAAAATGATGATTTCGTTGTAAGGGCGTTCGTTGTAACGACTTTTGACTGAAATAACAATACAATACCCCTTCATTAACAGTTTTATGACCAGATCAGTGTACTAAAGTAATAAATAAAAGACACAATGGTTTAGCAAATATTTTGTTTTTCATTTAACTGCAAACTGGGAAGTGGGAGGGGATATTGAAAACAGATGTATTGCTTTCGATATATCGATATCGAAATTTTTGCCTGATATCGATATTTGAACTTTATGCCATAGCCCAGCCCTAATAAATATAATTATATTCAATATTCATGTATAATGACTAATGAATGAGTAATGAATGGTTTATTATAAATGAATGATATGAAGAAGCTTACCAAAGAAGTTGTCATTCACTAGTGGAGAAAAGCCGAGCGTCCAATAAAGAGGGCAAAAACAAAAAACAAATGTTATCAGGCATGGCACAAGACATGTTATTACAATGGGTAAACAGGGTTTCAAAGACGCATGCTACCAGTGAATTACAAAAACGCTGTGAATAACATTTGCATACGTATCACTTCATAACATAATTAGCCTTATGTTTTTATCAATGGTATTGTGTTTCCTGAGGGCATGACATTTGGGATTTATGGAAAGTTACTCGAGCATGCAATTGTTTTGTGACCGATTGATCATATAGCAAGCTTATATTGCGGGTTACTATACGATCATTACAGCCGACACCAAAAATATTATTTAAAGCACAAGGAATGCAAAAGGTTTTTTGGGATCAGAGCAGTAGCCTATTGTTTTTTTTTTAATTGTACAAATCAGTTACCTGCTGCATAAACTGGAACTTTGAGGTGATTATTTAGGTTATGTTAATGCAATAAACGATGATGGCAGAAAGAGAGCTATGAGGTTCATGTGCAACTGTATCTAGGTATTTGGTAAGCAAGCCTCAATCAGATCAGGCACAACATTTTTGGCAACAAATAGTGTAGCTGCCAATCTACAGTATAAATTGCAATTTTGTATCTAAAACGCTAACTAAATCAAGTTGACTATTATGAAAAGTAAATACTTCAAATATTATCAGCATATTTTACTTGAAAATTGAATGTGCTATTGCAAATTGAGCTTGGCCTTGGCTCAATTTGAACAGGTACTTTTGAAAAATCTAAATATCTAATCTATTTCAGTTTTTAGTTTATTCATGATATTGATCAGTATTAAATCTTAAGACTGGTTTTTATGTCACACAAACTATTGGCATCTCTTTCGCAGCAATTGTAATTAAGAGGGCTACCATGTTACGTCCAAGATTCGAAATGATTCCTTGTCAGTGGTTTCATGCATTTCATCCACCGGCCCAACGTACCGGATGAAGCATACTCTCCCGGATGAACCCAGCTCCCGGTAATGTCGGAGCCCTCGTCCATTTCACCCAGAGCCTCGGCATCCTGAAAGCTGAGCTCCTGGTACAGGGTGTTCCCACTGCGCTGCTCCCTGGACACACATTTTAGCATTAGATCCACTCATAATATACATAGTACCTAAACACACATTTCATATTGTTAATGTTGACTAGCATTTGATCCACTCATAATATACTACCTAAACACACATTTCATATCGTTAATGTTGACTAGCATTAGATCCACTCATAATATACTACCTAAACACACATTTCATATCGTTAATGTTGAATGGCATTTGATCCACTCGTTTTGACTAGCAATCAATTTAAGCCAGGTAGACTTGAGATTTTCTAAGTTTGACAGTCCCCTCCTTCACCCCTCCATCCCTATGACAACCTGACAGAATCATATCATATTAATATTATATTATTTTATTTATAATCAGTTCACCGTCCACATTCACCCAGTGGTGGTCACATAACTAGGGGGTGGAACATGTCAAACCACTTCTCCTTCTGTTCCTATGCCCACAATTGACATTTCTCATGCCATCATGCATTTTCTAGTTTGCCAGTAGATGGGACTTCGCTGTTCCCTTCGATCCACGGCATTTGACATTTTGTCTCGTCCAATCTTCAGATATGTACATTGAAAAAGATGCTTCCCATCTTGTTCTCCAACCCCACACATCCTACATACCGTATACTGGATTCGAAAATCCCAAACTTATGCACGTGTAGGCCTACTTGGCAAGAAGGTCAGGTCAAACTAAGAAAATCTGCACCCTACGAAGTAAAGTACGCTTAATTTCTACCTGAAATATCGAAATAAATTGATTAAGTGTCCAATGATATGAGCAGGCCAGAAAAGGAAGCAGTTTTATATTGGATAGTAAGACAAAAGAATGGCTGAAAAAGCCATCTTGGCACAAGAAGGAAAAAAAACTAGGGGGTGGAACTTCATACCAAGTCAAACCAAGAGTATCTGTACCCACCTCTTGGTCTTGCTGCGGCCTACAGGCGAGGGTAGCTCCGCGACGGGGGTGACTGGCTCCTCCGTCTCGGGGGTGTGCGTGAAGGTCTCGCGGTGTCTCGTCTCCACCGGGTCCGTAGACTGGGCCTTGTCGTGGGTGAGCGGTGCCTCGGACTCTTGCAGCTCGTTGCGCAGACTCGTGTTGGAGTGGTTACTGTCGGGCGGCGACGCGGGCCCTGAGTACTCGCTGTTGTCCACCGACCTGTTCACCATTAGAGCCACGACATTGCAGTTGGCGAGTAGGAGCGATTTTAGGAAGCTCAAGCGTTAATCGATCACAACCCAAAATTGACAAATTTGGGTATACTTAAATAGCCATCTTTAAGCCTCACTACAATATGGTAAGAAAAAGTAGCCTTCCTGAGCTGGTTTTTGAGATAACTTGCTTCAAAGTTCTCGATTTTCATGATTTCTAACATTGAAGCTACCTATACAAACTCACACACTTGGCACTGCTGTAGACCTACCTACTTATCTTAAACAATACATTTCCCAGAATACATTGTTCACATTAAATCTAGTAGGCCTATTATTAATAATAGTTATAGGAAACTAAAAATAAATATGAAACATACCATACCTGAACGATTTTAAAAGTTACGGTTCAAAAACTGGGTGAAAATAGTGATTTGTACACCTATCACAAATTAAAAAATACTGAAGGCCTACTGCCTAAACCCATGTTTTGTAGCACCATATGAAAACCACATTGTACCGATTACTCATAGTTTTGTGCATGCCAAAACATGTCAATCAGGTGCAATGACCGATGCACCCACCTCATTCCGACGTCCAACGAGGCAAAGCCGAGCGAGACGGGCCCGGACGAGCGGCTCATGTGCGACATGCCGAGTGCCGCCGGCAACCGGGGCCGGTTTGCACCCTCGAGGCGCTCGGCACTACCCATCATGATCTTGGTGCGCTCCATGTAGTCCATGTGTGTCTTGAACAGCTCCGTGTAGCGTTCGTGCAGCTTCGAGTATTCTCGCTTCTGCTCCGTTTCCTTCTCCTCCAGTCGGTACACTGGAAAAGGAATAAATAGGTAATTAGCAGATTTAAATATAATTGGGACACCACAGTTTGGCTAACATCACTCCCAGGAGGGCGCTCTCGAATGCAATGTTTTGCTAAGTTGGCATCAGTTAAGTTTGCAAATTAGAATAGCCCTAGATTAGGGTTGATAAGGATTGCCAAAGTGTGCTCCATAAAAACGATTCATTTTTCTGTTATTCATCCTTGGCACATGTGCAGAGAAAAATGTACATTGCATAGAAACATATTTTATTTTTAAAACTTGAAACTAAAGTAAAACTTAAAGAAAAGTTAACCAAAAAGGCTGGAGACAGTGGTTTTGGAGGTGGTTAAGGGGAAAGAGGTGTATTAGTGATATGACAAGAAGGACATTGACTCCCTGCCCGACTCAATGAGCAGGGCAGAGAAGGAGGCAGCCTTGTATTGGATAGCAAGAAAGAAGAATGGTTGAAGAGGCCAACTCTGCACAGGAAAACGCCTACTAGTTGGTTAGACATAAAAAAACTCGGCCTGGTAAAAATAAAATGTTTGACAACTTTGAGACATAAATAATTTAGGTACGCCATATACAAGGAAGGGGTCTGAAGCATTGTAATGACACAATGCATATTCCTTACTTTCTAGGATTAGGCCTAACAAAAAAAAAAAAAAATTACCACTCCAAATTGAGTTGGATTAGTCATTACGCCTAGGTACATACCATGATCTGAAGAGTTTTTTGATTTGAGCTCCAGCATTCGTACTATTGATTCCAGACTTTCTATTTTTGAACACAAATCCTTCCGTTCATCCTCTCCAGCATCCTCAACTTCCAACAGTTTCTGAAAAACATGAATACCGGTACATTAAAGGGGTTCTCACCCGCTACACCAAAAAAATATGGTTAACTAAGGCTGATTAGCTATGAAATTAGCGACTAAATGAAAAGAAATCGGGTTCACCATAACCCGGGAAAAAATATCAAAGTTAGTGATTTTCGAGCTAGGTCCCATCGGCGAAAATCTCCCATAAGAAATAGCATTGGGGCGACCTGTATGCCTTGGGACCTTGGAGGATTCTGCTCCAAAAAAAAATGATGTAATACTTTTCGCTGCGTCTTTCTTTTCTGCGTATTTCGTATATTTTGGTTTTGTAATCGGAGCTTCCGTTCAGGTACAAAATAAAGATGTGTAATCGGGTGCTCCATTTCGTTTTGAGCGTAGCTGTGCGTTGCTGTGCACGTCGAGTCGGCGGGTGTCGACTGTCGAGTTGGTGTCAAGTAAGCTAAGCGAGAGAGAGAGAGAGAGAGAGAGAGAGACAGAGAGAGTAGTATTGGGAGGGGAAATAGTCAACGCATGCACAATGAACGCGGTCTGCTATGCGGTGTCGAATGGAGTACACCAAGGTCGTCTAGATATATCGCTTCGAGTACACTCGCACCAAAAGCCGGCTGACACCAACAGTCGCCGCGGCAGTTAACCAGAAATTTCATTAATTAATAATAATTCACAGGTTTCAACTCACGATGTTTAATGGTTCATTATCGATTGGAGTGGTGCAGTAGATCATATGGTAAAAAATTAATCAAGCGGGTGAGAACCCCTTTAAAGATTAATTATAGGTACCGGTAGGCCTATAGGAGGTTACCTAAATTAAAAGATTAAATTAATTGGCAGGCTCACTTTCGCTAAATAATATTACAGCAGGAAGATAGTCACCAATCATGATCATGGAATAATAAAACCATAGTTAACCTAGGTACCTAATGGGTATTATTGTAACCTGTTCCCCACCCAATCAAGTCCCATTAACAATACCAAGAGTAAAGTAAGTGATAAACAGAACTGAAACAATCAAAATTCTATCTAGGCCCTATGGTTGCTAATTTCAATCAGAATATTCATCATAAACCCAGAATTTTCAAGCTTGGGTTTTAAAACCCAAATAAATGGGACAGGCCACACTTCAACACCCATAAATGAGCACCAAGGTCCAATCGATCATATTTTGCATTGTGTGAGTGTAGTGTGCAAATACTTGATAAGCAAGAAAACATCATAAAATGCCAATTGTGCTTCAAAGCATTTGAGTTCAATTCATGAAGTATGATTGATACCATGATTAATCCTCTGTAGATTCACACCGTTTAATTGTTACGTGAAGTGTGTATCCAACCTGCAAGCGAGCAGTGCGCAGCGCAGCATGGCCCGAATATAGGTGGGTTCCCGTGGAGGCGGTCTCCACCACCACAAATAAAATGGTATTCTCGAAATGGAGTTTTCTATCCATAAGTCTACACCACCGCATTAGTCAATACGGACTCTACAAGGGCTCTTCATTGCCTGCTGCTTTAACAGATGCTTAAAGAGATTGTCAATCTCACATCTGCTAGCCTATTTTAGTGCCAGCTCACACATAATTAACATGTCGTTTGAACAACGATTCAGCGAAATTACAAATTGTGTAGACCTAGGCCTATGAGGACTAAGCTCACGTTTTACTTCCGTAATGATAGGCTAGGCCTTGTTTGGTGTGTGGTGGTAGTAGGCCTAGGCTGATATTTGCATAATGTGACCTAAGGTCATGGCCCAAACCTAGGGCCTAGGTAAAGCTTCTTTTACACTAGGCCCTAGGCCTAGGCTAGCCTAAGTCTAGACACGGGTCCATGTTACGTGGCCTACGCATATGCGTTTAAACAATAGGCAAGTCTAATGCTAGGTTTAGATAGAAATCTAAATAAAATAGTAGGCCTAGCTAGAGTAACATAAAATTCATAATGACCTGTTCTGTTGTCTTCCGAAGTTGCTTTTCCCGTTCATATTGTGTTACTAGTTGTTCATTGTCCTCTCGTAGCAATTCTAGCTCCACCTCGTGTTCTTGGTTTTCCGTATAAGACAAATCAAGGCATTCAAGTACATTAACTACAAGTGGCATTAAATCTTTTACAACTTCTTCGTCATACTTCCCTATCATTTTCTCAAATTCTTGATAAATACTTCCAGCTAAAGATTGCACCTTTTCAGACATAACCACATGGGAATCTTCATGGGTCCCGTATATAACTTCTTGCTCCACTTCCATAGTAATTGATTTAGAAACACTTTATAACCGAAAACTCAAAAACATATATTATCACGACATATTTAACAAAGAATTAATACTAACGCGAAAAATTATGTTGACAACTAGAAAAGATGTCTCACCACCTCCATTGCCCAGCCAGCCAGCTGTCACAATTTGAACACCGCCATAGTGATTAGTGCATATCTGTGAACGGAACTCGAAAGTCAAGCAAGCAGTGATTTTGGCGCGCTCTGTATGTTTCCGGTCCCCGGTCAACTGACAACTGATGGGATTGTAAACATTCTCTCTCTTCTGTTTATTATTGTTTACAAAAATCTGCTTTTACGGCAAGTTCCGAATATGGACAAGTACGAGTATATGAAATCGTCTATTTCGAATGCCTTGGAATACTCTAGGCATCACAGTGAGAAAGCATATAATTCACTTCAACGAGATTTGCAGGTATGCAGGGCTACGTTATGTTTGCCCCTAGAGGTTACTCGGGGCTAGGCCTAGTAGGCCTAGGCCTAGCCTACTACCAATGTAGGCCTAGTCGTAACCTAGGCCTATCAGTGTAGGGTCTACTAGGCCTACATGGCAAATTGAAAGCGTTAATTAACAAACAGGCGTAGAACCTAACAAATTCTTCACATTTAGACTAACACATAGGCCTAGGCCTATCGTAAATGGCCAGACCTAAGCCTAGGCCTATCCCTGTGCAGCAATGGTATGTCTGGCTTAGGTTTCCCTCTTGTTTAAAATCAATCTTTCTGTGATGTTTTCCCCAGTAGGCTAGCCGGCAGTGGATCGATGAATATATATATATATATATATATATAGGCCTATATAAGTTATAGGGCTACAGAGTACACTGAGAAGAGATTTGTTCCTCTATTGCAAACGTCTGGACCATACCAGGCAAAACGGCTTCATCAGCTGTTGATGCACCCTTAAACCGAATAAATGTTCACAACAAACATTGGGGAGGCACTTGACCAAGATGCTGTTGACAGTTGACACGTCAATTCCGTTAACAAGCCTCGCCCTCGACCTATCTGAATGAAATGAAATGCTGAAGTTGTTGACTGAACATCCACCCAGACAATACTCATTTAAGCCTTTCCCCATTTTATCACAAGTTAGTGCAGAGAAATATATAAGAGGTATAGGAAGACTGGTAAAGGTAAGGAGAAACTTAAGGAGTGGGAGGGAGTTCTTAATAGGGCAAAGGTCGATGCAAAGGATGATTATATGATGCACTTAATGGATGATGAGGGATTCCAAGGTAAAGGGAGAAGGTTGTATCAACATCTAAGGAACCAGAAAGGGGGGGGCGAAATACCCACACTTAAGGGGACTGGCGATGAGTTATTTACTGGTGATAAGGACAAAGCGGAGGCTTTGAACTCACACTAGGGGGAGGTATTCCAAGAGAGGGAAGATTCTAGTATGCAGTGGGAAGGGGGGAGGGGTAGCAAGCCACTCACGATAACGAATCTTGATATTAGAAGGGTTTTAGGAAAGATGGGAGGGAGAAAGGCATCGGGGCAGGATGGGTTGATGTGTAGATTTTTGAAAATTGGGGGGGAGGGGGTTGTTAGGTTTGTAGGGGATATTTGCAGGAAATCGTTAAGGGAAGGTACTATACCGGAGGGTTGGAGGGAAGGACTTGTAGTGCCAATACATAAGGGGGGGGATAGAAGTCAAGTAGGGAATTACAGACCTGTTAGTCTCACTTCGGTAGGGAGCAAGATAATGGAAAAGGTAGTAGCAAATTATGTTAGGGAGGTGTTGGAGGGGGAGGGATGGTTGGTAGATAGCCAGCATGGGTTTAGGGAGGGGTATTCTTGCGAGACGCAATTGATAGGTCTTGTTCAGGATATAGGGGAGGCTCTAGATAAGGGGGAGGAGGTTGATGCAGTTTTCCTTGATTTTGAAAAGGCTTTTGATAAAGTGTCTCATGGGATTTTGATGAGGAAGGTTGATAGTGTGATTGCAGATAAAGGGGTTGTAAGGTGGATGGGAGATTTTCTAGCAAATAGGTCGCAAAGAGTAAGGGTGGGGGGTAGCATATCAGCAGCTATCGAAGTTACATCGGGGGTGCCGCAGGGGTCGGTGCTGGGTCCACTGTTATTTATAATGTTTATTAATGATATAGGAAGGGATATTGAGTCAAGATTAAGGTTGTTTGCTGATGATTGCGTCTTGTATAGGGTGATTAAGGGGGTGGAGGATGCTAAGTTGTTGCAGGATGATTTGAACAGGATAGAGGAGTGGGTTGATGTTAATAGGATGGGTTTGAATGCGGGAAAGTGTAAACTGGTTGGGTTCACGCGTAAATTAAAAGGGGATGCGAGAGAGTATTTTCTTGAGGGGGTAGTTCTAGAAAAGGTAAAGAAGTATAAGTATTTGGGAATTTTATTGGCCGAAGATTTGGGATGGGGGGACCAGGTGCAGGAAAGTGTAAGAAAGGGATATAGAAACTTAGGGTTTGTTATGAGGAATTTGAAGGGAGCTAGTAGGGAGGTAAAGGATATGGCTTACAAAACAGTGATACGGCCTATATTGGAATATGGTGGTGCGGTTTGGGATCCATATAGGAAAGGGGAAGTCATGGAATTAGAAAAGGTGCAGCGTAGGGCGGCAAGGAAGGTTACAGGACAAGTTAGGAGATGGAGGTATGTGGAAGATAGGTTAGGGAATGTGGTAAGGGCTTATGATAGTGTTACAGCAATGATGGGGGAACTGGGTTGGGAGTCCTTAGAGGAGAGACGGAGGAGTGATAGGATGTGTAATTTATATAGAGCAGCTAGGGGGAAAGGAGGGTGGGGGGAAATCCAGAGCAGGTTGCAAGAAGGAGTTTATAGAGGGAGGGGGGATCATAATTGGAAGTTTCAGCGTCGGGTAGTGAGAAGTGATCTGGGTAGGTTTGGTTTTGTTGAGAGAACGGTAAGGGAATGGAATGAGTTGCCCGAGGAGGTTGTTGAGTGCGATTCAGTAAGGGAATTTAGAAATAGATTGACGAAAAGGAGGTGACGAGGGAGGGTGGGGAGGGGGGACGTTTGGATAGGTTGCCACCGGGTAGTTGTGGCCCATTTGCAGCCTTTAAGTATTTTAATCTTAATCTTAATCTTAGTCATGTAGACTATTCATAGGTAGTTAAGCAATGTTGCAAAAAAAATTGGGCCCATCTGTCATATTTTTGTACATAGGCCTAGGCCTACCCCCTCCCACCCCTCAGACTGCGGACCCTGTGCCCCTTAGTTACGACACTGGCTGAAGGCTAAAACACTTGACATATTTCCATTTCTTTTTGTGTGAAAATATTTTGTTATGCTGTTGTGCATCTCTTTCTAGAAATTGAGTCTGACACTAATTTTCAGATTTTAGGAGTAACATCTGATGTGAGCATATTTAATCCTGAAAGCAGCATTGCCGCCGAGTTTTATGTGAGTGTTCATGAACTTATGTCTGGTCTGGAATCACGAAACAGTTTGACATGGTGTGCTATCAGTGTTTTGCACAACGCGTGTCAAAACCCCGTTGCACGTCACGCGTTGGTCCATACGTACAAGTTTGCGCCAGTCTTTACCAAGCTTCTTGGGGCCCACCTTTCACAAGATAAGCGACTACAAGTGCTTCACCTGCTGCATCAGTTGACTTTTGGTGTGAAGATCTCATGGCAAGAGGCGCATCTCCCACACCTCATGACAACGCTCACAGAATGGATTGAAGGAAATGATGTGGAAGTTGTTGAACTCTCCTTGGGCATATTGGTTAACCTGTGTCACAAGAATTTGCCTGCTGTTTACACTTTGATGCGTACTCTTGACCACAAAGAATTCATTCGCCGAATCTTCAAGATACAACATAACAATACGAACACTCGTGTGCAGGTTTGTTAAATAGTAGTAATTTGTATTTGACTAATAATAGGGAACTTGCATTATGTTCCAACATGTGAGCAAGTAGCCCACCCATGTCATCAGGCGCGAACTAGCTAGGGATGCGGGGATGCGGTCGCATCCCGGGCCCCTGGGCAAATCCGGGCCCTTTGGCAGTCCGGGCCTCCGGGCTGCTACCAGAAAGTTCCTATGATGTAAATACTTCTCTGTATTTTGCTAAAAAAATCTTAACCCTACACTATATAAGTATTACTTTGAAATTATAATTGAATTTATTGTAATGAATATTGTAAATATTTAATGTAATTAATTGAATAGGCCTATAATAGAAATTATTTTGCTACCAGGGTAGGGTGGCCTCCATTGATCGCGCCCTAAAATCCTATTTTAGGCCATAAAATTCAATGCAACCCAAACAATTTTTTAAGCCTTCGGCGTACTTGCCTCCGGTGGCTGGGGCTTTGCCCCAGACCCCAGCTGCGCCACGCCACCTCGTGCGAGCCCCCCCGAAACCCAGCATCACGGGCCTTTTTATCCCAGTCCGCCCCTGTCGTAGAGGAAACAGGGCTTATTCTGGCATCACACAGACACCCTCACTAGACTCCCATTCAACACTAGTAGCTGCCTTCGGATTTATTTTTAATAACATTTTACAGTTAAACCGTGCATCGTAGAGGGAAACGGGCTTATTCTGCCATCACACAAGACACCCTCACTAGACTCCCATACAACACTAGTGGCTGCCTTGAGATAAATTTTTAGTTGCATTTTACAGCTAAACAGTGCATCGTAGAGGGAAACGGGGCTTATTCTGGCATCACACAGGCACCCTCTCTAGACTCCCATGCAACATTAGTGGCCGTCTTGGGATCCATTTTTAATTGCATTTTACAGCTAAGCCTTGCATCGTAGAGTGAAACGGGGCTTATTCTGCCATCACACAAGACACCCTCACTAGACTCCCATACAACACTAGTGGCTGCCTTGGGATAAATTTTTAGTTGCATTTTACAGCTAAACAGTGCATCGTAGAGGGAAACGGGGCTTATTCTGGCATCACACAGGCACCCTCTCTAGACTCCCATGCAACATTAGTGGCCGTCTTGGGATCCATTTTTAATTGCAATTTACAGCTAAACCGTGCATCATAGAGTGAAACGGGGCTTATTCTGGCATCACACAGACACCCTCACTAGACTCCCATTCAACACTAGTAGCTGCCTTGGGATCAATTTTTAATTGCAAATTACAGCTAAACCGTGCATCGTAGAGGGAAACGGGGCTTATTCTGGCATCACACAGGCACCCGGACTAGACTCCCATACAACACTTGTGGCTGCCTTGGGATCAATTTTTAATTGCATTTTACATCTAAACCGTGCATCGTAGAGGAAAACAGAGCTTATTCTGGCATCACACGGGCACCCTCACTAGACTCCCATACAACGCTAGTAGCTGCCTTGAGATCAATTTTGAATTGCATTTTACAGCTAAACCATGCATCGTAGAGGGAAACGGGGCTTATTCTGGCATCCCACAGACACCCTCTCTAGACTCCCTTACAACACTAGTGGCTGCCTTGGGATCAATTTTTAATTGCATTTTACAGCTAAACCGTGCATCGTAGAGGGAAACGGGGCTTATTCTGGCATCACACAGGCACCCTCTCTAGACTCCCATACAACACTAGTGGCTGTCTTGGGATCCATTTTTAATTGCAATTTACAGCTAAACCGTGCATCGTAGAGAGAATCGGGGCTTATTCTGGCATCACACAGGCACCCTCACTAGACTCCCATACAACACTAGTGGCTGCCTTGGGATCAATTTTTAATTGCATTTTACAACTAAACCGTGGTTCATAGAGTGAAACGGGGCTTATTCTGGCATCACACAGACACCCTCACTAGACTCCCATTCAACACTAGTAGCTGCCTTGGGATCAATTTTTAATTGCATTTTACAGCTAAACCGTGCATCGTAGATGGAAACGGGGCTTATTCTGGCATCACACAGGCACCCTCTCTAGACTCCCATACAACACTAGTGGCTGTCTTGGGATCCATTTTTAATTGCAATTTACAGCTAAACCGTGCATCGTAGAGGGAATCGGGGCTTATTCTGGCATCACACACGCACCCTCACTAGACTCCCATACAACACTAGTGGCTGTCTTGGGATCCATTTTTAATTGCAATTTACAGCTAAACCGTGCATCGTAGAGTGAAACGGGGCTTATTCTGGCATCACACAGACTCCCTCACTAGACTCCCATACAACACTAGTGGCTGTCTTGGGATCCATTTTTAATCGCAATTTACAGCTAAACCGTGCATCGTAGAGTGAAACGGGGCTTATTCTGACATCACACAGACACCCTCACTAGACTCCTATACAACACTAGTGGCTGCCTTGGGATCAATTTTTAATTGCATTTTACAGCTAAACCGTTCATCGTGGGCTGGCGCGGACTGGCTAGGGAATCGCATCCCCGGGCCCCTGGGCAAATCCCCCGGACTGCTACCAGAAAGTTCCTATGATGTTAATACTTCTCTGTATATTGCTAAAAAAAATCTTAACCCCACTCTATAAGTATTATTTTGAAATTATATTTGAATTTATTGTAATATTTATTGTAAATATTCAATGTAATTAATTGAATATAATGGAAATTGAATATAATGGAAATTATTCTGCTACTGGTAGGGTGGCCTCTGTTAATCGCGCCCTAAAATCGTATTTTAGGCCAGAAAATTCAATGCAACTCCAAAATAATTTTTACGCCTTTGGTGTATTTGCCTCTGGCAGCTGGGGCTTTGCGCCAGACCCTAGCTGCGCCACGCCACCTCGTGCGGGCCCCCCCGAAACCCAGCATTCCAGGCCTTTTTATCCCAGTCTGCCACTGCATGTCATGCAATGTTTATTTCACTTTCTAGGTTTGCAAAATGCTACTCATACTGCAACATATTTGCAAAGATATTCCTGATATTGCAATTAAGGACTTTGTTGATGTATCTTTCAAGTCAATTATAGATGCATTTAAGAAGCAGGATGTCTTTCTGATGAAGCATGTAGTCGAGTTCTTTGATGATGTAATTGACATGGAAGACATGCGGGAAGTATTGATCACTTATGATAAGTAAGTACTACGTAGACTACCTACCGATGGCAATTCCTCATTTATTTTTCTCAACTAATTTTATCCAAGGCAATAGTAGATTAGATGGTGTGTACTTGACATGATGGTGAACGTGAGGAAGGCCTTCTGATTGTTAGCTTTTATTTTGTTTTACTGATGTACCATTAGCCTAATTTTATTTTATTTATTTAGCCTATTTATTTATTAACCATACCCTAGTGTTCTTAACTGGAAGCATATTCTATATTATTGATTTGTTTTAGGTTTACCACCAACACTGAAAAACTCCTAGTTCTTATTGATGACAGCTGTAGACCCGAATGTGTGACTGTAGTGTTTGAGTTCATTCGTTTACTTCTCAAGATAAAAGTCAAGCTTAACGACTTATACACACGCATTGTTGCCATATCGCTCCGTTGGATTCAAAGAGAGGCTGCGTGCACACATTCCCTAGCATTAATCCGCATTGTCGCTACCAATACGTATTCTGATTCGGTCTCGTCTAATGGTGTAATGGAACAATTGGATCGCGGTTTCGATGTATTGCTGCCGCTACTGGACATGGGTGGCGATGAACCTCCGTTAAGTTCGGATGCCCGTGAGAGGCTTGCTGCTTTATTCCAATTGCTTCACTTAATGTGTAAAAAGACATTACTTCGACACAAATTGTTGACCACAGTGGAACCATGTACTCTACAAAAAATTTTTGAACCCCTCCTGCTAATCGATTCTAAAGATGGAATTAACATATTCGATGCCAACGTGACGAACCTTTACGTTTACACTTTGGGCTTTATGTCCGGTATAGTACCTCACGATGCACAATGGTTAGCGCTGTATGTGGATCTGCTACAAAAGAAGCAGGTGCAGATGGTTCTTGCCAATTCTCTTTACACGGGTAACGAGGACATAAAAAAACAGGTGCTCCTTCTTACGGGCACAACGGGTTTTCCGTCCGAAAGCCTTTCCGCCCTTGCGAAATCCATGTGCGACTTGGAGCCAGTGGTCATGCTTCCTTCCGGCGGCTTCAAGAAAAATAACGTTACTACCGGTACTTCAAATGTAGACATGGCACCCCTGTTTAGTTCTACTCAAGAGAACCGTCTCGATCTGTTCTTGGAGCGAATGGACGAGGCGCTGAAGCGTAACGAGATAAACAACATCTCGACGTCGGCCGTCATGGAGCTCTACGAGTACAAGGTGGCGGCGGTCACGCACTCCGAGAGGGCTCTGCAGGCAAACCTGGAGGCGGCCAGTAACCACTCCACGCATCTTCAACACCGACTTGCGCAGATAGGCGTGGAGACCTCGAGACTACACCAGCTGTTGTTTCACAACCAGCAGTGTTTGGAAGGTGTGCGGGCGGAGAAGCAGGCGCTCGAGACACGGCTCGATAAGGCCGCACTCGACATGGACGCAGCCCACGGGAAACACGTGGCCGCCCTCAAGGAGTTGAAGCAACGCATCTCTCAGAACGACGACAGGGCCAACCAACTCAACGTGCTTGTAACGAAAAAGGACGCGCTCTTGGCAGTGGCTAAAGAGGAGGCGGACAAAATCCGGCAACAGCTAGCAGAGAAGGGTGATGAAATCAAGAAACTGGAACAAAAACTTTCGGACCAAATTGCAGTGACTGAAGGTATGATTTCGTGTCTTGCTGTAATGATGAGTATATATCTGCTAACTGTCATGTATCTTATAATATTATACTATTACTTGTTACTTAGGTCCGGATTCACCAAACTTTGTTAATCTCCGATTTGATAACCTCAGATTAGTAACCATGGTTGCAACAAACATTAAACTCGTAATGTGTGGTGTCATCTACCAGTCACCATGTTTGTTAATAGTAAATCTTCAATTAATCTCCAAACTAAAACTTGATTGAGGGTCGCCAATACTTACGTTTAACTGCTATTTTTTGTTTTGTTTTTAGAAATGAAAAATGCAGCAATTACTTTAGAAAGTCGCCTAGCCAAGAGGGAGAAAATTATACAACAAAAGGATTCTGAGATAAGTGACCTAGTTAAAAGTTCCAATGACTTGCGATCAAAACTTTCAACTTCAGATATGGTGTGTAAAGTTCACGAGAAGACAATAAAAGAAAAGGATGAAGAAATAGAAGCAACAAAAAAGCAAATTGCAGAGTTACAAAGAGTTCGAGATGCCATATTTGAAATCTCAAATCCTGGTAAATTTAGAAAAATTGAAAAGTAAATTGAATGTAAGTTATTGTTACATGTACTAAATTCCTTCCTTTATGGCTTAAAAAAGTGTAATTACATCACATACATCTGTTGCGCAGACACCACAGTTTTCCTTACCAAGTAATAGACTAGGGCATGTATTGATTTACGTAAGTACTGAACATTGTACTAAACATGTTACGTACAAATATGGAGTGTAGGTCTATTAAGTTTTAACTACATGAGCAATTTTATACCTAGGTCCTACTAATTTTATACCTACTATAAGTGAAAAAGTGATCAATTTTTTTTACAGTAATAGGTATTTCCTTCAAAGGCAAAGGCTAGTCCAGCTATAAAATAGGTGCTAGTATTTTCTTTTTTTTGTAAATCTTGGGACAGTTTTCAAAACGTGATAAATGTCCAAATTGTGGTTTAGTAAGAACTAAAAACTAGATGAAAAAGTGACCAATATTTGAACCATGTTGCATGTACTGTAATTTGTAATATTGTCAAATAATTTCAATTAAATAGGCCTACTTAATTACCTGGTGATAAAAATATTTGAATATTTTTGAATCTTTGTTTTAGTTCTTACAAAACCACAATTTAGTCATTTATCACTTTTCATTCAGAAAGAAATGTAAATCTCGCACATTTTATCATGGTGAGACTATCGTTTTGCCTTATTATTTACCACATAAAGTATACAATACATTTTACAAACACGCTGATACTTTTACGAATATAAATATTTTATTTTCAATATTTAATTATGTAAGTTAACATGAGGGAAGCGTCAGGCATGGCCAGCCGGCTTCGATGTACCTAGGGGCCAGAATATGATGGGATTAATTTCCTATCCCCTACCCGACTTCATTGTTGGACACAGGGAGCAGATATAAAAAAAAAAAATAATTATGTGTATCACTTTAAAATTACAGTACTTTATGCAATTCTGATCTTTATAGAGTTTATATTTTTTAAAATACTGTAACATACTTGAAAATAAATCCACTTTTCATTAGTAGGCCTATACATTATAGGCTATACAAAAGTACAAATAATGAGTTTCGATTTTTTCTGCTTCTCTTATGCCTACATTGACATCATTCCTACCTTCTTGATAACCACTAGAGCTACCGCTAGAGCCTGTTCTTTCTATCCCTGCCATTTAGCCTTCCTTTACAGTACCCCTTCAAAGTTGTACATTTTACATGCAAATCAATGTAGTAAGACATGCACGTATTCGTACTAAACGTCTTATTATTATTAAGTAAGAAATAAAAACAATTTATTTTTTATTCCACTTTATATTCACCTTCAAATTGTATCAATATTCATTTCATTTTTCAATACTACGTCATTGGGTTTGAAATATATAATATATATACATATTTCAAACCCAATAACTACGTGGACCCCTGGGCCTGGATTCACAAAGATGTCTAGCTCCTAAGTTAGGCAAACCCTAACTAGATAAGTCAAGATAAATCATCTCTGGGTATTATTACACATTCAAAAATAAAATATTGTTAGTTAAATTGTTGATATTTCACTACATTTTATCTTTATGACATTGCAGAACGACATATGAGTGATTTATATCACTAAGTTTTGCCTAAACTAGGACTAGGAAGATTGGGTTTAAAAACCAGCAAAGGGGATTTAGTTTTAGGCCCAGCTGTAAGCGTAGAAAGGGTAACAACTTAGTCAAGACGTGTGTCTTAGCACGTAGACACCTTTGTGAATCCGGGCTCCGTGCTTCATATTCAGTCAAATCTCCACTAGGCAATAAAATGTATCGACTACTGTGCAATCAGTGCAATGAAAGTTTAAACAATATTTGAAAGTACCGCGTAAATCCCTCTGTTTGAACCCGGTGTGTGGCGGTGGTGATATTACGAACGCTTTACAAGTCTACAAGATGTCATGTATGAGAAGGCGGTGTTTTGTCTATATTAATGGCGGTCTCGCGACGACGCTGTTCAGTTGGCAAGTGGTAAGATTGTTTTGAGGAGCGCCAGTTCATTGACACTCACAAGATTTAAAAATCTGCTAAATCATGGCATCCAGAGATCCAGCATCAGACCAACTTAGAGACTACCTGAAGACGAAAAAGGTAAGGTAACTATTTTGAAAACGTATTTAAGGTTAGGGTGGGCGTACTTGGCTGACTTTTGTTTGCCCACCCTTAAAGCCCTCTTTTCCCTAGCAAACTGTTTCAGAAATCCAATACAAACCCTTCCCTATGCATTTAATGTTGATTTTTTTTCTCAATTACCACATTTAAAAACCCAAAAGGAGGAAAGGGGATTTAGTTTTAGCCCCAGCTGTAAGCGTAGAAAGGGTAACAACTTAGTCAAGACCTTGAAGACCGGGTAGGCCTATAATGGGAAAGTGGGAAAGGCTAATGCAATAGGACGTGTGCCTGCACGAGGACGGTAACCGTCGAGGTACTTCACAATATTTTACAGCTATAATGCTGTAGCTTCCGAGATACCGGTGGACGCCTATAAATGACGTTCATGATTTGGGGGTAGTGTTTAACACTTCCACCACAAGAATCCCTTACCTGTGCTTCCACTACATTATAATTGCTTCTCAGAATTCAGCAGCCGAGCAAGTTGAATATTGACAGTAAGCAAGACCTGTGTTCCATTATTCACTATACCTCTACTGAATAATTGATACCATCGGAGTAAATGCCACTGACTCCAAATCCCAACCACAAAAATGCGGTAATTACGAAGCATGATAACTGTTATTTTTGGCGTTTCCTCCCTTTAGTATTTAGTTCTTCAATCCTTGCACTTAAATAACAGCAATTTTGTTATTGCAGTCGTTTGATGAAGAAGAGTTGGGCTGGAAATGGGTCTAGCGGTATTTTGACGACCCGCCATCTTCAAACAAGTAGTATTCCAGTATCAAAACTGTCACCGCATTAACCTACTTATCTGGCATAGCTGAATTCTGGATCGCGACTATTATGCCATACATTTTAGTATAGGCCTATAGTAGTGATGTCAACATAATCGGCATGGTCATTCATTTTTCGAATATGACCCCTTGTCGTAACTAGTTTTTGATATTGTCACTAATGGCACCACCTGCTGGCCACCTGTGCCTTGATACACAAAGCATGAGCTTTGAATTTATTTTAATCGGAATTTTCCTTTTTATGAAACATCATTCACAATAATCAATAATTAGCCATGTAGCCATAAGCATGTAAATTGTTTGCAATTTTAAAGATTTGTCTTATATCCCCATTTTTAGTAGGTACGTACACTTGTTTCTTCCTTGGTTCCTAATTCATAGGGGTCCTATTGTTATATATTTCACTTCATGACTTGGGACATGTAGCGATTAGTGCAAAAAAACTACAATTATTCATAGGCTATGGCCATCGACTAAAACGCACTATCCATCAAATGTAAAATGTGAACCATGGAGAAACTAATGTGTTGCAATGCTTTAACCTTTAACTTAACGGGAGCAAAAACGTGTATTTGTATTTAGGCTATTAATTAATTATATTATGTGCGTATACTGTCACACTGTCCTAAATTAGGCAGTTATGTATATTTTTTGTAACTTCAAAATGTAAAATTATTGAAATTGAAATAATATTATAAAAAAGGCATGACTGGTAAAAACACTTAGCAGCAGCAAAATAACCTCCGACATTCCTTGCAATTGATCTTATCAATTTTTTTCGCAATGCTTTCCAAGTTCCAGTGAGGTTATTGAACTCATACGGTGATATCAGTGCACTATTAGTGCAGCTTAGAGCAATCATAGTCCTTTGTCCGATGTCGTTGAAGTTTGAAATTATTACTTGTTGTGTTTGCATCATTTGGTTTATTATTATTATTGTTATTATTATTAATAGTTTATTATTGTCATTGAATCTACATTCTGCGAGAGGGATCAAGTATTTTCAGATGTACAGACAATCATGATACAAACAATACATGAAATACAGTTTGAAGTTTACAGTTAGAAGAACAGATGAAATACAGTATCTAAAACTTCATAATACAGTAAAAGGTATACAATAGAATAACAAAATAGATTTAATATAAAATTTGAAATAATTACAGGTTATCCACTAAATATTCGTTTATGGAATAGTATGCTTTTGAAATAAGGAACTTTGTTTACATTTTGATTTTCAGTTCCTCTTAGGATGTTAAATATTGCAAAAAGGGTAATTCATCGTCATCGTATCTCTTCCGAATGTATTTTAATAAGTACCTAAAAAGGTCATTGCATTCATATTTTGCGCGCCATTTCCATCGTGACGCAGTTCAAATTGTTTCTCTTGCGAGGGCCTCACTGGATGGAAATCACTTATCTGAGTATAGCAATAGCTTTGTTCTTTTGTCTTGTGATCACTACTCCAGGAGTTCGTTATTACAAAAACCCCGTTTTTCTGTCCTGGAGTAAGGAAGTGTGATGGGAGTAGCTGCGACAAGTTCTTTTGTCCAATGGTAACTTACTACAACTGTGATGGGAGTAAGGATATTACACCTGCTTCCCGAGTAGGAGTAGGAGGGTGAGGAACAACTGAAACAATCTCAACTGTGACAACTCTGTTTTTTTGTCCAAGTGGGAGTAACTGTGATTTCTACTCCCATTTCCGTTACAATGACGTATTTCCGGATTACTCCTGGCGTAAAATACTTCTGTTGAGGCAGGACAAACGAACAAACGTGAAACGGTGGTGTCTCTGGACTCCGTCCGCGGTGACTCATGAATGTGGTTGGGGTGTAGGTGCACCTACGTACGTGGGTTCGCAACCCGCAAAGGCTTAGTTTTTTGTAACCTCCTCTTATATTCATCTATCACCGCTCATCGTCTCTGATAGCATGATTGCAATAACACAGACGTAAAGCAACACCAAGAATCATCATCAGTATCGTGGAGTCTCGACCTAAGTTTTCCCGCCGGGCCCGGGGTAACGGCCCTTGGCAAGAGGCCCCACTTGGCCCACCCCCTCCCTTGCTGGACTCCCCTTACGACGACTCCCGCAACGTATGGATGTGAATCTCGAAGGCGTCATATTACGTAAGCTGTAGAGTACGTCGTAAAACAACAAATAATCAATCCATCGACCTATATCCAACCACAAATCATGGTAACTGTTATCTTGTTGACAAATGAGACATGCCATCTGCTCACTGATCACATTCAATTAAACGTACACACACTGTCGACTGTCGAGTGGTGTGCATGTTAGATAAAGAGGTATGCCCACGAAAACACGACTGTACAGGAGCCGTGACCGCTGGTCAGAGGTTCGTGGATGCCGAACGATCGTTCCGTTCCGAGGTCGTTTGAATGTCGTGGGATCTGACCAACTATCGTCTCGATAGTCGATATATATATATATACCCGACTTTGGATATGACATACTGTCTGGCACGTATTTCCGTGGCCACGGCCCACGTATACAAATAGTCACCGGAGGATTGCTCGTCCTTTCTTCTGACTCCGACCCTTCGTTTAGAAAACTAGGAGTCGTGAAATGGGGAGGGGGAGGGGGGGGGGGGGGTCTAGAAAACTGATGCATGGGCTAAAGCAAAAACTCACGCTAACTGCTAAGATGTTCTAATTGCACTAGGTAGTGCCCATGTTTCCATGAATGCCCATAATTTAAATAAACACGTATTTTCTTTGCTACGCAATGCTCTTTCAGTTGTTATAGTTTTTTTTATTTCGTTTTATCTCACGCAATACTAAATAGTGCTCGCGTGTAATTGTGCAAAAGTGCATTCGTGTACTGCAGAATTTCTGCTTGCATACTGCAGCGTAACATTCCTTATCACGGTGGGGTCTACTTTTGAGTTGAACTTGTACTTCGCCTAGTAACAGTGAGAGGTTGGCCTTCAACTTGACTCGTATACTAATATAATACGATAGTCTGTTTTCGTGACCCAGGACCTGTTAACGTTCATTTAGTTATTCACCTATATTCGATTAAACTATGTTGGACCTATTGTTAGCAAATTAATTTTACTACAATGTAGTTGCTATTGCACGTTGTTACATAACTCTGCAATCCCCCTTTATATCGTTATCGAAAGTTACCGATAAATACTTCGTGATAGGAATGTAGCCACATTCGTTAATCTTTCATATCGTCTACGAGGTGATATGTTCCTTATATTGCCTATGAGATAGCCCATATACCGGTGCATAAATAGAAATCTCTTGTGTGTAACTGAGACACGACAAGGCTGTACTGTACTTCATTCACTGCCGTGCATAATATCGAGGGAGTGGGGATATCGTAGGTCTGGCCATATTATGTACACCGCGGAGATCTCGAACATACATTACTACGCACTTACGCTCGATGTAGGTACTTAGGGAAACGCTGTTGTTACAACTTACTGCAGGGATGAAACAGATTGATGATGAACAAACACATTCTTGCACATAACATTAAATACAAAGTGCTCGTTAGTGAGTGTGCGTAGTTGTGAGTAGTGACGCATCTAGTTACATAAACACATCCATGTCTCATGCCTGCAGCCTGATTTATATGTGGAATGTTCGATCACATGTCCTAGGGCTGCCGCGCAGTTAATATTTCTAGGAGTAGAAACACATTTTTATACAATTCCTTTCGGTTTTTGCGGTTTTCAGGATTATGCTCGTACGCCGAGATGAAATTATAAGTCTTGGTTTTGAAATTCAAACTACGCGGAAATTGTATCCGTATTGGTATTCAAGTTCATTAAAAAAAATATGTATTCGTTTTTATCTATATTTATTATTATTATTATTATTATTATTATTATTATTATTATTATTATTATTACTATTCATATTTTAAACAGCAAACAAACAATAAATTAAATTGCATTCAATCGTGCAATGAAGTGTATAATGATAAAATCCAAATAGTGTGGACGTATGTATTGTCAATACTCGTACGTATCCACCCGTCCCGTATATCATGCAATGACGTTGAAAATCTCAGCTGGTCCCGAGATGTTGACTTGCAGCAATTCTTGCAGTTTCCGCCCGACCAGAGAAACTTGTCTGTCTTTGTGTTGTCGGGGTCGTTCACCTGGCTGAGCCGAGTCCCGCGTCCATCCACTTTGTGACTGAGTAACCGAACTGATGGACGGACATCCACGGATACATGCAATGTGCACATTCCCCTGGTCACGTCAACCTCGCTCGGTCAGTTCTTGAATTCGTACAACGTGAAATTATCGGTCTCATTTTAGATAATTCACACAGGATGGAGACATCGTATAGTGACAGTTTGTTTTATTATTATTTTTTGTTGTTTACGACGTACTCAGCAACTGGGTCATACGACGTCGGTCTTTTAGTCGCCTCTTACGACAGGCAGAGCAGCTTCGTTCCAGCAGCACGGCCCGTTCCAGCGCATCCCTGTTACTCTGCCTCCTGGCGGCGACGAAGGGACCACGTCACAGTCATGATCGAACCATGGACTTATGATAGTAACACGCAGTTACTATCATAAGTCTATGATCGAACGATTGGGTACACCTCAAAATAATCTAAATTCGTGTTCTAATCGGCGAATCGCTCTTGATCAGCACCGTCGCATAATCATTGATGAAGGATGACTGATGAGCCGGCCATGAATCGCAAAATCACTCAAATCCGTTGTCACAAGAACGAACGGTGATTTGTCGAGAAGCAATAACAACATCGTTGCCAAGTCGTCACTTGTTTA
Organism: Isoperla grammatica; assembly: GCA_945910005.1. Taxonomy (NCBI): domain Eukaryota; kingdom Metazoa; phylum Arthropoda; class Insecta; order Plecoptera; family Perlodidae; genus Isoperla; species Isoperla grammatica. The sequence continues at coordinate 7,114,041 of OX246739.1, read as the reverse complement.
CATGTACAGAAACGTGATTCGAGGAAAACGGAAGGAAAGTCTATCTATCTATAAACCGACAGTCGATGTGTTGGTATCGAGAACATTGTGTTATTTGTCACATGATGACTTTGATTGCATGAAATGTTGCGCTCTTACAACATGTTATATCCAAGGTCTCCTTAAGATCCGATATCGCAATTGAATGTGGGGAATGTGTGTTGTTCGCAGGAGATACTTCTCTAATAATCCTGTTTGTCTCGCGTGGTTATCTCGGCCAGCTAACCAGCCAGCCAACCCGCGTGGTTATCACCTATCAACATGTTGCATAACGCCCTGTTCTGTAATCTATAACCTTTGATCGTCATTCGCCATGTTGTCCCCGTCCTATAACAGGCGCGATAATTGAATTAATTGTCTCATCTTACGCGCTCCACGCTCATAAAAGACGTATTGATTGTAGAGACGTCAAAGTTAGTTGCTTGCATCAATCTTTGCTTGCATGTTATTGTCTGGATACTCTGTACTCATGAATTCAATCGAGAAGAGGCGAAGGTATACAATCGTTAATTTTTAAATTATTATTACATTTGTTTGGCGTCTACTAGTTTGGTGACTCCTTTTGCTACTAGGTGAACCGGGTTACTAATTATGGACTGCGGTCGACTCTCGTTTTAGTCATAAGCTAGTTTAGTTAATAATTTGTGTAAGTCATATTTCTTACTGCGCTGTACAACGTTATCGCTAAAATATTTTCGATACAGAAGTCACGTTTTCTATTGATAACCCAACTTTTATGAAATCGTTCATTGGTTATTCTTTTGTTTGTTTCCATGTCCTTGTGGATAATTTCTTGGATCACGCGGCGATAAATTCTTCTCATTGCTCGAATGTTATATAATGGTGTATAATCATGAGCGTTACTAAAGTAGAAGGGACAGCGTAGGTAGGCTAACCTCCACGAACAAAATTGAAAAGGAAGTAAGGTTTTCAAAACCTCAAGAACTGACGTGGCAATTTGCCTCGTTGCGTAGCTAAAGCATGACTGATGAATGAATATGCGTCGTATAGCCGAGTGCACAGAATGATTTCGCATTATTTTATCTATCACCGCATGACGGGAATCTGACTGAATCAGCTGACGCAACGTCTTACTTTGATCAGTCAGGTACTCACTCTATACTCAACCACTATTATGTGACATATCCTCCTATCATCAAAACCCATTCCACATCATCGTTCGTCGTCGTCGTGTTGGTTTGAGTTTGTTGCCAGTTGGGTAGATGAAGTCGTCGGAACATCCGCTCGAACCCTGGTCTTCCACTTGCCGATCGGGGGGGGGGGGGGGGGCGTGGTTACCCACTCTATGTACACATGGAGCGATACATTTACTAGTGAAGAGGATATTGTGTGAGAGAAAAAAAAGAACAAGAATTGAAGAGAAGGCGAATATACTTCACCGGTACCCAAGAACCTAGAAGGGGCCCTCGCATCAGGCTGTTCTTTTATGAGCACCCCGTGCCAGGAAAGCGCGTGACCTCCAAACGAGTGCTTACGTAAGCTGATACCTACCTACGTATTTATTATGTGTATACGCTCGATCTCCTGATTCAAGAGGCGGTGCGAGTAGGTGCACGGAATACTTAGGACAATGAACCCCAGCCCGGCAGACAGCGGACGTACATTTGAAAAACGAAAAAAAAAATGATTTCTTTTTATCGTGATTAGTATAATATTATTGAAGCTAGCATCCGCCAGGTCTTCAAGTGATTTTGATAAACCGGGTATGAGGCTTGGCACAAACTGTGATGAACAAGCGTATTCTAGTGTCCACGCAATCGCTTACCACGTCTTGGCGCGGTCTTCCAAGGCTGAGACTGACTATTTACCTCTCTGATCTGATTCAGATGAAAACTGAATGCGCTGCCATCATATGAACTCATCCAATATTACATCGCATCCGTACATCGTGCGCACTTATACTCGGTGCGTGGATGGTACTATAGGTAGAACTGCGTGGTAGACTTGTAGTTGCATTATTTTGTATTATGTGTGCAGACTGCAAACTGCTTGAAGTAAACTGTGTGCCAAGATATTATTATATTCCCTATACGGTGTGACGTATCTTTCTTGTAATATGGCGTTGTGGTCGGTTATGTTTGTGAAAGGATAACCGATAGATAAAGTTGCCCTAGCCGAGTTCCCGTTTAGACACGAGCTGGAAAAACAAGCGAACAGTGGACGTGCCAACAAATAAATACATTTGTATTTCGTTCCTACATAATCGGTTACAATAACTGATTTTCTATGCTGGTCAACCACGGTTCCAGACTCTATGCCCGGCTTGTGCTTTGTTGTTAATACGTAGGTTATCATCACCCACTCATCGTTTCGATAGAATCGTTGTCGAAATACTAGGCCTATATAAGTAAAATCCCAAATAACATCAATAACATCTGCGGGCATTCGTTTGCCTCATGGGACTGGCTTGGCCAAACCACCAGATACCTCATTTCCGAGTTGTGGAAGGGTTGATCATTCATTAGGTATGCTATTCGCTGCGGAGTTGAGACCAATAATTCCCTTCGCTGAACGACATTGAATTGACCTTCCAGTGTGAGCTCTAAAAAAATGTGTGAACAATTTTTTCGCAAGTACGTGATAGTACGTGCTCCTTTTATAGGTTTTCACTATCATTACTACAAAGCGGTTGGCGATAATACGCTATTACTGGTCTCGATAAGGCTGCAAGAGTGATAAGTGCCCCGCAGTGAAGGAGTGATAATACTCGCTGCCGCCGCGGTCTCGTTGCTGTTAGTCGCGCAGCTTTTACGTAATGCATATTTAATTAACATTAATTATTCAAATTTAAAACACGACTTGTATAGTTCGCCTGCTAATGAGTATGCAATCGAATATTATATGAAGCTAGAACACTAAAAGTAGAAACACAGGGGTGGTGGATATTATAGACCTGTAATTTTCATGTTCTTTCAAAAAGCAACGAACGTGTCCAACGTACGCATTATGTGCATCATGTTTCATGTGTAATTAATGCAATGTGGTTATATTAACGAGTTGATAGTCAAAATTAATGAATGTACGGGCCGGAAAGTAGAAAGAATTGTACGTGTGCCTGTCTATGGATGGGGTTTGACTGGTCAGATAAATCGACAGCCCTGCGCACTGCCGTAGGATTGGTATCGGATGGTGCTCGGAAGGGAACATTTCTGAAGAGGTGGCTGAGCTGTAAAATTCTCAAAAGAGGCGGTCGCTCTATGTGGTCTTTTTATATCTACGGATTTCGCCGCGGGATTTCCCGATACCTGCTTGTTATTGTCCACTGTTTGGAGTGCACCAGCCTCGCTTGGGATGTGTCCTGGGGTCTGGCAACGTCTGCCGATTGCCAACATTCTCGCTGATAGTATCACTACAATACCGGAATCATGAGAACGAGATGCAACTAGATTTAGGTTGGTAGTTGACAGGTTGTCACTTGTCACATACGTCACTTCATTTTATTACCTAATTCATGACGCCAGTTAGCGCGGCGAGCCTTTACCTTTCTGACCGTTATCTGCATGTTATTTCGCACATATAAAACAAATCTATGTATAGCAACAACGGGTGCCCCTAGGTGTATGAATACGGTTTGTTGCTTCTATTTTTGGGGCAACCAAAAAGCATATTTTTCTCTGTATTCCTCCTCTATGGTCCTAGTGGACCTGTTGCTCTTGAAAATATATTCGAGCAAGATTGATGAGCTATGTAATCAGTCACACCACTATCACTCGCCACCCTTCAAAAGTGTAACTGTTGAATGTCTGTGTGCAGGGAGATGCCCCCGCCGCCATGGTTACGGGCTCGGGCCACCCCGTGGACGCCCGTAACGCGAGTCTGACAGTCGGGCCCAAGGGTCCCATCTTGCTGCAAGACATCACCCTACTCGACGAGCTCTCTCACTTCGACAGGGAGAGGATCCCAGAGCGAGTGGTTCACGCCAAGGGCGCAGGTGAGACTAGGTTAAACCCAGTCAGTTCTAAAACACTTTGGAATTATTTTATGAATATGGTAACCAAAATTTACAGTAAAGAAACTAGCTACATGCTATTAATTTCCTATAGGTAGAGGTGTTTATTTTTTGCAAGGCGCGATAAAACAAATTGTGTTATTTCATTTGTTTTATCTTTTTGTTTCACAAATCTTCACATACATACTAAACCATAATACAAAGTCTCTAAAGTAATATATAAAACCTAGTAGTTGGACTATACACTGTTCCTTGTCAAGATCAAACAATTAAAACCGCAACATTTCGAGCACTTCGACAGGCGAAATCACACGCTCTAAAGTAATGTCTGACAATTGTTTGCAGGAGCTTTCGGCTACTTTGAAGTGACCAACGACATCTCCAAGTACTGCAAGGCCAAGGTGTTTGCCAAGATCGGCCAGAAGACTCCGGTGGCCGTCCGCTTTTCCACGGTCGGCGGGGAGAGCGGATCCGCGGACACGGCCCGCGATCCGCGCGGCTTTGCCGTCAAGTTCTACACCGAGGACGGAGTCTGGGACCTGGTGGGCAACAACACACCCATCTTCTTCATCCGCGACCCGTTGCTCTTCCCCAGCTTCATACACACGCAGAAGAGGAACCCCGCGACGCATCTCAAGGACCCCGACATGTTCTGGGACTTCATCTCTCTGCGGCCCGAGACCCTTCACCAGGTAACCGTCCGCTTGAGATTCGTTTTTACCTTTTCGGGGTTTTATTATTTGATTTGAAGTGGTACCCGAAAACTTCCAAGACAGGTGTTGAAACTTCAAAATAGATCCTCTTCATAGATCTCGTCATGCCGTATTTTACTAGATAGGCCTACTCCCGTGGTTACAGACTGCTGATATTGACTTTATTTATTTAATTATTTATTTTTATCCTTGTATTTATTTATTTATTTATTTTTTTTTTTTTTTTTATTTATTTATTTATTTATTTATTTGTTTATTTATTTATTGTGAGACTTTTACTGGGTACAATATTGGTACATGTTGTCTGGTTACACACTATTTTGTTAAATTCATGTTTGTTGTCTCTGTAAGTGGGTTCAGCACTGGCTAAACTGCATCGTTATTGTGTTTCAGGTGATGTTCTTGTTCTCCGACCGCGGCACCCCAGACGGCTACCGACACATGAATGGCTACGGTTCTCACACCTTCAAGCTGGTCAACGCCAGCAACGAAGCCTTCTACGTCAAATTCCATCTCAAGACCGACCAGAAGATTAAGAACCTGTCGGCGGCCAGAGCGGGAGAGCTGGGGGCAATAGACCCAGACTACTCCATCAGGGATCTGTACAACGCCATCGCCAAGGGTCAGTTCCCGTCGTGGTCGTTCTACATTCAGGTGATGACGTTTGCCGAGGCGGAGAAGTACCGCTGGAACCCGTTCGACGTGACCAAGGTCTGGCCGCACGGCGACTACCCGCTGATACCCGTGGGCAAGATGGTCCTGGACCGAAACCCGTCCAACTACTTTGCCGAGGTGGAACAGATTGCGTTTGCCCCGTCTCACATGGTCCCCGGCATCGAACCCAGCCCCGATAAGATGCTGCAGGGTCGGCTCTTCTCGTACTCCGACACGCACCGTCACCGGCTGGGGGCCAACTACCTTCAGCTGCCCGTCAACTGCCCGTACCGCAGCCGCATGGTCAACTACCAGAGAGATGGACCTCAGGCCCAGGGAACCAATCAGGAAGGAGCTCCAAATTATTTCCCCAACAGTTTTGGCGGTCCCATTGAGAAACCTTCGGTTGTTGCCAGCAAGTTCAACGTTTCTGGAGACGTGGGCAGGTAAGGGCCGGCACTTACTTTGCAGTTTGTGCTTCATGATGGTGATTGTTTGCTAAACAGAAGTATCGGTAATTCATTTTTTGGTACTTGTACAAAATGTACATACAAATATGCTATGCTGCTAGAAAAATTGTGCAATTTTATTTTTCTCGTTGAAGTAGTATTTTGTATTAAAATATACCCTACTCCTCTTTTTACTGCAAGGATATTTCCAATTCTTAACCTCTTTCCATTTTACCAAAATATGTCTATGTAACAGTGTGTAAGTGTGTGAGGGAGTGATAACTACCTGTAACACAGTGTACAGCTAGCATTATCCAATCAACCGAGTTCTTTCTCTGTTTTTTTCTGGTCAGTATTTCTTAAGGAATTTATTGATTTCAGGTACAATACTGGCGATGAAGATAATGTAAGCCAAGCCCAATTGTTCTGGTCAAAGACGTTGAATGCCGACGAAAGAAAACGCCTTGTGGAGAACATTGCTGATCATTTGAAGGGTGCTTCTGACTTCATCCAAGAGAGAGCAGTCAAGAACTTTGCTTCTGTCAGTGGCGAATTCGGCCAGATGTTATCGGGGAGTCTTAAGGTTCATGCTAAAGCCAACCTCTAAGACCAACCTCAAAGAACATTGGCCAACATTCGGCCTTGAAAAGCATTTCTGCAATAAAAGCTACTGTATTTTTATATCAATTGTTTTATTATTTTGTTATTGGGGCCATGCATAGTATGCCTGTACTTGGTGCTATATGTACCTTCTCATTATTGAACTTTTCCATGTTAATTGGGTGAAAGGTTTGGGTTTGCTTATTTGTTACACTTTCTAAAGTATGAAGCAATATCCTTTAAAATATGAATGAATTTATAATGAACTGATCATATCCTAGATAATATATGTAGCCTCGTAATAAGGAATTATGTACTTTTTATTTGTTCGTGCATATTTTATAGTAAATTGGCATAGGCTACCAGCAATGTTTATTTAATATTTTCCTGTGAATCATGTTCCCTCCATCCAATAACACACTAATGGGGGAAAAGATTACAGCAGTGGCGGCTCTACATAAGCTGCTGTGGTGCTGTTTAGCCTATTTAGGGCTAAATACAGTAGTGACAGGAGGTCTTGTTCACTCAAGAGGAAGATAGGCAGTAACCACATAGTACAATATTAACAAAGACAAAATTGTGATTAACAAAAATATTATAACTGGTAATTTTGTTGTATGACTAGTACATATTCAAAGAGATATATTTGTATGACAAACAGCTCTCGGATCGGATGGGGCTTGTCGCTTGCGAGGAGACATTTCTGGAAATGTCTCGTACGGGCAAACTTGTTCATAATAGCACGCCCATGCAGCTGCGTGTTATCGTGCTCAAACATAGCATTTGTTTGCGAACTTTTTAAAATTACTTCTCATGAATAAAATAGCGCTATTTTTTAAATTGAATTTGTTCTAATTACAATTTCCCTTAACTTCTTTTTTAGGGAAGGGTATTTACATAAAGATTCAGCTGAACTTTGAAAAAGCCGCCATTACTTGATTAAGGACTACCGATGCTACTGAGCAAAGGTGCTGCTGAGTTCCTGAACGGTCGTATTAAAGGGTAATATGATAATATCGTTTACAAGGCGGTGGTCAATGTTGCTAGTCTTGTGCGCTCTTACGGCGAAATAGAAAATCTGCGTATGGCTTGATGGGCTTCACCTTCAGTAGCCATTTTAGAAAGAAAACTCTGTTAAAGAAGTATAACGTTGACCTAATCGCAGTTAAGAAAATAAGCCTTCATTCGTCAAATAAATATCTTCACGAGAGGTTCAGCTACAGGAAAATTACTTTCGCGCCATTAGAACCGAAGTTCGGTATGGATGAAGATCGGACATCGGGGGAAACCGTCGTAATGACGGACATTTCCGAACCTCTTACGAGTGAATCCGACGAACAACTTGTTCTTACTTCGGAATCTCATCAAACAGACCAAACAGTTACAACGGTGACAGTTCCTGTAAATTCGGTACCGGTTCCTCTATCTGTGGGTTCACTTATTGGCGTGTCAGGTTCAGGAGCAACTTTCAATGTCATTACGCCAGACCAATTACAGGTAGTAAGTTTCTATGGACGTACTCTACTTAGCATGGGGATCAATACTAATGTTACGCCTAGGGTTCGGGCCAACTGAAGGCGTATGGGGAAGACCTACTGCCGACTGTTGCAGCCCTAGGCAATGGATCTATTTCATGCCATAAATAAGGTCTTGTAGGACTATAGAAAAGGTACGTCGGCTGGCCTAGCCTAGCCCTAGTCGCTAAATTATGACTGAATTTAATTGAATTGATTAGCCTAGGGGCCTTGTAAAAAAACAAAAAAACGCGTTCCAGGTTCGAGTCCTAGCTCGGCCTTCGGCTAGATGTCGTGTGACGTTTCTCATCTTCAAAGAAAAGTAGATCTTATTCAAACACTCACAACTGCCTGCCCTAGGAATTCTGGAATTCTCTCTAGGCCCAGGCCTAGACAATTTTCGTTGCCTTGGGCTTATCCATTCTCCTTGCCTCCAGAATCTTGCAATCCCTCAAATGGTGCCTCCTTTCACAACCTCAACTTTCATATCGGATGGTGCATTGGCAGTGCATTGCATTACAAAAAGGTTAGTGGTTTTGGGATCACCTGAAACTCGAGCCAAAGGAGGAGGTGAAAAGAAAAGGAACAGAAAAAAGACGGAGGGAGAGAGGAAACATCGCCATCCACTGGTCCGAGAAGGCCAACAGCGTTTTATGAGACATGAACATAAAATTATAGTCTCATGACCCAAGACCAAGACACTGTCTACTGTCAAGAGACTGTCTACATGGTATCGCTCATAACATGTAGATTCCATCTTTGTATTTGTGGCTCGTGTCATTCTATTTCACTGTCAGAAAACGGACATAGGCCTAGTTATCTGTCAGGTCCGTGGCCAGTGGTCTTTGACTCGAAAGCACCTTGCTACTGCATCCTGATATTGATAATCAACCTTTGTCCATCCCTAATTTTTAAGTGTTGATGATTGAGGACACAGTTTTAACTGGAACCTGCATGGTAGCATTGTTATTTGTTATGAGGTAGTTTCTGAGGCATAACAACTCAACTTTCAGTTGCAGGGTTCGGGACAGTTCAAACCTCATGTATTGTGCGTGGACAGTACAGGAAATAGCTATAGCATCTGTGACGCGCGTGGGAATGAAAAAGATGGAGAGTCCCTCCGCACATGGGTGAGAACGCAGGTAATTTTTTCTTGCTTGGCTTATGCTTGGTTTATGGTCTCTGCTTGTGCTCAATTCCTGAATAAAGATTTAGGCCTAAAAGGTTAAGGATTGGTGTTAAAACTGAAAAAATTGGCTAAGCTGAAAGGCACAGTAGAATTAATTTTAAGAACATGGTGACTGGAAGACTAGAGTGATTAAACCCCAAAAGTGGCTCAGAAGCGATCTGTCCGATGCTAGCATCATAGACCGCTGCAAGCTAATTTGGCCAATCAGCATAGGTCTAATTGTATTCTAAAAATTCAACTACATATAAATTTATTGAAAATTGTAGTACGCTGGTTGGCCACGAATCGCTCTTTTATGACGAAAGCGTCGGTACGATTGCTTTGGAACAACTTAACCTTCAATGTTAGCCTCGTCTATATTGATGAGGTACAAAGGTAACTTCCTGGTTAGGGCTACTGCCACTTCTAAGTATGAGTTGCAAGTTACTAACCCTTGATTACTGTCACAAGCTTGTTCAAAGTTGGATTGTGAACTGTTGTATTGGAAGTATTGGCCTACTTATAGGGATGGGAAAACATGTTCTACTCTGTAGGCCTAGGTGCTACATAACATACCTACGCATTATAAACATGATTTACAAGTTCTCGGTTTAATGTTTTTGCTCCCTCTGTACATATGAGAAATCTTGGAATGATATGGCTCATAATAAGATACAATATATTAACGGACCTCCTACAATCATTGTTCAGAACGGAGACATCAAGGCGACCCATATCGTGCTTGCGAGTGGAGGCGATGTAGAAGAAGGGTCTAGTGTAACCACACACCGCGATGCAAGTCACAGTTGGGGGGAAGCGGCCAACATGCCCGTTTTGCCAGTCAGATGCAAGAATACAAGCGCTGAATTGCACAAGGACCGTTTCGGCTCCGGTGGGCGTGGGCGCTGCATTAAGCTAGCTGATAACTGGTACGTAACGTATGTAGCATCGAGATATTCACAAGATGTAATAGTCATGAATTTTTTATTTAGGTAGGCCTATAGGCCTATATTTTTTTAATTTTAGGAATTGTCCTCCAGGGGGCCAGGTGTGCCGTCTAGTTACTCTTTGAGCTGTTGACAACTCAAAATATGTTTTAATCGTTATGTAATACATGCATTTTCTTTTATCAGATTGTAACAGCAATAGACTGCAACGAAACTGAAAATTACCCGATACCTATGTATATGTTACTAGTTACTAGGGATGACATCGGGTATCCGGGTTACCCGAATCCAAAAATTACCCGAATCCGTTCTAAGGATTCGAATCTTGTTCTGGTACATTTTTAGTTGAATTGTTGTATGCTTCAACAATGTGCCAACAATGGTGATAACAAAATGACTTGTTTCCATTCCTAAAATACTTTCCCGCTCCGCTATGTACCCATTATCGGCTTGATTTAAAATAGACTAAGCCTATTTTATGTGGTGTAAATTGCTGCGGGCGAGTTCTGGTATGCCTGTGCTCCCACTGGCTCTCGGCCTACCCCCACCCCCTACGGACCATCCTCACTGGCTGACAGAACGCACGCTGGCAGCTTCTGCCACGGGCGGTCAATGGCCTTCAAATAACATGTTGAGCGACGTGATTAACACTTCTAGGATTCGGGTTACCCGAATCCTTGAGGGGCTGGAATCGAATCCAGATTTTACTACCCAATGTCATCCCTACTAGTTACCCTACCTGAACTCAATCCAAATTAAAAAGTGCTACCCGCAATCCTCTAGACTCTAGAGAAACTACGTATGTTAATTTTTCAAAATGAATTTAAGATGTAGGCCTACTACAAGGTTACGATATAATAGAGCCTCTGTCTCGTGCCTATTTACAATTAGCTTTCTATGTTCTTGTAGGTACACTCCATCTGAATTTGAAGCTCTGTGTGGACGCGCCAGTAGCAAAGACTGGAAGCGCAGCATCCGGTTCGGCGGCCGTAGTCTTCAGACTCTGGTAGACGAGGGAATACTCAGCCCGCACGCGACCAGTTGCACCTGTGCCGCCTGTTGCGACGATGACTCGGCTGTATGTGGCTCAACTTGACTTTAAAGCATGATTTATTAATTATTATTTATTAGCCATAAAGTTAGCGGCACATTACCTACTCGTTTTGTACTGGAAGACGTAGCGCACACATAATCTATTAGTAAGGGTTGCTGCTCTCGAAGGGTTATGTTAACGCGATAAGCGACTATAGTTGCCTGGCTTAGTGCTAGGGTAGAGCAAGAGGAAGGATATTTGTTTTTAATAAATAAAGTTGTTTGTGTTTTTTAACTTTTGAATTTGTATCATGTTGACAACTACATTTTTAGCTCTGCTATACATATGGGTCTTTTTCTGTAAGCTTAATAATAAATATGGATTGTTATGTTGTCTCGCATTGCAGACGGGTCCAGTACGTCTGTTCACACCGTACAAGCGGCGCAAACGTCGGGAGACCTCGGACACAGAGTCGGGTTGTCGTAAAGTGAAGCGAATGGACGAGTCAAAGGAGGGCAGTTGCGCAGAGGATAGCGACGGCGGGGAGGTGAAACCCATGGGGGGGGAGGAAGAGGAGGCTTGGCCCAGCGCCGAGGCCTACGTCCAGGGACGACTGGGCGAGGGGATGGTTGTTACTGCGTCCCCCGTTCCACCTCCCGACCAGGCAGAGTACCATACACTTCTGTCCAGCGAGACCTTCAAGAAACTAGACGATGTGAGTATATTGGACCACTATTTAGCTCCCCATTTCAGTTTTCTCTGGCACCATCAGATTAGCATAATATCTTCATAGGGCCTGATATTCTTTTTATAAATTCACTAGTCTCCTTCCGTCTTTCCCCTTCTCTGCACGTTAATCAAAACTGATCGTTTGTCTGATCCTGTGTTTGTTGTTGCCCCCTTAACTAGACATTTTTGCTATCTCTTTCCTTTCTCTCTGAGAGATGTTTTTTTCTAGCTCTTATGTCCTGTACATGTGTCCTGTACTTGGTGTCTGCAGATGTCAAGTCGCATGCTCAAGTTGGCCCACCAGTTTCGACGGACGATCGACGAAGCACGATCTCAAGTTCTCAAAGAAAACCACCAGGCTGTGTTTGACGCGTGCAGCCGCGCGGTGTTTGAAACGCGCTCTGACGGAATGGCGGCCGTTGATCCCATCGACACGGTTGGCCTACAGCCCACATCGGATGCCAACGAAAGTAAAAAGGTTTGTACCTCGACATAGACATGATATTGTAGGCCTATTACTCCTCATAGATCTTTTCTACTATATTATGTTTCTCGGTCTATAACTCCTGTTTTAGCAGTCCATCCCAATTGTATTACATGGTTATGTGTAACTATCAATTTGAATTAAACAAATATGAATTCAAGGATCATTTAACACTAAGCCATGTATATCTTAACCTTCTGCATGGACTCCCGTCACTTAGAATACATAGTTTGAATTAGAAATAAATTTGTATTCGGCACTAAATGTTGCAGATATGATCTCTGGCGGCGAAATCGTGAAGTAATAGTTAGAGGGCAACAGAGCCGCTGGATGTCATTTGTCAGTGTCATTTGTCATTGTTTATATGAGAATGGCAACGATTTCAAAGAAACATAAGCGATATTGTTGCATCAGTGAATATCCAGCTTTGCTGGATATTCGCTGGTTGCGTTTTGTATTCAAGATGCCTCTGATATTATGGGGATTTTGGATCAGGGGACACACCAAGTATCCGAAGGTCCGAAGTTCATGTTCTGATCGTAATGTTAATTAACCACATGCAATTAAAAGGCCACCGATTAACACTGCCTCTCTTTCATTGAGGTTCCTTTGGGCTCTATTTGCTTTCAAATATATGTATATTTCAGAATAAAGTTAAAAACTTACTTTGCGCAATAACATGTTTAGGCGGATCCATGCTCTCCTGTCAGTCAGATGTCAGTTTGTTACCCTCTAACTGTCAGCCATGTTGCGCAGCAGTGGTGCTATCTCTTGACACATTTAGTGTCGAATTAACAAATTCCGGGGTCACTAACATAAGTTTAAAATGTGAATATGTTTAGAGTGCCTAACGGCTTTGGATATTTATCCACCCCCATTGCTAAAGAACATAAAGTTTAAAGTTACTTTGTCTGTTTGCAGTGTGCCAATTGTAATCGGGAGGCGTTTGCAGAGTGTTCCCTCTGCCGGCGAACACCCTACTGTTCCACGTTCTGTCAGCGAAAAGACTGGGCAGGCCACCAAGTTGAGTGCGTTAGAAGTGTAGGCGATCCGAACCACGCGCCACCTGGGTCGATAATGCTCATCGTAGACCAGGACCAAGTTCTCACACAGACAACTCAGCACTAGGGCTACTGCAGCAGAGATAAGGACTGATAAAGCAGGTGGCACTAGTGCAGTAGAGGCCAAGTGATTTGATAACTACAGTCAAACCTACTTATTGCAAAGTTGAAGTAGCCGATTTTCAGTTGACACAAATCAAATTTTGTTTGGAAAGAAGTGGTATTTAACAGATCTATGCGAAACGATATCAGGAGTAAATGGAGATTAAATTTTTATATCAAAATAGTCTCACTAGGCTATATCGGAAATATGATATCGAACAAAAATGTAAAAGCAAAAATACATTTTGTATCGGTTATTGTACGAAGTGATCCTGTAGTAAGTGCATGGGTATTCAGTTGTTAAGTGTTCTTCCACATAGCTCTACGATCGATTGGTTATTATTGTTTTTAATGATGTCGTGGGCAATTTAAAATATTTCTGCTGGATGTCTGCACTATATGCTGCTGCAGTTTCCACTGCAAATGCTCCTCCTCCCCCCCCCCCCCCCCCCAACAGTCTGCCGCTCTTCCAGTAAATGTACGGTGTTTTGTTTGCCGGGAGCCAGACCATTTACTTTGATGCTTTCATTCTTTCTCATAAACCAAAGTTTATTCTAGTATCACTGCCTCACTCCCTCTTCTCCTGCGCTAGGGATTACTGCTACTGGTGTACAAAATGTGCTGCAGCATCACACACTGTTGGATGCAACACTTGATTTTCGTCATCTGAGAATAAATGACTACTAGTGCACTAAGTAACTAAGTCAACAACCGAAGATATAGGGTTTATTTAATTGTCTTGCATTGGAACTTGATAACATACTTATCGTGTTTTATTGTTTTATTTATGCTTTGAGAAATTTGATATCGCGATGTCAATATGATTGAAAGAAATGGAAACAAAGGTCATTACAACGGGATACAGTAGTCATATTTGTGGACTTGCCTTAATCCCCATGTTTGTACAGTCCTGCCCACTTCTAACAAACTTGAAGGGGCTAATTTTTACTTTGCTAAAAAGGAACTTTGTTAAATCCAGAATTTTGTTAAGAGTTCTTTAGAAGTGTTGTGTGTGGTATTGGCTATTATTTACAAGACTGAATATGAAGTGAACCTCATGAAATAAAACATTATGTATTAGTTGATTACCTCATGCAGGCCTAAATTGTTTTTTATTTATTTATATCAAATTTGTTGGACTTGTGGCTTGTCTGAGGTCCACACTTGGCCTACTATTTTATCTGAGGTGTTGTTTAAGATGGTTCCTAGATCAAAACAATTTCTTGAACTGTCTCTATGCCTGCTTTATCTCGTTTTGTGGATGAATTGACTGTCACCTCGACCCATAGGCTATGAGTGTTGTTTATTAGGAAGAGGTTAATAGTTTCGTTTCATTGGGGAAAAGTGAAAACGTACAGATTCAAATTTAAAACATGATTTGCTCTCATTGAGAATGTATTTGGGTATTTATTATTATTTTTCCCAAGGTGCTAATGAAAGACAATTATTGGGTGATGTATGCACATTCAAAACTTGCTGTGTCCCTGTCTAATTGATCACAGTCACTATACCCACATGTTACTTCGAACCATTGCAGCTAATTAAAATGTATCCTCAAGCTCCCTCCAGCCCTCGAACTAAATACATGTCATTTGCATAGGCATGTGTACATATACCGTAATAGTCCATACCATATGCCAAGGCACCTAAGTATTGTAATATTGATTCTCGATCAAACTGTTTTTAACTTTTTTTATGTCTATGTAAGGCTTGGCTTGTACAGTATATTGTTATTTAATTTATTTTATAAACTTTAGTTTTGCAAGCCGAACAGACTGAGCGATAAATAGTAAAATATTTATTTATAGTCAGTAGGTAATACCTAGGTTCATTATTTTTATTATTAAATCGATAATTAATAATAAAAATCAAGTAAAAATTACAAACGTACTAATTACGATGTTAGATATACCGTATTTTGCATTCAGTCTGTGGTGATTACCAAACTCGTATGCTCTACCCTCAGATTTTCGATTTCACGTAGCATTTGTGAGTTATAATACCGAAATGAGAATTGTGTGCTGTTTTTAATGTGAGACTAGTGTTTTCCGTTCAGCAGGAGATATTGGTGCATTATACCTGGCAGTGCAGATGCCTACATGGGTAATACTAATTTGTGTTTGAAACTGTCTAGTGTCTACTGAAACTATTTTGTTCCAATACTTTGAGTGTACTCTACTGGCTGACCAGAAAATACATGTCATGAGATGTCAATTGTGGGTATAAGAAAAGAAGAAGAAGACTTTCAGTGTATTGACATTGTATTGTCTATGCATTTTCAATATTATGGTATATTCATTTCTATTATTTGTGATTTTAGTATAATGTTTGTTTAGACAGTAGAGCCTTGTTATCCGGACTAATTGTGAGTCAATACTGTATGGCCCAGATTAATGAATATTGAATACCTACCTCAGATTAGACATGTGCATTGCCACTTAGAGTACAATGAAGCTGTTATGAATCTGTGACTGCCATATACATAGCACTTGTAAACAAGTAACTGTTAGCAATTAATGTAACGCAGTTCAGTGAAACCTGGATTAACGAGAAAGTTGACTTACTAGGGTCTGGATTGATGAGGCTTCTCGGTACTTTTCATGTGAGAAATCGAAATACGTACAGTATCACTGCCTAAAAATGTTAACAACTGTCTTAATATTGTATTAAAACTTAATACCAATTACACTTGAAATGCAAGCAATATTTATGTGTGCCTCCCTAAAAGGAGTAATGTTGTAAATAAAAATCTATTTTTGTTTTTAATTGTGAAGAATGCTGACTACAGAAATGATACCTTGATACATGCTGAAGTACCTAGTGTAAAGCCGCATTCACATAAATGACTATTGATTACTGACTATTGACCATTGACTAGTGATTATTGACTACCCAAAGAAAGATATGAACTCTACACAACTAAGTTCTTTGACACGTATGATCTGCCACCTAGAACAAATGAATCAAACTGATTGACAAACAACGAGCTGTCAAAATAATAAAATTGCAACATTATGAAGAAAACGAGGTATGGCGATAGTAACTGTTCACCAGTTAAAACGTTTAATGATGGGCTTAACCAAGTTGTGAAGGTTTTGTATGTTTCTTGTTTGTTTTGAAGATTTGTTTTCAAAATAAGAATATTTTATGGTATGACAGCTTCATAAAAATAATAAATAAATAATATTCGCCGGAAATAGTCAAAAACAAATATACACTTGACAGTAATTGAATAGTGGTATTGACTTCCGTTGCTCCACATTCATTGGCTGAACGCACACGTAGTGATTGGTTGTAACTATGACTTCCAGATATCTTCAATTCGTTAGTCAATAGTCATAAGTCAAAAGTAAAGTTGTGTGAACGTCAGCACGTATCGCCTATGGTTCAATTCGCTTAGTCACTAATCAATAGTCAATAGTCAATAGTCAATAGTCACTAGTCATTTATGTGAACGCGGCTTTAGAGTTGCAACCCCTCGACTCAAGGTAACTCTGCTTTGTGCTGTAAATACTTTGTTTTTTAGACCTAGGTAACCATAGTAATTTATTTTCTTTTACCGTACCTACCGTTGATTTGTATTTCACAAGCTTTGATGCTTTTGACTGTAAATTCTTATACCACATGTACAGTATGCAATAAAGTTCTATGCAGACCTGAGCTTGTACAATGTTGGTCTTGTATTGTATTCAAAACTTATGCCCAGTTCCCATCTCCTGCCGCACGGCAAGCTGATGCACGGTGAACACAGCGTTTCCGTTGCGGTGCTGGAAGGCAGTGCAAGAGTTGAGCCAAAGTTCTGATTGGTCACTATGCATCAGCTTGCCGCGTGGCAAGAGACATGTTTAGAACGCTACTAACTTGTTTTCACCGTGGCAACTACCAGTGAGAAGCCTGGATGCCATAGAAAGTAGCTTATATTTCATAATTCAGACTCCCTTTACAAAATGCCTTATGTACTGTACATACATACATACATACATACATACATAAAGAAAACATGTTCACGGTTAAACCAATCTTTACGTTTATTTTCAACATAAATTTAACGTTCCGACGACGTATAGTAGTCTTGCTCAAGATGAACAGTAACAAAAAATGTTTTCTTAAATTTTGCAGCCAACAAAATTTTAAAAACGCATAATAATAAATCAAAAGCATGAGACGTGTGAAACTCAGCCGCTCATTAGTGCTCTCGCCATCGCTTCGTTCTGAATCTGATGAATATTATACATCATGACGGTGACGGCGAAAATACCATACTAGACGCTAGTCATACGGGATGTAGTTTATTTCGACTGTTATAAATTAAAAAACAACTTTAGAAATTAGCGCCATCGTCAAGGTCAAGACTTCGTTGTTTCTCCCTCAACTCACGTAGAACTCGCCCACTTTACTATTTGTAGAAACTGCACTTACAAGATTTATTTCAGCTGATTTTGGCGGAGTGTTGACTGTGGACAAATTAGTAGACTCGTGTTGGCGAAAGAGAACTCTATTTATTATGTACTGGCTTAGTTTTTTTTTTATCAAGCATCGTTTTTATTCTCTATCATATACACCAGGACAAGTGCACTTGGAGCACGAAGTGGTAAGATAGGCCTAGGCCTGGACTTTCCTTAACCGTAGTTTGTACCCTGTGTAGCCTAGGCCTAGTTGCCGTACCTAGGCCTAGGCTAGCCTAGGCCGCGTAGGTAGCCTATTTGATAACATGATAACAATATTGCCAGGAGCCTAGCTAGACTTGGCTCGAGTGCATAGTTCACACTCGAGCCCTCCTCAACTCAGCCTCTCCTCAGCCTCACGTAGCCACCAATCACAGCGCCGTCCGCATGGCAATGCTGTTCTGTGATTGGTGGTTAGGTGAGGCTGAGGAGAGGCTGAGTTGAGGAGGGCTTGAGTGTGAACTATGCATTCGGGCCTTAGCCCTAGGCTGCTAGCCTAGTACAACACCAGCTGGCTAGCCTAGGCCTACAATATTTGCTACAATGTGCTAGGCCTAGACCTAGGCCTACTCTGACCTGAACAGTCTTGTACATTGGTTGTAGGCCTAGCCCTAGGCCCTAGGCATACTAGCCCTAGCCTAGACTTACGATGGCCATAAAACTCAGGGAATGGAGGCTTAAGCAGCAAATGACTACGTTTACCACGTGAGCCGAGCTCTAGCTCGTAAGCTCGAGCTGGACATTATGCGAACTGAATTCGCCTGATAAACACCTAAGCTCGAACCCAACTCAGCTCGGTGAAAAGCCGAGCCAGCACGCTCCGTGCGATCTCAAATTGCGTGATAAACACATGCGGACTGAACTGTGAACATACGTACGTTTAGCAAGCGGTTAACCACGCCTTCTTTTTCAGCACGAACCAGACCTGTAGTATTTAGTACGATCTCAAAGTCCGTGGTAAACGAATACCGAGCTTACGAGCACGAGCTGGGCTCGCGTGGTAAACGTAGTCAATTGGAATGTGGGAAGTGTTAATAGCTGCAACCTGCAAGGTATTTGTTTACTATGGAGACCATATGACGGCAGTGCTGTGAGCATTAACTCAAACAAATTTCAGTACATGCCCCTCACTTCTCGCAATCAATTATGATGCTCTCCAAAGAGGGCCTAATCGTACCCACATGCAAAGTTTGTGGTAGACTTGTAATTGTCTTGACCATGGGTAGGCCTTCAACTGATTGTTAATAATACACAGCACGTATTAATATTTATTTTAAAGTGCTTAAGGGCAAAGGATAGTCTCTACGTCAGAAACCGCAGAAAATGTTCATTATTAAATAATATCTCAAGATTGCAACAAGAAAGCGAAAATCTAAATCAGCAGCGAACTTTGCTTTGGTAAGCCCTACAGATTGAATAAAATATTATAACCATTAGCGTAGTATTTTGATTATAATTCGATAATTAGTGATAAAATTAATTATTTAGAAAAAAACATACTGATTATAATATAAGTCACGACTTAGCGCATTCAATGTGTAGGGCTTACTTAACCACAGTGCGCTGTTGATTCAGATTTTTGATTTCGAAGCCCATTCTTGTGATATAAATTAAAAATGAAAATTTGTTGCGGTTTTTGACGTAGGTGTATCCTTCCCTGTTAAGTATCTCTACCTATGTATGTCCAGAAAGAATATTCCTAGGCCTAATTCAAAGAATGTACCGGTATACAGAGATAATATTTGGAGCACTTAGGCCTAACGGAAGTTGAGGTAGGTAGCTATAATCGAATGTAAATTGAACATGATTGTTCACAGCGCACTCGATCTTCTGCGCAGACCTTGCGCAGTCTCCCATAGGCCACACAATTAAAAAGAGTGAAGAGCTAGTTATTAACTTAATAATGTGAATAATGTGAAGAATGGTTGAAGAGGCCAACTCTGCACAGGACAAAAAAAAAAAAAAAAAAAAATGTCTTAAAGACTAGGCCTATTATTGGTTTTGATACCAACTAAAGGTGTATTCACAATCTTTACTAGTACTATGGTTTAATGATTAAGACTAAGACAAACCTTAGTCACAGCCAATCAGAGCGCAGTATTCTCCCTCCCAGCCAATGAAAGAAGCCTGTGGCTTAGTCTTAGTCATTATACCATAGTACTAGTAAAGATTGTGAATGCACCTTAAATGTATTACAAAATAATTTTAATTTGCAGTACAGGCTACCTTAAAAAGGTTTAGGCTACTCTAGTTGGCTAACCCCCCCCCCCCATGGGGGGGGGGGGGGGGGGCAGGAAGTAATGCAGTTTTTGTTGAACTCAATTTAAAAAAATTAATTTTTGTAATTACATTTTAAGAACTGACTGTAATTGGTAATTTCTGGTTTTAGACCTTCTCTTGTGGGTGTGACCTTCCAAGAACATGTTTGTCAAAAGGAACTTGAGAAGGAAGAAACGTAAGTGGAAGCTACGTGTTGTAGTGATGAAACCCAGATCTTGTTATTAGTTATATGTGAATAACTTAACTTGATTTTAGCATAATGTAGGGATAGGATCCAACAGCTTACCATCATTTTTATTTTTATGTCTTCAATGTGCACTTGTCAACTCTCAGATTCGTTATCTTACATCTAAGGTAAACTATTGGATGTAGCCTACATTATACTATTCCAGTTGATTGGCATCGATCAACATGGATATAACTAACTTGATTTTGTGAGAACTTAGTTGTAGTCTTGACAACAGTGTTAGACATGGCAATAGGGAAGACTCGCATATTTTTGGTTTTGTTTAATGGTTAGCCAAAATTAAAATAAACAGGATCGTCCAGTTGGCTCCGGCTCAGCAGCAAGTCAAATAGTGAGGTGTCAAATAAGACTATGCTCCAAAACCTACCTGCACCATATTGCTTGTGATCAGCAGGTTCTGATGTCATATCTCTGTTAGGTAACAATCATTTTACATACAGATAATACAAAAATCCCAACCTTGTATAGATTATTTTTCTAACAAGACTTCATTTGAATCAATGTTTCTTTCTAGTAACTAGTAAGTCAATAAAAACATTTTATTTACATTTACTTTTAATTTACAGCATTATGCTAAATACTGGCATTATTTTAAAAGCATTTTGGTAAATATTGTTTCAAAATGTATTGAAAGAATGAAAAATATGTGTACACACTGTTAATTTTTACCTTTTACGTGTTGATGTGGTAAGTATTGGGTTGGTAGCCTAATTTTCTGACAACCTATCTTAGTGAAGACTACCTACTTTTTACCACTAGGCCTAATTCGGGGCCTATATTATTTTTTACATTGGTCAAGTAAACCGCAGTCTGCTCCCTACAAACATTTGATATCTTGAGGATGTGACTTTCTCTACCATTGGGTTATGCTTAGGGTAATGGCCTGCCTCCACGTTTGAACTCAACAAAATGTATGATCTGGAATTTTTTGTTTCTGCATTGTAGGCTACTGTAGGCCTACCAGTATCCCAAGCATTGTATTGTTTACGTTTTACTTCTTATGCACAGCTTGTACAATAATGTCTTTCATGGATTAAATCTAATCGAACAAAAACTTTTAAATTCTCAGTACTGGACAACAAAGAAGATTCGATTTGTCATCGCATTGAACCACACATCTTGGACCTACATGCATTAGGCTATATCCTCATAGTTCTTGGAAGATTGTCACAAAAACAACTTGGAAGATAGTTTAAAAAGTTTTAATTTTGTTCTATGTAAAATACCTAGTATATTTAGCTTGTGCACAGAGTTTAATTTTAGTAACTTAACGAACCAAATGTTAAAAAGTTGTGGTTCATTTTTGGCTACCTAACTAAAAGGTAAATAGGCCTAGGTACTCTTGTATTAGATTCTCGGCCAGCAGTGGTAAGCACCTATCAAGTAGGTAGATTACATTAGGTAGATTAATCTGGTTGATACTGATTTCAACAAAATTGTCTCATTATTTGAACGTAGTAACGAAAGCTTGACCATAGAACAACTTCAACATGGATTCCAAGGCCATCGATGATGTTGATAAAAAAATCGACGCTAGGAAAACAAATGCTAATTTTCCTATAAGCTTCCTTGATTTTTTGAACTCTGAAATAGTCGGCAAAACAAAGTCCAAAAACAACTGTGCCAATGACCAATCTGAATATTTGATATCACAAGGTGGCTTGGAGAATGATACAAAACATAGGCCTACATTTAATAGTTTAGTTGACAAAAACACTTTTTCCAAAAACATCTGTGATGATAACCAATCGAAAGGTGCGATGACACCAGGCTGCGTGGATAACGATAAAGAAAAGGCATTTAGCAGTACGGTTGATAAAGAAAGTTCTGACTTGGAAGATGTCACTCTTTCTGATGATGATGATTTTTTGCCGACATATAAAAGCCTTTTTGAGAGAATAAAAAGACATAGTTCTGAGGACAATCTCTTTAAATGCTCACCGGATAAAACAAAAGTGAAGAGCTCAGTTTCTAATAATAGTATCACGTCAGTTAGTCAAGGCGAGATTAATTACAAAAGTAATGTTGATGGCGAAATTAAGTCAAGACTTAATAGTGTTGTGCCCACTAAACTTGAATCGCTCAATACTTCTGAAGCATCACAGTCAGCTGTGGAGGCAGTAGACCTATCAAAGACTGTCGGAAATGTTGATCAGACTGAAACCCAGATGGTCGAACATGGCAATGAAGACAAGTTGTTTATAAATTCGAAAGGTGCGATGACACCAGGCTGCGTGGATAACGATAAAGAAAAGGCATTTAGCAGTTCGGTTGATAAAGAAAGTTCTGACTTGGAAGATGTCACTCTTTCTGATGATGATGATTTTTTGCCGACATATAAAAGCCTTTTTGAGAGAATAAAAAGACATAGTTCTGAGGACAATCTCTTTAAATGCTCACCGGATAAAACAAAAGTGAAGAGCTCAGTTTCTAATAACAGTATCACGTCAGTTAGTCAAGGCGAGATTAATTACAAAAGTAATATTGATGGCGAAATTAAGTCAAGACTTAATAGTGTTGTGCCCACTAAACTTGAATCGCTCAATACTTCTGAAGCATCACAGTCAGCTGTGGAGGCAGTAGATCTAACAAAGACTGTCGAAAATGTTGATCAGACTGAAACCCAGATGGTCGAACATGGCAATGAAGACAAGTTGTTTATAAATAAACTTAAACAGTTGGTAGTGCCACCAGTTAAAGAGTCGACATCACTTCTGGTGACGGTTGGCAATCAAGTCGTTAAGTCTGAAGGTGGTAAAAATGAGGGGCAAGAAGCACCGGAAACACTTCCAGAGATAGGTAGGCCTATCGCAGATCTTGAGCAAATCCGTTATAAAATAGACAAATTGTCTAATAAGCTTGAACAGTTGGTAGTGCCACCAGTTAAAGAGCCTACATCACTTCTGGTGACAGTTGGCAATCAAGTCGTTAAGTCTGAAGGTGGTAAAAATGAGGGGCAAGAAGCACCGGAAACACTTCCAGAGATAGGTAGGCCTATCGCAGATCTTGAGCGAATCCGCTATAAAATAGACAAGTTGTCTAATAAGCTTGAACAGTTGGTAGTGCCACCAGTTAAAGAGTCGACATCACTTCTGGTGACAGTTGGCAATCAAGTCGTTAAGTCTGAAGGTGGTAAAAATGAGGGGCAAGAAGCACCGCAAACACTTCTAGAGATAGGTAAGCCTATCGCAGATCTTGAGCGAATCCGTTATAAAATAGACAAGTTGTCTAATAAGCTTGAACAGTTGGTAGTGCCACCAGTTAAGCAGCCGACATCACGTCTGGTGACAGATACCATTTTAGTCGTTAAGTCTGAAGGTGGTAAAAATGAGGGGCAAGAAGCACCGCAAACTCTTCTAGAGATAGGTAGGCCTATCGCAGATCTTGAGCGAATCCGTTATAAAGGAGACAAGTTGTCTAATAAGCTTGAACAGTTGGTAGCCCCACCAGTTAAAGAGCCGACATCACTTCTGGTGACAGTTGGCAATCAATTCGTTAAGTCTGAAGGTGGTAAAAATGAGGGGCAAGAAACACCGGAAACACTTCCAGAGATAGGTATCGAAGATCTTAAGCGAATCTGTTATAAAGCTATGATCTTCCAGCAGACTGGTCAGGTTCCCGGCCACTCTGACAGTGACATTACGGAATCTTACGCCGGTTGTGAGGAACTTGATCCAAAACTCAAGAACCCGTGCCCTTGCTTGTGCCGCTTTTATTGTAAAAACAAGTGTAAGAAAGATCCAGCCAGACTGTCACCAAAAGGACCTTGTCGAATAGGTAAAGGGTATGCAAGTGATAGAAGAAATCAGAGGATCTCTTCTTGTGCATGTAAGATTCTCCCCTGCAGTAAAGTTGCAAAGCAAACGTTTCGAGCAGTGATCGGAGAGTCATCCAACACAAAGTCTTTAGCAACTTGCGAGATTGATATTGAAAAAACAAATGCTGTAGGTAAAATTAAACTCAGAAACCAGAAAAGGACACGTACTATAGAAGAGCTAAATACGCATTCCACGACTGTGAAAAACTACCTCCATGACTTAGCAGCAAAATCTAAATTACTTGCAAAGCTAGAATTGTCGGAACAAAGATTGAAGCGTTTGGCTAATTATGATGCCAGCTCACCAGTACCTTTGTTTTCAGGTATGGTACCAGTGGATGAAGATGGAATTTGTGATGCAAGTATTCTCTCTATATCAGATGAGGACTTGGTAGAGGAACAAAAGGAAAATGTTACCGATGTACCTCAAACCCGTAACCTTGGCCAAGTAATAGATCTCACCAGTGACTCGCCACCCAAATCTCCCATATTATCTGGATCTGGCCACTTCAAGCAAACTAATATCAAATTAGATCCCAAACGTGAAAAGTCACTTCAGACTAATAGTAGAAAAAAGCCAACTGTCGGTCGTTACGGCGTAGCCAAGGGTACTGTATACAACTCAGATAGTAGCGATGACGGCAACATTTTCAATGGTTGTGAAAAGGATAGAGAAGATCGTAACATATTGTCAAAAGAATCACTTCAAAATTCACAGAAATCAGTCTACATTTGTGATTCTGATGAAGACTCCTCGACTAATGTCTTATCTAAAACCTCGGTTAAAACAACGCAGTCAACAGAATCGCCCAAAACGTCTGCATTTACCCCTGTTACCCAAAATCCCCGTACTAGCCTTGTTGATATAATAAACTTGTATAATAAAAACGTGGCAACAGAATCAAACAATACTATTCCTATTGCTGGCTACCACAGTTCTAAATCAGTGCAAAATGATACACATCGAAAAATACAGGAAAGTGATAGGATTTCAAGACTGGAACGGATTGATACAAGTAAGGATCAGTGGTTGTACCAGCCTGTCGCTTCTGGTTCGAAAGATACTTTTCCTGTTCCTGAAAGAAATTCTCACATCAGCACAACTACAAAAAATGTTCCGACATCCATCATAAATGATGGTGCGTCAACTTCTCACTCGGAACTGGATTGGGAGACACCATCCTACACCCAAGGCACTACGTATGCTGACCTCTTGGCATCTTATGCAGCCTACGATTCTGATAATGATGATCGCGTGAGTTTCACAATGGGATCTCCGGAGAGTTCAGAATGCCTAGTGAATGAAGAGCCTTCATCTCCCTTCAATATTGTGGAGTCAGAGGAGGATGCTTCTGTAGTAGATGTAGTGAAGAGGGATGATGTGTTCAATCCTAAGCCATCTACATCTGCTACCCCTTCCATTGCATTGCCCAGCAACAGGGTCCTACGGGCAAGAACCACTCCAAGAATAACACAGACCATGATGTGTGGAAAAAAGACTGTTAAAAAAGAGAAAAGTGAGGTGATCAGCACCACTCTGATCCAGAGTCCTGTTCACAATGCGTCTGCATCAGATCAGCCAATCATTATTGCATCTACTGGCAAGCGAAGGGGAAGGCCTAGGAAGAAACCTTGCCAACAAGTAGCAGGTGTAATGGATGGCGCAATAAAGAAAGTGAAACTTGAAGGCGCAACAGCCGACAACGACGAATCGACACCCGAAGCAGCTAAACTAAAAGAAGAAATCACGGCAATGGCGTCGCAGCTGAAGAAAGTAAGTGCTATGGCTGCAAGAGCAGCTCAACTTGAAAAACTTGCCATGGACGCAAAACAAAAAGAATCTCGGGCGGTACGGATTGCACGAGAAGCAAGTGCGAAACTACGAGCAGAGCGGCTGGAACGTTTAAAACTGCTGCAGGAGGCCAAAGATAAGAGTTTAGTTGAAAAGACTGAAAAGGAAAGAAAAGCCAAAGAGCTCGAGAAAGAAAAAGAAAAGGCAGCTAGTGAAGCCCGTGCAAAGACGTGGGAATGTCCGGTTTGCTTCGAACCAAGGTCGGCAACAATGCAACTCTCTGTCACACCTTGCGGTCATCTGTTCTGTAAACCGTGTATCTTGGAGGTGGCGCACTCAAATGGCCACTGTCCCCTTTGTAACCATGTGTTCACTGAAGCCCAGCTATCGCCTTTGTTTTTCACTTTCTAAATGAACTCAGAACTTGTAGAGTTTATTTATATATTAATAATTCCTATTAAATAATAAGTTGTGTTGAGTAGTCATCAGCAGTATGCCAGAGGGTCTTATTCTACTTCTGTTTTAACTGTTTTAATTATCATAATCATAGTTTTGGGTACAACTGTGTTGACACTTTTTGGAATATTAGTGGACAAAAAAATAAAAATTGTGTGTACAACTTTGGTCTGACCCCTTTGACTGGTTTCCAGGATACGTCCTCTAATAGGCATAAAAGTTTTTCTTTGAACACTAGCCTATTTAATTTCAAAAAGAAAAAGCTATGTTTCAACTTTGGTATATTAAGTGAGGAAAGGATCCAACAGCTTACCTTCGGGTAGTAAGATGACGGATTTGCGAGTTTGAAGTACACATAAAGACATAATACAAAATATAACGAGACGTTTCGACCGAGGTCTTGCTCACTCGAGAGAAGAATCCTTTCCTCACTTAATATACCATTCCAGCCGATTGGCGCCTACTTTCATAACCTATGTTTCAACTTTTAATATAATTATTTATTTAAAAAAATCAGTTTTAAAGCAAATATTTAGCCAAAAATACCTGCAAATACAAGATCCTAGTAGGAAAAAACTTTGAACAAAAGTCCCTGTATTAGAAAAACGTCCGTATTATCTAAGCTTGCAGAATGTGTTTCAAATTTCAATACCATCCAGTAAAAATGTTTTGATGCTTATTTGAGAAAATTTAGAATATAGCGGACCAACCTAATGAGGAAAATGTAGGTACTGGTGAGGGACTGAGTGGTGACTAATGAGAAATGTACTTTAGTTTAGAATTAAGTTAACTTTAACATTATTCAAATATTATGTATATTTATTATTTTTGTATTATTAATTATTATGCCAAAAAAAATATGTGCCGAGTCTTGAAATAGTCCAGCACAAACTGCTGTATGATATACTTCGTGTGTACCACAGAGTTTGTGCTTGGCTTGGACCCATTAGTAGTGTCCATTATTTAGATGAAATATTTTAAGTTTTGACCCTGACTAAATTTTATAATGATTGCTTTCTCTCCAGAGGAAATATTCTTATATAAAGCTAATACACTTGTCACTAAATTCTTCTCTTTGGTCTAATTAATTTTTCATTGTCATTGTTATGTAGTACATGTACATTCCACAGTGTATCTATACATGGTTGTTTTAGTGCCGTGTACCTGCTGCTGTAATAAATAGTTCTCTTGTCATGTAGTTAGCGGTGCTACTTTTATAAATAATCGTACTTGTAACTAATTATAGTTTATGCCTTGTGGCGCACAGCAAATGCCTACATTGCAGTGTTGCGAGCGTTTTGGCTAAGTTGACTACTGCCTGCTGTCCCTAAAATACCCTTGAGGAGGCAGTGCACTATTTATTGTTAAAAAATTTCAATACCTATTGGTTCCAAAGAAGTCAAATAGTTTTACCAATGAGTTAGAAAGATTCAAACATCCAAAGGTATTTCTTTTTACAATTGTGTACAGGTACACGGTAGTAAAATTACAAGAACACATACTTTAATTGGTCTTGTGATCCTTAAACTGTTGCAAGTTTTAGTGTGTGTCACCAATGCTTAGAACTCGGCCGGACTGCTCACAACGCTCTCTGTGATGATTGACAATTATTATGCCACCCATGTTGTGATATTAGTTTGCAGCAAATTTGCCCTAGGTCTAGAACAACCATATATATATATATATCTTGACCCCGTTTCCAACATTAATTATAAGTAACAAAATAGATTATGCTGATTGATACCCATAGTTGAGTGCTGTAACAACAACTACAACGACAACTTACCATTAAAGTATAGAAGCTGAGTAACGTGAGAGATGGAAGTGACATTACAAATACTGTACATGAGAACACAAATATATAAAAAATGTTTCAATGCAAGGCCTTAAACTTCCAAGCTGAACGTTTGCACCCTATCCCAATACTCGTTTAACACATATGAAACTATTTTTGTACAATTGCCAGATTAGTAATTTGTGTTTTTTCATAGACTGAACTGTAAGAAAACAAAAACGCAAAGCTGTTAAAAAAATGTGTAATACTATTTTCTTGAAAGCCTTTAGATTTTCAAGAGTCTGGGGTTACTTTCACCAGATATATATTTGCCTTGGCAGTTTTATAGTCAAATAGCCTTGTAAGCTGTGGTATTTGGTATATAGAGCAATGTAGTATACAGTATACTACCACCCTACCACTATTGGCTTTTTCAAATAAATTCTAGTAATATAAGAGTTGAATAGAATTGTATCTGCCTGGGTAAAGATAGGCTGTTCTAACAAAATTTTGATCTTCAATACATAGTAATGAAGTTTGCGGTTTGTCCTGTGTTTTAGTTTTACTTAAAAACCACTATGAAAATGTCTGGAAGTGTGCTCAACTCTGGTTGTCCCTGTATTGAATATTCATGCATTTGTAAACAACTCTTGGATTGTATATCAAAATAAAAAAAATATAGTGTATATGTGTGATCAAACTATAGCTTATTCAGTTCTTATGGCATTTTCCAATGGCTGCACTGGACCACACCGAGTGCGTCTTTAACAATTAGAACAACAATAACCAACAATCCAATAGACACACCAGTCTGTACTCAGTGCTGCTCATTGGAAAATGCCATAAGAGGACATACCTGAAAGTTATTCCTGTTGCTAATTTCAGTCCTTAGTCCATATTTTCATAAAAAATAAAATAAAGTACATTCGTATTTATAGTCTACCCACTTGGGCCACTTAGTAACAAGACTGATTCTCAGTGGGGGACTTTAATTTAAAGCGACTAAACCAGCCATGTAGGCTTGGAACACCATCGACGAGTGAGCGATAACCATTCAAAGATCTATATTTCAAATATGAAACACATGAATCAGTGATTGGACAGTGCGAACACCTGCGGACACATGCCAGAATCAACAAGGTCGATTCAGAACAACTTTGAATTTATCGAGTGCTTCGTTGCTATGACAGCTCCAAAGTCAGTGGTCAGAAGCACCCGTAGGGAATATTGTAATATCTTTGGTCAGAAGTGATCTATTTGATCTCCGCCAGGCGGAGATCAAGTAGACCTTGATTAGAAGTTAAAAAACGTGTCTGGCGCGGGATTTGAACCCGGGACCTTCTGCATTGAAAGCAGTGGCTTTTGGACATAGCTTGATGTAACAAAGAAGTTAAAAATTCAAGGTGCCCCTAGGCGGAGGTCAAGTAGACCTTGGCTAGTATAGGTAAACAATGTTGGGAAGGCTGTGTACAAAGAGAAAATGAACAATAAACTATACATAAATAAATTCTCATTTGTTTGTTATGAAATGGCATCTACAAGAGCCATAAGAACCTATGAGTGTAGTTTTATAGAAGAGTATTGTGTGGCTCCCGCCCCAAGTCGGGATTATTATTGTCTGAAGGTAACCCATACACAGGTAGGCATAACGTTTTGTCTAGTGAAAGAGGAACGATTGCGGAATCTTCTGTAGAGTAGGAATACAAAGCATGGCTTGACGTTGCTGTAGTGCGATAGGGACGAGTAGGAATAGGCCTACTATGATTCATTCGGATGAATAATAGTAACTGTAATAATAATAGTAGAACTGAACGTCCGAGGGCGTTGTTTGATGTCAGCATCATCTAGCAATCTTCTTAGTTGGCATTAGGGAAGGGACATCTAGGATAACTGAGTTGTGCACTGTGTAGAGTGTACTCATAGTGTAGAGTATTTGTGTATGGTAGGGACGGAAATGTTTGAGCATTTGGAGGATGTTATATTATAAATACTCTTTCTTAGAAAATTGTCACTCTAGATTAAAACTAGCCTAAACTCTGACGAACGGAAACGGAGGGTCTGATGGGTTATAACTTATAATAAGGGCTGCCAAGTTGTAAATAAACTCTAGTTCTTGTTTTGAATCTTCAATGGGATCAAAAGCGAAACGTCTCGGAATTACTCAACCCGGCACCTCCACCAAATATGTGCTGACCGCTGCTTTTATACCCGATATGGTACAACCAGGTAAATATGAACCCTCCAGGCACAGATAACAAATTAACTTCGTGCTCCAGGTGGCATTTCATCGGAACAAGATTATAATAACAACAGTCTGTTACGACAACGAATGGAAAATAGAAATTTAAAACGGGTGTGGTCGAGAGCAGAAGCTACTAAATGTGTGTTTTTTTTTTAAGTCACAGTAGGCCTAAGATCTACTGCAGAGTTAAAATGTGTTTACAGGTGTTACTCTATGTATGGCGGCTCACGCGCGGCTCGGCAGGACACCCAATCGTCCGCAGAGAGACCCTAGCAGATTTTGTGAGAAACCCGTCCATCCAGAATGAAATAAGTCGTATATTCGGTAAGTATAAGTTACTTTTTACAGGCTTTATACTAATTCCACCCATACGGGCATTGTCATTAAAAACTTGTTACGCCAAACAATCGAACCTAATAACCTTCATATAGAAAATGCTATGAGTATATGACCATAAATCATCGCAATGATAAGATATAAATGTCTTGTAATAATCATACCTAAAGCTGAAATAAGTTAAAAAAATCGTCTAGTCATAATACGAGTATGTACTATGTAGGTTAGGCTATGTATTTTGTGCATCATGTGGGGGAAGTATAAGAGAAAAAATAAGCAAACTCGCATCAGAATGCCATCGTTTCTTATGTTTTATACTACATTAAACTACTCACAACGTTCTGAATCCAAAAATATTCTATTTTCATATTTTCGAAACGATTTTACTTGAAGTTACACAGTCACACGCACCATTCTGGCGGGGAATGACATCATAGTTAAATTGGTTTCTCCGTGTGTTTTTTGTAATATAATTTAAAGGTCACATTCATTCCCTGTCATTGTTATTCAAAACGATAAAATAGGTTGATGTCGATAAAAAAGATTGCAATGTAGAAATTTGCAATTCTTTAAATAAACCGGAAAGACATCTCCGCCTGTATTTAATCGAAATCTCGTGTCGTCTTAAAGAATAATATTATGTCCCGCTGCGTATAACTGTCTGTCAGCGAGCCTTGCATAAAAAATGTGGGTGTTGCTGACACAGATGGCTCTGTCGTGGCGCGTTGACGACGCCGCGGGTGGGGGGGGGGGGGGGGTGGAGGGGGTCACGACATTTAAGACAGACCACGTGCCACGTCTTCTCCGCAGTGCTATTATTTGCTTATTTTTTGCCAGAGTAACCCACATACATTATATAATACGTGGCATATCGCTTACATAGGCCTACAACAACGACAACACAAACAATGCAAACTAATATAACGAGGGGATGCTGAGAGGTCATTTCAACACACAATTTTTATTTATTTATATTATATACTTTTTCCCAATTTCGTAACATTTAATGTTATTTATTTCTACAGTAACTACTTTTATTTTGTTGTTCGTATTGTTATTTCATTAACTGGTTCATTGGTGTCGTGGCATTTCTCTTTCTCTTTTACGTTTGCGCATCGCGCGTGCCACATTTTGGTAAAACACAACTCAAAGGAAATTGGGTCTGCGCGTGCAAGAGCTGATTGAAAAAAAACTGGTGGCTACTGTAATGTCGTACCTTATACTGTGCCTACATTACATCTGGTTCGTAAGAGAAATGACTGTGTCAAAATGCTGTATATACTTGTCCGGAAGCAATCTTACCTATGCGATCGTTATAGACGAGTGACTCGTGACCAATCAGCAACCGGTATTTGAAATTGGGGCTCGCCGGTTGCCCCAAGAGTCACTCGTCCATGTCGAAAGCCTAAAAGGTTGTTTCTGGGCAAGTATACAGTGTTGTGTGACGGTGTATACTACCTACAGGAGATGCGACTGCAGCGCAGGCCGTGGCGATAGCGAGAGGCGAGCGAATCTACTTGCCGCATCTGCCCCAAGGTATCATTGAACGAATCCTCTTGAGCGTCGAGATCCCGGACATCGCTCGGCTCGCGCAGGTCTGCTCGAAGCTTCGCGAGGTTGGTATGAGCGATAAATGGCACTTTCTATCAAGCAATGTACTACTATAATTATACTGATCTACTGATTATCTCAAAAAAGGATACAAAATAATTGTGTGTTTGGATAAAATTTTACAATATCAATAACAAAACAAATTGTTCATATAGGTTTGAACTAATGGATTGCAGAACTTTTTTATTTACCTGGTATAATTTGACATTAGATCTTATTCATAAGTCCTGAAAATCGTGGGCGTACGTACCTCCTCATCACAACAGTTACTTGTTTGCAATGTTGCAGGCTGTCAGCAGTAACTCTCTATGGAAGGTGCTCTTCCAGAAATACAACTCTGGCTGTCCGACGCCGGAGCAGAAGAAGAGAGCGACCATAGTAGGATGGAAGAGGTTGTTTCGTTCTGCCTTCAGATATCCATTCAAGGTTAAAAATTCACCGTCCCCACACGGTAGCAAGTTGTCGGCAACGTCCACGTCATTCTTGTCGGAGGTTACCCGAAGGCCGAGCACGAAGATCTCCGACATTAGAGGTAAAACAACAAGCAGACCCATGTTGCACAGCCCCCGCGTGAAGGACGAAGCCGACTACTCCATCAACAAGACGTACAGAGGTCACACTAAGGTCGGAACAAGACAACCCTTCGTTGCCAACAAACTCAAAGAAATCGCTCATAAAGACAACGAGCCTGCAGTACAACTGTTGTACGCTGCGAAAACTTATACAAGTAAATCAGAAGATGTAAATAAGGTAGACAAATCAGTTGTGGCAGATACAGTAAGTAAAGTTGCAACGAAGGCTGATGAGGAACAACATAATATTATTGGTATGAGAAAACAAGTTGTCACGAGAAAAGAGGAGAAAATAATCGGCAAACGCGTGGACACGGTGGACAGTAGGCCTAGAACCAGTATAGTGAAACCAGAGAAAACCGCCAACAATACTAGTGACAAGCTAACTCATGCACCACCAAAATATGTCGAAGGACGAAATGAGAACGCTATTCAAATGAGTTGTTCACTAGAAAGAGACAAAGTACCCGATAGGCCTACTTCAGGCGACGGAGTTAAGTCACATTTGCATGCTGCGGCGAAGAGCAAAAGACTCGCCACACCACGAAAAGGTAGTAAATCCATTGTGCTGGAAGAAAGTGACACTGTACTGAATCCATCAAGAAAATCTAGCAAAATCAATAAGACATTGGAAGACAAAACCCCGAGATCATTACGAAATGATGACACGCCGCCGGTTCTAAAAACCGTTAGTGTTAAACCTTTAAGTGACAAATTCGCAGGAACTAAAACAAAAATTGTTAGTAGTGGCACATCAGTGGCAGAGAGTGATATAGTATATCATGCACGTTCGACAGCCGGTAGCTCGTCAAGAAAATCTAGCAAAACCACCGTAAAAGCAATAAAAACAGTGGTAGACAAAATGCCAAACACGGCGAGAAAAGAAAGTAAGCCGATAATCGTCACCGAGCTAGACAATAGCAAACGAGCAGCGACCAAAAGCATACCTGGTAGTTTATCAGTATCACAGCGTAATAGCAATACTTCATCTAAAGCACCAAGAAGCGCAAGACTGTCTAGCAAAACCGCCGAAAAAACAGTCAAAGACAAAGTGCCAAACACGGCGAGAAAAGAAAGTAAGCCGATAATCGTCACCGAGCTAGACAATAGCAAACGAGCAGCGACCAAAAGTATACCTGGTAGTTTATCAGTATCACAGCGTAATAGCAATACTTCATCTAAAGCACCAAGAAGCGCAAGACTGTCTAGCAAAACCGTCGTAAAAACAGTCAAAGACAAATTGCCAAACACGTCGAGAGAAGAAAGTAAGTCGATAATCCTTCCCGAGCTAGACAATAGCATTAAACGAGCAGCGACCAAAAGTATACCTTCTAGATTATCGGAGGCACTGCGTGATATCAAAACTACATCTAAATCAAACAGCGCAAGGAAAACTAGGAAACCCACTTCAATGGATTCAGATCGTAAGAGCACGGCTGGTTCTGCACGAGTCAAGGATAACCTTTCCAAGAAGCAAAACAAAATATGAAGATACAGAAATACTACATAACATAATACAAACATAATAATATGTCATGATTATCTAAGTCATAATTATGTGCTCTAAACATGACATTGTGTGGGAATAAAACTGTCTTTTCTTGTTTTAAGAATGTATATTCTTGTAAAGTAGAATCAACAAAATTTTTGTTGATTCTACTTTATAAATACATCTAAACACTACATTTGTCAAGTCGTTCTTGTTTGTGAATGCTGACATCCTAGATGAGGATGAGTGATGTATGGTCAACCAAATGTCAGTAATTGAGAAAGCTACCCGCTAATATTATCACTCATCTATAACGAAAGCATCAAAAGGTTGCTGTAGACTTATTACTTCGGTAAAGTAGGTTATGTGTTTCATGTGTTGCAATTGTTTTTTAAATACATAAAACAAAATAATTTTGAACATTCGTTTCAGCACTGTTCATCGACCTTCTATACTGTTTTAGATTACACGTCATGAAACTTGATTGATTGATTCCGTCGTCCAAAAAAGATTTGGGAACACTACTTTTCAGAAAATAAAATAAAATAACGTGTACCTAGCTGCGATAATCCTGTTTGTCGCATACAGAAATTTGGAAATATAATATTTACTAACATTTTTGGTGTTTAAAATTCGCGGTACTTTACATCGCGCAGGCTGAGGCACCGCCGATTACGAAATTAGAAATTGAGCTAGCGGTGAGCACGGAGTGTCAGCTGTCAGTTCACTCTTCTGTCAGTTTTGTTAGTTTCGTTTCAAAACAGTTTTTCAAAGCCATTTCGAAGATACTAGTGAATAAGAGTAGTTAAAATTATATCATGTTAAATGATAAACACATTATTAAGTAAAGGTATTGATCAGGCAACGCGACATGCGACATATCCACAAGCCTAGGCCTACCTTGCCTTACGCGGGCAAGGGGCTATAGCCAGATAACCTGGCCTAGGTGCCGCTACGCTTGAATTTATAAATCACAATACAGTACTTCGTTACTATGACTAGTTTCATAAAGAAAGGATCGACAAGACGGTCTGAGTGAGTATGAAACAATTACGTTGTCTTCCTTTTAGATTTAGGCCTACACAACACAAGGCCTGGCATTAAGGCCTAGGCCTAGGCCCCTAGGTAGGCCCTAGGCCTGTGGCCTACCTAGGGCCTATGTCTTCAGCTAGAGCTATAGGGCATAGGCAAACCAAAATATCTCTCTCAATTTACTCATCGTTATGTTTAAGTACGCCTAGGCCTAGGCCTACAGCTTTGGTTTCATATTTATGAGAGAATTCTACTTTCGTTCTGTGCATTTTATCAATGATTGGATGTTTTTGAATAACAACAAACACTATTTATTTCCTTATCGTTGTCGTGCTAAACTATTGGTTACTTAGTTTAGTAGACCTATAAACTACGCTAGGCCTACTGCCGTGATAGACTACGTTTATCAAGCGAGCCGAGCTCGTACTCGCCAGTTCGAACCGGATATAGTGCGTGCCGAATTTGCGTGATAAACACCTAAGTTCGAACCCAACTCGGTGCGGGTAAGAAGCCGTGCCAGCACGCTTCATGCGATCTCAGATTTGCGTGGTAAACGTATGCGGGCCGAATTGCATCACGTGATCGAACTCACCGCCATGAAAAGTATACGTTTCTTAAGCTGTTGCACGGCAGATATGGCGTCCACCAAGTAGGTGTTGACAAAGAATTGCGATTTCTGCTTCTTCTAACTGTTTCACAGCCATCAGTTTTCTAAGAAAATTTTGGCGCCATGTTATTTATTTTCGTACAACTTTAGCATGCTCCATTTCGTAGGCCTAGACGTAACGGATGAGGTTATGTTCACTTCATTGCTGATGCGTCAGCTGTTACCTGCCACGCCTCCGTTCAACCGAGCTGAGCCTGAACTGGGGGGTGCGATCTGAAATTGCGTGATAAACAAGTACCGTACCGAGACCATAGATTGAGTTCGATCTGAGTAGTACGAGACGAGCTCGGCTCGCTTGATAAACGTAGTCTATATAGATGATCGAGAAACTCCCGCGAGGTTCTCGCTAGGAGTAGAACTTGCCGGCTGTTCGATAAGCCCACATGTTCGTGTCAGCTTGCATGAGGTGAAAAAGGTGCAACTTGTCCAACTTAGTAGCAAGTAGAGTTAGTGAGCTCCAATCAGAACACACCATTGTTTCATGTGACCTTGAGTAGCCTACTTTATTAATAGGCTGGTGTTTGGTGAGTGCTCCATTGTGTATCATAATTGGTAATATTTTTAATAACTTACCACTACCAGTCTGATTCACTTCAAAAGATCAAAAGTTAATGTGCAGTACAAGATATCTAGGCCTAGGCCTACTTGTATTTTTTTTAGTGATACCATGGATGATGATTTAGACGACAAAGATGACACAAAACGCAAATCTCGAAACCTAAGTGAAAAGAAACGGAGGGACCAATTTAATGTGTTAATAAATGAATTGAGTTCAATAGTATCAACAAATACAAGAAAAATGGACAAATCCACAGTTCTAAAATCTACTATATCATATTTGAGAAATCATAATGGTAAGTCGTTATCCTAATTCAACAAAATAGCAGTGACTGCATAACAATTTGTTTGCATGCCTTAAAGTGTATGTGTGGTGAAAAGGGAGTTGCATTAATTTCCATTCATCTTGTTTCTCTATTTTCAAATCAGAAATTACTGTCCAGTCTCGAGTACACGAAATCCAAGAAGATTGGAAACCTTCGTTTCTTTCAAACGGAGAATTTACGCACTTGTTCCTGGAAGCACTTGATGGTTTCATTATGGTCTTCTCATCATCTGGGAGAATTTTCTACGCCTCTGAAAGTATAACTTCCCTCCTGGGGCACTTACCCGTAAGAAAACAATTCATGAATTTGCGTAGCAAAACTGTTCTATTTTTTATTGACTGAGGACAATGCACACAACAAGAAGGCAGTAGAATCAACCTAAAAATAAAAAGGAACTGGGAAGCATGGCTGTATATTTGAATGAATAAATTCCCCCCCCCCCCCCAGATATTGTATTGACTTTTTCAGTTTGTAAAGGTATTGTACATATTACGTAGTAATAATAGGTTCGCCTACTGTAGTAGTCGGTAGTAATCGTTATTATAGCCAACTTTTGCTATTTTTCGTTTCATTTCAATTATTTCAATTGGAAGTTCTTCCAATTACACATAATAAAGGGATAAAATAAATAGTACATGTTAAACATTTTTCCCTTTAACTTAGCCTAGGCCTATAGTTTGTGTGGTTCCATATTACATTCTAGGTAAAATGTTATTTTAAAAAGTTGACATACACTTCTCTGTTTTCAGAGTGATTTGCTTAACTTGACCATCTACGACTTGGTTTATGAAGCAGATCAACAAGAGCTGTACAATGTTTTGCTTAACCCAGCTAATTTAAATTATAATGAAAATATGTGTAAAGGTGAGAATTTCTCTTTATTTCTGCATATTGTTAATATACTGTAATAAAAGTTGTAGCAGTCACTGGTATCTGGGGATGTTGGCATTAAGCCGCGTTCACACAAATGACTATTGACTATTGATTAAGCGAATTGAACCATAGGCGTATACGTGCTGACGTTCACACAACTTTACTTTTGACTTTTGATTATTGACTATTGACTAAAGCCGCGTTCACACAAATGACTTTTGACTTTTGATTATTGACTATTGACTAACGAATTGAAAATATCTCAAAGTCATAGTCACAACCAATTAGAACGTTCGCGTACAGCCAATGAATGTGGAGCAACGGAAGTCAATACCACTACTCAATTACTGTCAAGTGTATATTTGTTTTTGACTATTTCCGGCAAATATTATTTATTTATTATTTTTATGAAGCTGTCAAACAATAAAATATTCTTATTTTGAAAACAAATCTTCAAAACAAACAAGAAACATACAAAACCTTCACAACTTGGTTGCCCTTCATTAAATGTTTTAACTGGTGAACCGTTACTATCGCCATACCTCGTTTTCTTCCTAATGTTGCAATTTTATTATTTTGACAGCTCTTTGTTTGTCAATCAGTTCGATTCATTTGTTCTAGGTGGCAGATCATACGTGTCAAAGAACTTAGTTGTGTAGTGTTCATATCTTTCTTTGGGTAGGTAGTCAATAATCAATAGTCAATAGTCAATAATCAATAGTCATTTATGTGAATGCGGCTTAACGAATTGAAAATATCTCAAAGTCATAGTCACAACCAATCAGAACGTTCGCGTACAGCCAATGAATGTGGAGCAACGGAAGTCAATACCACTACTCAATTACTGGCAAGTGTATATTTGTTTTTGACTATTTCTGGCGAATATTATTTATTTATTATTTTTATGAAGCTGTCAAACAATAAAATATTCTTATTTTGAAAACAAATCTTCAAAACAAACAAGAAACATACAAAACCTTCACAACTTGGTTGCCCATCATTAAACGTTTTAACTGGTGAACAGTTACTATCGCCATACCTCGTTTTCTTCATAATGTTGCAATTTTATTATTTTGACAGCTCGTTGTTTGTCAGTCAGTTCGATTCATTTGTTCTAGGTGGCAGATCATACGTGTCAAAGAACTTAGTTGTGTAGTGTTCATATCTTTCTTTGGGTAGTCAATAGTCAATAATCAATAGTCATTTATGTGAATGCGGCTTTATGCTTCGTACCATTTGTCTTTAGTTGAATAATCCTAACTTCAATTTTACAAGTTCCAATGAGTTCTATGGTTGTAATGTAGCATACTTTCATCTGTTAGCCCTGCCTTTAAATTTAATATAATATTACTGTATTAAAAAAAATTGCATGTTTGCAAATATCAACAAACCAATTTACACAATCTCTGTCTCATTGTTGTATTTTGTGTGGTGTTCAAAGCAGACTGTTCTTACAATGTAGGGTTGATATTTAGTATGTAGTCCTAGTTAGGCTGTCCACCACATTTCACATTAAAACAAGTTTATATGGTCATGTTTGGTAAAGTTATGACAAAGTCCGATTCAAGATGTATGACAACATGATTTTCTGAATAGGTGTCAATAGACCAGTGTATTAAATTAATTGTGTTTCCCATCTGTTTACAGATAGCCTTGTGTCATTATCTTGTCATTTGAAGAGAGGCGGCTTGGACGCCAGTGAGCAGCTAGTCTATGAGCTTGTGCACTTTGAGGGGTATTTCCGTAAGTTTTATTTTTCTCTGTTAGAACTAAGAAATGCAAATTTGTAATGCTCAATAATGTGCAAGAAAAACTATCTTCTTCCAAGATGATGTAGCCTACTAGGCCCGTATATTTTCTTATTTTTTACCATATATGCCCTACAAAGTTTGTTAACATCGACATCGATGTTAGATACTGGTGGCTAACCATCTACTGACCCCAGTTCGTTGAAAAGAGGTGTATTGCACATTAAGTACTGTGATGCAACTGAATGCTAGAAGGTGCTAAGAACTAAGAAGGTGTTGTGTTTGCGTACTGTGTGTCACAGGAAGTGACCTCAGTCCACTCGACGTCGAGAGCGACGCCAGTGAGGCCGACACCCGACTCGTCTTTGTCGCGACCGGTCACCTCCAGGTTCCTCTTCTCATCCGAGACATCTCCATCGCGGACCGCGCCAAGAACGAGTTCACGTCCAGACACAGTCTCGAGTGGAAGTTCCTTTTCCTCGACCATAGGTACACTATTTCTTATTATTAAATTCCTTCAGTTCTTTAATTGTACTCTTAGTAGTAGTTATTAAACTATGTATAAATACTATTTAATATTTATTAATAGATTTTTCAGTTTCAACAAAACATAAAAATTTAAAATGTTGCACGGTATTGGTCGAGCATAGTTCATTGTTGGTTGAGCTCTGCAAATTTAGAAAACCTGTTGTACTCTGTAATAAATGCCTGATTTCAATACAGCATCCTGGGAGTCAGTAATGATGGAGATGTAAAGGGTTATTTAGTTAGAACTACACCATACATAATATGGTCTACTTTCAGGGCCCCGCCCATCATTGGATATCTACCGTTTGAAGTGCTGGGTACGTCGGGTTACGACTATTATCACGTGGATGACTTGGAGAAAGTGGTAACTTGTCATGAGGCATGTAAGTAGATTCTACCTGCAAAGGGATATTTTGACATATAGCCTATCTTTTTATTTCAGTCATCATTAGTTCACAATAGCTGCAATACTTACGACGTACGGGCTAGTGGCTGCCATACTGATACCTGTAGCCGGTCATACCTATATTCATGTTCTTAAAAATAGTGTTGTATGAGTTCAAATTTTTGTAGTACACTAGGTAGGGGTACTAGATAAATTGTATGCAACTACCCAAGTGCACTGATCTAGAGGGAACTCTACAATGTAACCAAATTACGGTATGAATATCTTTTACTTGGATTAGCCTACTTCCTGTGATTGCTAAGAGATATTTCATGGTTACAGTGATGCAGAAGGGGGAAGGCACGTCCTGCCATTATCGGTTCCTCATGAAAGGCCAGCAGTGGATCTGGCTGCAGACGAGGTTCTACATCACTTACCATCAGTGGAACTCCAAGCCTGAGTTCATTGTCTGCACCCACAGAGTTGTCAGGTAGGAATAATAATACACAACTACTTGATATTTAGTACCTAACGTAATACGTATAAAGTTTTCCAAATGTCCTCTAATTTAAAATGTACAGTATAAGCCTTTATAGGTATCTGACCAAAATTTTTAAAAGATTATATAAAATTTTATTCTTTCTTTGAAATTAAAACGAAAATAAATAAAAATATAATTTAATTGTTAGTTACGTGGACGTGGTGAAACACCTCCGTCGAAAGTCCGAGGGATTGGACGGAGAGGACAACACACTGGATACGAGTCCCGACAGATGCGAGCCGGCTCAGAGTCTGCTCACCTCGAGTCCGTGGTCCAACAAGTCGTTGCCGAGGTCGCCCAAGGTCAGAGCCAGGTCAAACTCGGAGTCGACGGACTCGCACCAGTCTCACTTCACGGCGCATAGTAACGTGAGTCTTCAATGATTTAATACCTACTTTGGTGATGGGGCTCGTGGGCCAGTTTGATTTTTTTGGATTTATTTAATTAGGCCTATCATTTAAATACTCATACAGTTACAAAATGCAGGAACAGCTGTGAAACTACAGTGGATACCATCTCATTGTAACATTCTTGGAAACAAGAAGGCAGACTACTTGGCCAAGCAAGGGAGTAAACTGCAACAAGAAGAATAGAATAGAATATTTATTGAATAATAAAAAAAAAGAAAAGGCACTCTTCTACAATGCAGTCTAATCACACATCAAATCGGCAGAGTGTTGTGTGTTTTTATTTAAAATTCTCTTGGTTTCACCTTGAATGTGTTGTGTGTTGTAGCGCTCGCGCTGTGGGGCGCCCCGAGCTCTGGCTCCGCCCACCCAGGAACCCCTGCAACTGGTGGCCATGGCCCCCTTGGTGGCGGCCCCACCGCTGATGCTCACCACCTCCCAGGCGCAGGTGCAGGAGCAGCTGCAACGCAAGCACGCGCAGCTGCAGCAACTCATCGTCGCGCAGCAGGACGAACTGCGGAGGGTGTCGGATCAGCTGGTGATGGCTCGTTATGGCCTTCT
This sequence comes from Isoperla grammatica, assembly GCA_945910005.1. NCBI lineage: Eukaryota > Metazoa > Arthropoda > Insecta > Plecoptera > Perlodidae > Isoperla > Isoperla grammatica. The sequence goes on along the minus strand of OX246739.1, from coordinate 7,071,891 downwards.
TCCCGTCTACACAGCTCCGACTTCGGTGAGTCCGCGGGACCTACTTGTGAGATGGTTCGCTTAGTTCCTGCGTCGGCTGTCAAATGTAGTATTTCATTTCTCTAGGAGTGTTATTACTTTTGTGGGTTAAAGCCATAATTCATGAAGCTGTCATGAGCAAAGTCTTGAATAAAGTTTAATTCAATTGAAATTTAAGTTAGTTAGGCTATTACTTTTATTTATTCTTATAGGAATTAGATCTATTCTAGCTATCTATTTATTCTATATGTTAGGAATTTCTGTTAGGTCTAATAGGAACTTGGCCTAGTAAGTAGTTGTATACCTGCTAACTATGTAAACAGATCCCAATGATGGTGAATGTTTGTTACAACAGGTGAGCAGTACCACACCTGGCCTGATTTGCAGTCCCACTCCGCACACAACCGCTGACATGTTGACGGGGAGAACTTCCCCTCTTGCGTTTGGGCCTCAACCATCCCTCTTGATTGACCCACATCAGGTTAGAAAATTAAACTTTTTAACTGGTACCTACTAGGCATTGTTTTATAGTTACATTCTCATTGAGTTTGTTTTATTATTGGTTTTAGTTGAATCTACAAAGTCACGGTACAGACGAAGCTACTCCGATCCAGTTCTCACAGCAACAGGCGCAATTATTGTTCAGCTTGCCCAACCTGCCTACAACCCAACAACACCCCTGACACTACTAAGTACTAACGTATTAGTGAACTTAATGGTACCAACAGCGTGTATTCAACAGGGTTCAGCACTTGCATGGTTTCAGCTAAGTACATACCGTACCATGACGTCTTTACAAAATTGATCTCAACAATAGTTTGCATGCAGTCTTTGGATGAAGAGTGAGTGAATTTCTAACTCAAACCTGTGTGAATGGTTTTCCTTATAAACATAAATATGCTTTGCCTGGAAGTTGAAGGCAGCACTTCTAGAATTAGCTTAGTGTGATGTACTACTGTGTGAAGCATGAACATGTATATCATTGGAAAGATACTTAATACTGCAGTATAAAAACTACGTAGAAAGATTTTAATTTAAAATGGTTTATTATTCCACCCAACATAATTGGATGCTAGTACTTTGTACTATGTATCTTACTACAGACAAGTGATTCTGAAATGATTCAAAATGAAACAGTGCCCATTGATTCTGCTTCATAATATGACTACACCGCTCCTCATTCTATATTCTTCCTTATGGGTGTGTTCCTGCTTCCAGTGCAGAGGGTCTAGGTGTCGATTCCCAGTCTGGGTTATCTGTCACCTAAAATGAAATTGTGGAATAATGGAACCTATGATTAATGCAAAAGTTCTGTATAGAATACATCGTGTTTTCCTTGAATCTCTTGTTTCTTGTATAGGGCGGTGTAGAATGACTGAATAGTTACCAGAACCACCAAATTGACAATTTTATATCAAAATGAAACTAAGCCACGTCAATTATATGACAGGAAACTCAAATTGAAAGGGTAAACATTTCAGTGTAGGGGTCAAGGAGACTTGTTTAAATTTTAGTAAATGAAATACCAGACATAAACAAAGAAATTGGTGAAAGCAGTGGCAGCTCGGTGACAAGAAAGACAAAGAGGATTGTGACTAAATGTACACAGTTAGTCAGTTATAAGTTATTTTTAGTTGATTAGCAACAGAGTTACAACAAAGTCCAGGGAGTGGATGCTGAAAAGTTGTTTGGTCCTGGATCTGATTTGCTGGCAAGTCAATATGCTTGCATAGAATGATTACAAAGCGACAAAAGGATCTGAGCGTTACCGGGCAAATCAAGAAGCTAATTTGTATTGGATAGCGAGAAAAATGAATGGCTGAAAGGTCATCATTGCATAAGAAGAAAAAAAAAAAACAATTCATCAGCTTAATTTGTTTCACCTAGCTGAGCTGCCACTGCATGAAGGCTGTGAGCTGAGCTATCGCCAAACTCTGCACTTCACTGTCATGAGAACCAATACTTTTATCGTGCCAAGAGCTCTTGGTCAATGTACAAGTTGACATGGGTTATTGCCTGGTAAAGTGAGCAAAAGTTGATACTGAATTATACTGTAGCAAAATAGATGATGTTCGAGTAGCCTACAGTTTGTCATAATCATGTAATAATTGGTTAGTGTGTACGTATATTTATAAAGTGTTTACCCATGTTTGTAATTAATGTGTGAATGCGGCATTTATACATACCGTACATTAGTACTAAACCAATCCAATATTTTCCATTCTAAGGACCAAGCTCTAATTTATTTTGTACTTACATGATTTATGTTGTTAAATATGTCATATTTTAACTAAAGCTGGAGCTTTACTAAGAGGTTGTGAATAGAAATTCAGTGCATTGACTACATTAGGGAACAAATATGTGTTTTATGTATGTATGTACATACATAAATTGCTTTGTGGCTGATTTCAAGATTTGTTGGCAATTCTTGATCAGTTTGATTGGTACAGTATTGTCAATTGAATTAGGCCCTATGTACTTACAGTGTAGGCCCTACATTCTTTAGTTTTACTCTACCATATGTCCATAAAATGTCTTTACAATCTGTATTTTTAGGACAGCAGGTTACTCAGGCTACTTGGGCCATTTTCTTAAAAAAACAAACATACGAAAAACATCAAAACTCTTAAAAAATATTCTAAATCAATTACATTGTGAGATGCAAATGCGTAATTTTCTTTGCTTGGATGACTTTGCACGCCATTTTGCTTCATCGTTTTGTAACCAGTTATGTACTCACATAGTACTAGATGTATTAGGAAAATATTTACAATGAGAGAAAATTACCAAATTTGTGGTGATACGTATGAGCAAAAGTTTCATTCATTTGTGCCATTGGTTGTTGTTTGGTGACAACATACAAAAAAGAAAAACCTAGCTGATACTGTGTCCGCTTTGTAATTTCATGTTTTGTTTTTCCTGTGAATGCCAGATAATGCAATAATAATATGTAGTTGTGAACTGTACTTAGCAGAATTAAGGAGCAATGAATAACCCAAAAAGCAATATGGCCACCAACATAATTTAAAGATAACACATTGTTGATAAGCGGAATGATACTATACTACTCTTATCTATCTTGCTTCCTATCACCAGTGTTGTTAAAGCTACTTTTTAAAAGTAGCACTGTTACAGCTACAGCTACTTGATCTTTGAAAGTAACTTAGCTACTTTTCAGCTACTGTATTTTGTCAAGTAGCTCGCTACTTGTACAGCTACTCAAAAAACGTAGTGACGCTACTTTACAGCTACTTTCATTTTTTTCTAAAGGACCAAGAGTACGCACTATTTATTGAAACGGCGGTAAGGTCCGGAAGTGAATCATACTCATATCACAGCTCACGGGGTAAAACAGGAAACTCAGTGCTGGGGAGGCGGTTTTGGGACTATAGAGCCAGAAGGCCAATGTCAGTCGTCATTCCGAACCTGTGACGGTGGGAATTGTGGCGGGCGAAACGAACGTGTGTTTGTTTATTGCAAAAATAGAGTAGCGGCTACTTTTCGCTACAAATACTCGTATATAGTAGCTTGCTACTCGCTACTTTACTGCATTTTCAAATGTAGCGCGCTACCAGTCTCGCTACCAAAAAAAGTAACATGCTACAAGTAGCGCGCTACTTGTAGCGCGTTACTTAACAACACTGCCTATCACTATCAGTCTTTTCGCACAAATCACTAATATCTGTGCACAGTATTCCTGCCATGTAGGAATACTGTAACTATAACGTAGGATATTTAGCATGGGGTGGATAGGAAGGAAAGCAACAGCTTACCTTGTTGTTGACCTTCAGTGTTGATAGAAGGTAAGCTGGTGGTTTCCTTCCTATCAACCCCCATGCTAAATATGGTAACAGGGTTATTTGTTGTCTCCACTTCTATAACACAGTTTGAGAAATTACTATTCCAAAGAATAAATTTAACTGTATAAGACCAAAAATTAGAACTCATTGATTATTTAAGAATTTAATATATAAAATATGACCTATGAAATTGCTATGTAAAGGGATTCTATCATTCTCATAACTTATGATAATAGATAGAGATGTGCAATAGTTAGAGATGTGCAAAAATGTTTTTTTTAAAGATTGAAATTTCATGGCTTAAAAACAAAAACACAAATGCATGTACTCCCTTAAGAGTACAAAATGTGAGTATGGGATGATATTGACTGGTATAGCTTTAGTTTTGTAATTTTACCATTTTGCATAAATTAAATAGTTACCCAATACCGGTAATCAATTTTAGGTTGATTTACATATAATTGATTTAAAAGAAAAGCAGCATGCAAGAAGGAGTGACAAACAGTTTTAATTTTTAACAAATTCATCTAAAAAATGTTCTAATTTTAGATTGAGTTCAAAATTTTGCGAGCTTATTCGCGTTTTAAGACATAATTGCTAATTTCACTGCTAGTTCACGGTTCCACTTATAATACCATAGAATGAAATTAGGCCCATTCAATCACAATTCAGGTGCAAACTGAATTTAGAGTTATTATTCTAATAAAAAAAATAACTAAAATTTCATTGTCGCCATTTTTACGCACCTCTAGTCATCATACATAGGTATAAATGCAGCTGTATTATAAACTAGGTCTAGTGTGTGATCAAAAATATGTGTGTATGGTATAAAGTGGACACACCTTCATTTTATTTTGTAAGCATATAATCTATGTGACTTTCTATTTTCATTTTACCATGTAATATATATATTTGTTTAAGAAGTTTCATAATTAAACTGGATAGTTAACAAAACTATATTTCTATAAATAAATGCACATAATAAAAATGCCCATTTGAATATGTATTTGACTAAATTATCTTGGCATCATTGAAAGTTTCCTTGTGAAGTGGTTATGCATATTTTCTTTGGGGGCTAAATGCAGCAGTACTAGCTGCGATGCCCACTCGGAAACAAGTCGTGTTCGGTGTTTGAATAAGAATCAAGGTTGTGAAGAAATAAACATAATATTACAAATGCTTTGATCTTTTTTGTCATAATTAGGTATTGTATAAAAAGTAAAAGACTGTACATACTTGTATTTACATTCATATAACTGACATGGATATTGTTTTGACGGTTGTTTGTCACTAGTGTACATGTTTTTAACTCGTAGAATCTCAAGTTGCCTACATTGAGATTTTAGTGGACCAACAAATGAGTGCCAGGGTAGTCTACTTAGTAGTAGTATTCAGGATTTACCTTTCAAACTTTGGCAACAGTGCGATGTTGATAGGACATCTATCAGAATACTAATGGCTTGGAACCCGAACACAGAACCAATGCCTGATGCATCATGGCACTACGGTGGATACCTGAGTACTTGTTGATGTTAGCACTAATATTGGTGAAAAGAGCTTGCCTGCAATTGCTAGAGACCTGGGTTCAAGTCCCTGCCAAGGTTAATCACACCCAACCCAAGTGAGAGTTCCTCCAATCACTATTTCCTCAATTAATATGTTTTGCTATGGACTATGTTTCTAATATAATTATTTATCACGTATCACTCTGTATTGATATTGTGATTTAGGCTTGTATTCATAGTCAACCCCAGGCATATTGAAGCCCATGGTTATACCTAATTACTAATTACCCTACTGATTATTAATTGTTTTATGCAAGTTTTATTTCACATAATTTTTATATTATTAACTCTTCATTTGTTCAAGAATGTTAGTAACACACTAACATCATTCCATTAAGTTAAAATTCAAATTGTATACTAACTCACTTGTACATTGTTTTTACACAGTTGCACTCAACTTTATGTATGTCAGAGGCAATATAAAACAACGTACGTGAGATATTAATCCTGCTATGTTCATTGGAGTTTTATGTTGAATCTCTAGCTTATACTGTAGCCTAATGTAACTGTGTCAATTCTACTGAAAATTGTCACTGATGTAAACATGTGTTAGTATGTAGTATGTACGTATGTTACTTATATTATAATAAATAATACCCTACCTATATTGTACCCTCGAGTTTCAAACAGTTTCCTTGAACCTATTGAACTTTTGCAAAACTGTGTACCTAATTAAATGCTACTGTATAATATATTTTATATTGTGATAATAAGAGGTTGTTTACTTAACATAATAATAATATGAAGATTTTATTCATTCACTGTTAGAATATTATGTATAGTGATGTAATGAAGAGAAACTATATCATTAAATGTTACTTGTTGTTGATTATAATGTTGACTTATTTATTTTCAGTGATATACCCTACATCATTTTAATACCATCCCTCACTTGTTCCCTTACCAATTTATGCACACATTAAGAATCACAGTCATTTCAAATTATTCAATCATCATCATCATCATTGTGATGATAATGTTGATGTCTGTAAGGTTGGCTACACGTAGTGTGTGTGAAGCCCGCTAGAGGCCAGCAGGGCACGCGCTAGCATGCATTAGTTTAGTACGGTCAAGGAGTTTTCGCAAAACAATACCATTTGCTGATATAATTAACGGTACAACGGTTACAGCCCTTTTATTTCTACAGATAACTCCTTATATCTGTTTATCTTTTCTCGCCAAGTTGTATCTACATTGTGGCATAAAGGAACAGCAAGATCAATTAAAATCGTTTGTTGTTTCTTCTTGTCAATAAATATAATATCAGGGTCCGAATTCACAAAAAGTATTAACTTAGGCCTGGCCTAACTTTAGGACACTAGATTATGGCACGACATTGGTTGATAAAGACTGCACATACTCTCGACTCAACGTCGCTAAGAAACCCAAGGACCACCCAATCCCAATGGCACGGCACCTATCTTACTGTCGATAGGGGTTAGCTCAGCAGTAGCACCCGTTACTCTATTGCTGGAGATAACGACTGCGATTCTCACCCACTTTATTCTGCCTATAGTAGTTTTGAGAGGTTGTCTACAATCATAAAGTGAATCTGAGATTGGTTCGTAAATCGACTTCGAGTTTATGTCAACTGTTCCACTACCCATATTTGTATTAGTTTGTGAGAATGTGCACATATTCTGCAGAACTTATATAACGTTCTCCGCGCAACTGACAGGGATAAAACGATAAATCACACTAAAACTTATCGTTTTTTCTTAAAGGGGGGCGGGAGGTGGCTCACTTGGTGATCCTGATGACCCCTCTAAAATCTAAATCTGCAGTATGAAATCTTACGTAATATTTTTATTTTTATTAGCACGCAAAACAAGGATTGCATATGTTTACTTTCTCGCTTAATTGTGATTATTATTGTTCATATAACGTGTCTTTTATGACGTTTACCTCCTCCACAGTTGCGTACCCGTTGTACTCTGCTAATATCAATCAACCCCCCCCCCCCCCCCCCTTGAGCCACACTACATAGGTATTGTATTATCTTTGCACTACACCACTCGCGAGTCGCGCTAGATGACTCAAGTCGTCAGTCGCGCTCAGCGTACGGCAAGAGGTGGATTTGTCGCTGCTGTTGTCATGTCCAGGTAAGACTGCACCACATTATAGCTAACGGTTTACTTTGCATTCTCTCTATCGACGTAGCTGATAATTAATTAACACAGCTAATTAAACGTAGTGCTGTCAGTACAACGATAGCGCTGTGTATAAGAGCTGTGGGACATTTAATGAGTTGTCTCTACCCATGATCTAAAAATATCCTTATACTATATGGTCTCTACCTGTCACTTGGTACAAAGTGCCAGAATCGGTATTTCAACGAACCTTAAAGGGGTACGCGCGCACCTTGCAGCCTGTGTGGAGGACGCACCTGTGCGGGGGAGCCCAGTCCACAGCCTCCTCCCTCCCTTTTCCTCCCCCTTTCCCTTTTCCATTCCGGCCTCCTACTTGCCCCTTTCCTCCAAATAGCCCCCAATTTCATCTTCATTATCATCCACTCATCGTCTTGATTAGCCAAGTTGCATAAATATATGACGTTAAGCAAATTGGAAATTGGAAAGTGTAAAAAGAACATAAGAGTAGAAAATTTTAAAACATTTTGGCTATTTCATAATCCCGTCTACAATTTTCAAGTTTCCAAAGTAAAACAAGTGAAGAAAAATGCAAACAAAAATATTTTCAAAACAAAATTGAAACAATGAATTTTTGTTTTAAATTGGGATTTTATTACAAATCCAAATTTCAGTAAATTATCCAATAATAACTTTAAATGTCTTAACTTGAAGTTACCTACGTTCGTGATTGATCAAAAATCATAAAATTTGTTTTTTCAAAGTAAAGTTTTAAAACTGTGTCTTAATTACAAATCCAAAATGTGTTAAATATTATATATACCTCCCACACACTCCCCCAACTAAAATGATAAGAAAAATTGGATCAGTTGAAAAAACATTTTATTTGTTGTTGTTATGATTATACAAAATAAATGTTTTGTGTGACCCCCGCAGGTCCGAGGCCACGTCCTGCCCCCAACGCTGCAGATGTACGGCTGCCCTGTGATCCAGAAGGCGCTGGAATCCATCTCGCCCGAGCACCAGCAGGAGATTGTGAAGGAGCTTGACGGTCACCAGATCTGGGCAAAATATAGTCAAATATTTTTATTTTCATTACAAACTTCAAGTAAATGTATTATGTATACAAAAAAAAATACAAGATTCATTTTTAGTCTTGTATTTTCAATACAAAACGCAATTGTATTTTGAAAAATACTCAAAATAAAATACATTTGCTTATGTAATCTTTGATATTATTAGGGAAATAAGGAACAACCTTCACAATAGAAAAACAACTTTGGAGCCTGGTTTTGGACATGTTTCAGTAATATGAAGAAATGAGGGCCTAACCCTTTGCTGTCAAATTTTTCATTTAATATTATTGACATTGTTGGTTCATAAAAAGTATATTTTAGACTAAAATAGGTGGGCACCAGAATTGGAAAATTAAAAAAAAAAAACAGTCTTGAATCGCATGTAACTGCAGGAATTGCGATGTTGAGTCTCGTTCAACACAGGACTAGACCAGAAAGGGTTAACGACATGTTGTCTGTGTTTAAAGGTGTTTGCGCTGTCGACCACCCGTACGGCTGCAGAGTGATCCAGCGCATCTTGCAGCATTGCACACCCGAACAGACGACCTCATCCTAGACAACATACACTAGCACGTGGAGCAGCTGATACAAGTACGGGAACTATGTTATACAGCACAAGCTCGGTACATAAAGCAGTCTGTACTAAAACTCAGGCATTGGGTTCACAAAGATTGCTTAATTTATAAGTTTTCTTCTTTTAAGCAACTCGTCATGATATACATTATCACAATCATATCATTCTGAAAACTCATGCAAATAATAAGTAGTAAGATATTGACAATAAAACTAAGAATATTTGATTTGTGAAGTGTAGTAAGACCAAATGATGATTTATATTTTTGCTATGATTTGCTTTTATAGGAGTTAGCATCTATGTGAATCCAGCCCAGCAGTGTATGTACAAATACACACACCTTTAAAACATGCATATCATAACTAAGTATAGATTTAAATAAAAGCCTGCGTTAAGGTTTACACATTAAAATATGTGTGGCTGGTCAACTCAAGTGTAACCAGTGTTGCCGTGTTGGTCCACCACCGCTTATATAGATGTCATAATGCACAATATCCAGACATTGAATTGCCAGTCCCGGTGGTCTAGTATGGTCTAGTCTAGTGTCAAGGCGCCCACCCGGCAAGTGGGAGACCTAGGTTCGATTCCCAGTCAGGGTTGGTTTTTGTATCAATCATTTATGTATCATTCATTTCAAATTTTGATCACTTTTGAAGTCTATATTTATAAATTTTAGAGAGGAAAAATCATGATTTTGAAATCCGCCATATTGTCAGTATTTCTTTTATAAGGATTGAGTCATGGTCATAAATAATACAAATATACCATTTTATTAAACATGCATAAACCCAAACGCTTACAAATGAATATAGTTAGAATTGCAGTGTCTGGTATCAAACTGCTCGTACTTCCCCAATAACGACAAAAGCAGGGAAAATGTACTTAATCTACGCACCTTGTCGAAGTTTGATTGGGGCTGCACATCTGTCAAAGAATAACGCATGTGTCCTAATATAAGGCTAGCTCACCTCGAATAGAGCAAAAGGGCAAAAGCTGGCTTGATCTCGATGTTCGGTATAGTTCTCCCAAAACTTCCTTACGGATGCTTTCGTCACAGGCGAGGGGCTCGTAGGCAATCAGTGATCGCTATTTGTGCGGGGTTGTCTCGGAGGGTTCGCTGGTTGACTCCAGTGCCTCGCCTGAGACGAAAGCATTCTGTAAGGTAGCCTTGGGTCATGTATAGGCATAGAGACTGTGAAAGCACGGCCTGTCGATCCTTTTGGCTTAGGCCCGGTTTTTCAATCAGGTTTAACCAATGGTTAAAGGTGTTGTTAGAGTTTTTAGCAAGAGGTGTCAGAAAAGTTGCCACAGGGATAACTGGCTTGTTGTATCATATATGTGTGTCGAATTGTATTTATGTATATAATTTATTTCATATTTTGATCTATTTTGAAGTCTAAAATTTCAAGGCCCTGCTATGTGTTATACAATACATGTAGGCCCTATGATGTAAAACTTATATATTAATCATCTCATGACTGTAGTCCCTAATTTGCCTCATTATGTTGATGTGAGACCACTTACAATTTTGAAACTACCATCCAAATAGCCTCAACGTTTTTGGGGTGTTTCGAGAAGTTTTATGAGTGCATGAGTGTACAGTGGTAGGAATGCTTGCACACAAGTATTCACCTAAACAAAGAAAATACCCTTGCTGACAATGCAATACAAAAATCTAATAATTCTAAGCCATAGTTATCATAATAGCATGGTACTGGTTTCATTTTATTCTCAGTAAGGCGTACTCATAAGTTTGTACTTGCTGGCACGTAACAACTTGGTTTTAAGTAGGGGGGTCAAGAATGTAGAGTGGGTCAGAAGCATAACCTACCATATCTAATTTTCATTAAAAATGAGTTAAATATATGGTTGGTTAGCTATAATTGCCAGCTTTTTACACAACAATCCATTTCGATGCTAAATCGACCATCTCCAATGTTATTGCAGGAAGAATTCATGCATTATAGGTTCAGAACCTACCATCTCCATGCACTATTTAGTTTAAAAAACCACGCCATATCCACAAACCAATCAGATTGAAAGTGCATCTAAAAAAAAGTGCATCGATGGGGTGCATATTCCAACGTTGCGGAAAAGTAACCATGCATTTTTAACTAACCCCTGCAAATATTACAAATCTCAGTACTTAAAAACGCCTACAAGACGGTAACAGAAACACATTTTCTTGATTTTCCACAAATCAGTCATTTTTGAGATGGTAGGTTTTGCTTCTTTTTTTGATTTAAATAGTTACAGCATTTATTTTCATTAGAATACATTGAACATACTCTTGGTTATTTTAAAATATTACCAAATTAACACAATACTATGGACATAATAGATGTAATCTTCTATTAATTTGTTCTTGGATTGTTGTCTCTAACCTCTTTGGCAGCACCCGTACACTCTTGCGGGACTCGGGAAGGACTTGGAGTGAACCGGGATGTAACTGCACGTTGGCGAGTTCCCCAGTGTTCGTCTTCTTGGGAACGATGGGCGGCAGTCGGAGGCAGCTAGTAGGAGGCAAGTTGGCCAACAAAAGTCTGGTAGATTTCGTCTTCACTCATATTATAGAGAATCATTTTTCACAACAATTTTGTTGTAGGAAAAGTATCTGATACCGTTGTAGAATCATTTGGCATGCTAGTTGCTGTAGTTGATTAGTTCACAACTTTTTTAACAACGCAATGTTCACAACGTTTCCCGCATGATACCATCTAACGTATCTACCAGGTTCAACAGTCACCACGGCTCAACAAATACTTGATTTACTTAAAATAATTATGTTCAATAACGCAGAATTGAATCAAGATGTTATTACTTATTACTAGGGCTAGGATTTTCAGGACCTTTCAAGTGAGAAAAAGGCAGGCAAATAGTACCTTTAAAACAGCAAAAAAGGACCTAAAAAGGACCTATTGAATTTAATCAAATTCTATTGGTTTCATTACTTTCAGTATTGTTTTATTAAATTAATTTAGTTACACCAATATATTTTCGTGGAGAGGGAGGGGGGGGGGGGGGGTAATAGTTTTGTCGATGTATCAAACACAAGAAGAAAGATTAAAAACATAATTTTATCTTTTTAATTTCATTTCACATTTAAGAAAAACGTACGTATTATAAATTATTTCATTGTGTCGTGTTTTAATATATTAAGCCTGGTCTGGTCGCACGTTTTGCATCCGTTTTGGCAAATTATATCAAAATAGGAAAATAGCCCCTTAAAAATGCCCAAAAAGGACCTTTTCTCATGAAATGATGTAAATGGGCATTTTAAGGCAAAATAAAATGCATATTTTTGGCATCCCTAACACTTGAAACACACTTAAAACTATTTTCCAGGCGAGTATTTACCATTAGAAAAAAAGGAGATGTCCTGAACATCCTAGCCCTACTTATTACAGTAGTATTTTGGCTTTCGCAGCAGTGGGAGCCCAGACTTTCATCCTACTAGTGGGGTTTTTGGGTAGTTAGATACTTGTGGTATTCGTTTAAAGAACAGGGCTCGGGACAGCCGCTCTTCTCAAATGCCCGGAAAATTACTTTAGATTGATTCATTATTCAATCCAGAAAGATTTTTGTGAGTTGATGTTATTACTACCTTACTAAAACCATTTTAAAGTTGAAGGGTGTTGGTGGGGGGGGGGGGGGGGGGGGCACAGTGTATAAGTCTTACCCCTTTGAATCAGTATCATGCACGTTTTAACGATTTTGGACCTTTGGTCGGACAATCATGATCGCCCCACCCCCTGTGTCCGCTACTGCTACTATACCTTCATTATAATTACCAATTTATTTTCAAATTAAATTCTGCTATGCACTGTGATTGTGTATTTAAATTGAAAATAGTTGATGAAAGTTTTTAAAAATGTTAATTAACTAGTTTTTGACAGAATCAAACGGGTTTGTAGATAGCTCAAAACTTTGTTAGATGTAGAAATAAGTCGATTTAAGTGGAATCGAAATAAGTGGATTTATGTTTACGTAGTTTGTGTAGTACGAAAGTACTGCACGCCGGACGCTCAGAGTGGTACTCTGGCCGCACACAATCCTCTTAACGTTTTTTTGGGTTGTTTTGAGAAGTTTTATGAGTGCTTGAGTGCACAGTGGCAGGAATGCTTGCACACAAGTATTCACTTAAACAAAGAAAATACCTTTGCTGACAATGCAATACAAACATCTAATAATTCTAAGCCATAGTTATCATAATAGCATGGCACTGGTGTCATGATATTCTCAGTAAGGCGTACTCCTAAGTTTGTACTTGCAGGCACGTAACAACTTGGTTTTAAGTAGGGGGGTCAAGAATGTAGAGTGGGTCAGAAGCATAACCTACCAGAGTTGCGTAAGTTACTTTTAAAAAGGAACTTTTAAAAAGTTAAGTTCCTTGCCTTTAAAAGTAACTTTTAAACGTTAAAAGTTTCTTGTTGGAAAAAGTAACTAAAAGTTACTTTGAAAATTAAAAGTTACTTTAAAAGTTACTTTAAAAGTTACTTTTAGGAAATTTTGATGGGAAGTGGCAGTTTAAAAAAATTACAAAACACTACTTCTTACCTGAAAAGATTTATTGAAACATCGTCAGACGTAAGGTCTCGTATAATGGCGTACAAAGCATTCACTAACCGACTTTACTTAGTAAAATATGAATGTTAACGAACTATAACGTCTGCCGGCCACCTTCGATAATAGTGTGAGGTCCTAGTAAAGCAGTGTTGCTCACACAAAGAAATAACATCCACTTATGTTTATTGGTTGTCACTCAGTTCCCATTCAACCTATTTAGCCAGCTGCTGCTGGAATGGTTTCCAAAGGATACAGTTATGTATGTATTCTAGGAATGGGGGGGGGGGGGGGGGCGAAGATTTTTGACCTGAAACAGCCGCAATACGAGTGTTTTGCTGTTGGTACATTTAAAAACCATAGGCTGTTTCAAAAGTAACTTTTCATTTTTTTTTTAAGTTCCTTATCAATAGTAACTTTCAACGTTAAAAGTTACTGTCGAGGAAAAAGTAACTTGTTAGCCTAAAAGTTACCGAAAAAGTAACGCGTTACAAGTAACGCGTTACTTTCAAAAAGTTACTACTCAACTCTGTAACCTACCATATCTAATTTTCATTAAAAATGAGTTAAATATATGGTTATAGTTAGCTATTATTGCCAGCTTTTTACACGACAATCCATTTCGATACTAAATCGACCATTTCCAATGTTATTGCAGGAAGAATTCATGCATTATAGGTTCAGAACCTACCATCTCCATGCACTATTTAGTTAAGGTGATCAGACGTACCGGTTTGACCGGTACAGTACCTTTTTCAGAACACTTGTACCGGTAAACCGAGAAACACATTGAAATTACGTATTTGTACCAGTTTGTAATTTGAATTTTAAAAAAGTGTTCCGGTATTCTTTCAACTAACGATAACCCTGTCGATTGCAATAGCGCTTGGGGGGGGGGGGGGGGGTAATTATTTATTTAATGTATGGGCTATTGCAGAGCCACCGTCTGTGCGGAGGCTCTCTTCAGCCGTACAGTTAGTTACACATGTAAATACAAACAAAAATTACAAACCATTAAGTACAATTATAAAGTACAAAATACAAAATAGGTACAAACTATTTGTAACACACCACTGATACAAAATACATTATGAATAGATATAAAGAAATATGAAATAATACAATGAAATAATTATAATAATATATTAATTATGAGGGGATGAGGAGATGGTGCAGTATGAGCGCGTAGCGTGTGACAGTGATTCACAAACACCCCTATTCTAAGTTGATGCTTTAATTAATAAACTGTCTGGTTTCAGGAGGAATGCATGATCCGTTACAAGCAGCTGGTAGAACTGGTCAAGAAGAGGAAAGAAAACGACGAAGTGTGCCAAGAAGTTGCATAGAATTTATAAACCAATTACTTACTGTCTTAATTTATTGTTTTTAAACAAATAAACTGTTACCGTATGTTGTGTGTGTGATAATACAAAATATGTTTTTAATAAAGTGTAAGGTGTGTTAATTCGTGTTGTGTTTAGGTCCCGGTGAAATACGATTTATTTTCTCCGGAAATTATATTTTCAACAGCGATACAAATACAGAGAAAAATGATGGATTGAAATATTTTAAATTAAATTGTTTCGTTTTCCCCTTCTGAGCCTCAAAACAATTCCATTCCACAAAAATACCAACCTCTCATCCTGAGGAAGATGTACTGCACTGTCGCAGGTATTAAATGTCAAGTTTCAAGCTATTTTATTTATGGAACAGAGTTATTTTGTAAAGATTCACGCTCAGTCGATATAGTACTATGCTGTAAGTCTCGCAAAGAGTTCGCATGACCACCGATAGAATGCGCTGGTAGCACTGTGAAGCTAGCGTCGTTACGTCACGGGTGATCACGGCGATAGTTTCACACCGCTGCTGTGGGAACCGTCATTTTCGGTTTTGTGGGACTCTGTATCAGGGATGTAGGAGTTGCAAAGAGGTCGTTCGACAGTAGCACCGTGAAGGTAGCGTCGATAGCTCGTGATGTATCGACGCTACCTTCCCAGTGCTCGCACCGCTGCTGTGACTGCCAATTTTCGAGCTGTTTTGTGGGACTCTGTATCAGGGATGTAGGAGTTGCAAAGAGGTCGTTCGACAGTAGCACCGGGAAGGTAGCGTCGATAGCTTGTGATGTATCGACGCTACCTTCCCGATGCTCGCACAGCTGCTGTGACTGCCAATTTTCGAGCGTTTTGTGGGACTCTGTATCAGGGATGTAGGAGTTGCAAAGAGGTAGTTCGACAGTAGCACTGGTAAGGTAGCGTCGATACATCAGGAGCTAGAATCGCACCGCTGCTGTGACAGCCACTAGACGCCAATTTTCGAGCTGTTTTGTGGGACTCTGTATCAGGGATGTAGGAGTTGCAAAGAGGTCATTCGACAGTAGCATCGGGAAGGTAGCGTCGATAGCTCCTGATGTATCGACGCTACCTTCCCGATGCTCGCACAGCTGCTGTGACTGCCAATTTTCGAGCGTTTTGTGGGACTCTGTATCAGGGATGTAGGAGTTGCAAAGAGGTTGTTCGACAGTAGCACTGGGAAGGTAGCGTCGATACATCAGGAGCTAGATTCGCACCGCTGCTGTGACAGCCACTAGACGCCAATTTCGAGCAGTTTTGTGGAAATCTGTATCAGGGATGTAGGAAATGCAAAGAGGTCGTTTAGCACACTATTAACTTTAACACTCACTCACTCACTCACTCACTCACTCACTCACTGTCATGCCGATAGTCAGTATATATTATAGTAATACTATCTTCGTTTAGGATGAATGAAGGACATTATAATACAAGATACCAACTAAAATGTAATTTATTCAAGTAACAATTAAGTACATTCTCATCTCAACAGTTGGCTTCAAAAACTAGATACAAATAACAACAGCAACAACCATTCAGACAAAGAACCAAGTAAAATAAATGAACACAACATTACGAGTTGAACAAGTACATGAGAAAATCCGCCCCATTGGGTCCAGGGATGCTCGGCTTTAACAAGCACACCAGGAGAGGTTGAAGATTGGCGTTGAGGAGGTGAGTCGGTAGGGCCTAGTTGGTACAGCAGCATGTGAATGGTGCTAAAGAAGACGTCATTGAGTCCAGAAGACTGAGATAGGCCTACAAAATCTTGACAGTAAGAGCGACATTTACAACAACCTGAAAAAGAACCAGGGGCACACTTGTTATCATTTTACTCAAAATTACATTATTCATACAATGAGAATGGAGAGTACTGACAATGAAATGAAACCAGTGCTTTTATGAATTATGATACGGCTGAGTCGTGTAAACGTTTAAACGTGTAAAAGCCCGCGCGAAGAGATCCATGTACAAATATTCATACACGTATAACCGTGTCGTGTATTGGGCCCGACCCCGCCGGCCGCCACCAAAACCCAAAAACAGACTCGCAGCACTGATGACGTTGGGTTACGTTGATGATGGGTTGTTGAAGCTGGGGGGGGGGGGGGGGGGGGGGGGCGAGTTTGTGGACCGGGCGACGAGCCGACGAGGCATTGGTTTCCATGTCTTGTGCTGCCTGGCAGTGATATGCGCGGTGAGCCGGTGACCAATCGCAGCGTTTTCAGTCGCAGTGCTACCGCGCGCTAGTACCGCGCGTCAGTACCGCGCGTCAAGTGTAGCTCAAGGGTCGACTTACTGTCGCGGAATGACGTCACGCAATCGTAAATAAAACTAGGTTTAGATTATCTTATGAATTTCAGAATGATAAACACGCGGCAAGAGACATGGAAACAGCAAACAGGCCGTTAGTGGGTGGAGTCAAAATGACTGTGGATAGTTGGACATGAAAAGGTGGGGGTGTAATTAACAATGAATATAATAAATCACCCCTGTTATTTAATTGAATTTTTTTCCACGAACATAACAGCTCATTTGTTGTTTGTTATTTTGTGAACAGGAGGGGTGTTATGTTTAAACGTTTAATAAACGCAAAAAATTCGGAAAAATAAACGTTTTCTCCCAGCCCTAATCCAGATAAATTTGTTGCAACGTTTTCACGGGTTTTGCTCAGGATTTCTAGTCATAACTTCCTAGTAGATTTATATTTCAATCTCAGATTACAATACTTGATCATATCTTGAATTGATTTCATCTATGTTGTGGGTGTTTTAAATACATTTCATTTGAATTGTGCGTATTTATTTGTATGCTCATATATTTTCATTCATAATTCACTTTTAATAAAGGAGATGAAATACGAAAGAGTGGTCTTGTAATTTCTCCTTGCTGTTTCTGAATTCAAACATTTTAGTTAGTCCAATCTAGTCCATATCTCCTTTCTCTCCTATGCGAGTCAATAGTTACCATGGGTGAGTCAGCGTACCGTACAGTGACCGGATCGTAAAGTGCCCGGCGTACCGTAAAGTGACCGGACCACCCTGAAGTGACCAGATCGTTAAGTGTCCGGCGGACCGTAAAGTGACCGATTTTCCCGTGCTGGTAATTATTTGTGTAATTTTCTTTGTTATTGGTCGTTCCGATCGCCAGGAAATACTGTATATGCAACCCATGTAGGCAAATATCATGCAACAAAAATCAAACCTACACCTGTTTTCAGTTCAAGTCAAGGGGATTTTTGCTAGTGGCGGACAGGGACCTCGGAAGTCTATTTTTCTAGACAGGGGGGGGGGGGGGGGCGAACTGTTCAGCTGTACTTATAACAAATTATGATCGGCTTTTTACACCGTTATGGATTTGGAAATTCTCCAGTGTCGGATCTAGGTATTTCCAGGGCAGTCTCCACATATTTGAGAGTCTGAGGCAAAAACATTTCTCGGTGTCTAACATAAAAGTGGCGCGGGTTCAATGGGGTCTGGGGCGAATCCCCAGCCGCCGAGGCTCTTTACGCAGTAGGCGGAACATTTTTGTGTTGTGCATTATGTTTGATGGCCTAAAACGCGATTGCAGGCGAAATCTTCCTTCAAAACGGTAAAATAGAAAGAAGTTATTACAATGAAAATTCATTATGGGACGCGAGTTCGTTGCTTTGTCCGTTGCTATATAACCGTTTAATACGAGTAGCGGTGGGTGGGGGGGGGGGGGGGGGGGGGTTGAAAGTATGTCCGTCGGCGTTGTATTCCTACCTATAAAAACAAAACGTGTTGAAGACGCTATTTTTTAAGAACAATTAAGTAACATTTACGTAATATCTGGTACTTAATTCTTTATTCTCGGCGAGGTGGAAGGGCAATTGACAAATTGAGGACTACCTGAATGCTAAAAACAACAAACTAAATAATTTGTAAAATTATTTTTATCAGTGAGAAACTTGAGCCTGGCCTTGTGGACGTATCTCTTCAATCCTGAGCCTGATTGGCCGACAATGTCACACGAAGCTCATTATCCACGGAAATAAGACAGTAGCGATTATTGCTTGTGATAGTCGTGAGAGCAAAAAACCTTTATGTCGTTGAAAATGGTAATCAAATTGACCAAGCTATGCTTTCAGATAATGGGGACTCATTATTTATTATGATCCAAAAATGATTCTGATTGAAATGAAACAAAACAAAATATTTTACATTCGGTGACAGTTTGATAGATCGGCAGTTACAAAACAATAAATTGATTTAAAATAACGATTAAATTTGCAAATTTCTGCGGCACACCGTTTCGGGTGCACATCGGTTGAGCATCACTAATTTAGAATCCTGTTACTTAGTTCAATTGTTCATGTTTACATTTTCATTATAAGTTGTTCAAAGGAATTATATTTTACTTAGCACATTAATTTTAAAAATCTTACAACATTTAGTCAGAGAAACTTGATAAGAGATAATGAGAAAGCTTGTAATTTTTAAAAAGTGAAATCAACAATGAAAATCATTTCAATTGAATGTTTTTTGTTTTTTTGTTTTTTTTTTATGCTGTTTTCCAATGGGCTGCACTCAGTGCGCACTGGTGCGTCTATTGTATTGTTGTGTATTGTAGTTCAAATTGTTGCAGGCGCACTTAGTGCGGTCCAGTGCAACCATTGAAAAATGCCATAATGGCATTTTCCAATGGTTGCACTGGACCGCACTAAGTCAATTTTAGAGATTTGCAGACGCTCTGTGCAACTTCTGCGCGCCTGATACATCTAGCTACTCTTCAGTCAGGCATGCAAGCAACAGCCAGCAGCCTAGCCAAGAGACGTGAGGGGGGGCAGAGAACAAACAATGAAACAAAGCACACAAATACATAATAATCAATAGTGCATTCCATTATTACCTACGACCAAATTAGTCATTACTTCTTAGATTACAATTATCAACAACGCAAACATATAAAATTAACAAACACTGTAATACTAAATAAACACAGTTATTTTCACTATATTATTGATTTGTAAATGTTGTGTGCACCCACATATGTTTAATAAAATGATATGTTTATTACTTTTGACTAGGTGACTCCATCTCAATAAAAAATATCTTTCTAAATCTTGATTTTTCGCCTCGAAATTTTATGAAGACTTATAGATAGCCCAGCTTATAGCTTTTTAAACTTTATGCTCGTAATGGACTCTGCTTGATTGAAAACGTTGACTTTTTGCCCAGTATTTTTTATTTTTATTATAGCAGCCCTTGTGCAAATCATAATTATGTGTTAATTTTATTATTTACATTTTCAATACTGTGCAGCAATCTTCAGATATTAGTTAGGTTCAGTAAAATTACGTAGGTTTAATATTATCGGCATAATAGTCTAATTTTATCCAAACGTACTACTGTGTTTATCCTTTTTCTAGCTCCGTCATCATTCGAAAGATTTGATAATGAATATATACCATTTTGAAGACCTGAACAAAAAGTCTTAAATTTTCACACTTTTCGAGCTAATTGTGACGAACACGTAAATTTCAAAAGGTTTTGATTGAGAGACTAGCCACCCTGGTTGAAATAGAAACTTACCTCGTACAAAAGTCGGTGTCTAGCTTATCTGGGAGGTCGTGGTTGTACAGTGAGTGAGTCAGCCGAGTGTTGGAGATTGTTGGAGATTGTCTGTGGCGGCCTGCTTAGCTGGGTGGCTTAGGGCAGCCTGACTAGCCACCCTGGTTTACCTCGTACAAAGGCGGTGTCTAGCTTATCTGAGAGGTCGTGGTTGTACAGTGAGTCAGCCGAGTGTTGGCCGGGCTGGAGATTGTCTGTGGGGGCCTGCTTAGCTAGGTGGCAGCCTGACTAGCCACCCTGGTTTACCTCGTACAAAGGCGGTGTCTAGCTTATCTGAGAGGTCGTGGTTGTACAGTGAGTGTGAGTGAGTCAGCCGAGTGTTGGCCGGGCTGGAGATTGTCTGCGGCGGCTTGCTTAGCTGGGTTGCACTGCTAGAACAATTGCGCATATTATATAACATATTGTAATTCTGTAGGTTTTCACGGACAACGTCCTTATTATATGTAATTTTTGGGTTAAAACCGTTTATAGAAACGAATAAGAATATTCAATTATATTTATTAATAATATTTGTTAGGAACCCCTGTTATAGGGTGCACACCAGTTTTGCCTGATGTGTCTCTCTTCAGGTGACTAATTTGGTATGTTAGGGTGTTTTTATAGTTTATAGGAATGTCCGAGGGCTGCTAGTATGACTCAGTCCCAGCATTCGCCTTTACGACTGAGGAAAACCTCGGAAAAACCATGTCAGAACTGCCGGTGGCCGGAATCGAACCGGCGACCTCCCGAATTTGTCTCGCGTCTTACCGCTGAGCCATCTCTATCGATATTATATTTATTGACCTTTCGTCGGGATTGTACCAACGTTTTGAAAATATTCTTTGAAATTATTCAAATATTTCATACACATCCAAAGAAGTGGAAAATTAATAAACAGAAACTAGTAACTAATACCGATCAAGAGAAGGTAAGCTGTATGGAACCAAAAATTACATAGACTTACTTTATAAATGAGTATGGGATGGGGTCAACAGGAAACGCTTATTATAAAACAGTCCGTGTCCATATTTTAAGTGAAAAAACGGGACAGTTAGAAGGACAGTTAGCCGGACAGTTAGCCGTTCCATCAGTTAGTATACTATGTGGTTGTATAGTTGTGTGGATTGTAAGGGGTCTGGGGCAGAGCCCCAGCCGCCAGAGGCGACATTTTTCCTGTCTATTTTTATTTTGAAGCTGTCTTCAAGACATCATTCACAATGATCATTTACAATGATCTGAGGAAGCAAGAAAGATCCATTTTGGTTGAATGATCGTGTTCAAATTTGAATATCAATTTATTGTGATACAGTTGTCATAAGTTATGAATCGGCGTGAAATCGGTACTTTTGTAAAAAATGGGACACAACAGCGTCCTGGTGAAGAATTGTGGGGACACCGGGTCCCTGAAAAAACGGGACAATTGTCTCTATTAGTGGAACTAATTGACACCCTATTAAAGTAGCTTATAGCCTTGTATTATGTTACTGGGCTTCCTGCCCACCTACCGGTGGATTTTCTAATAAAAACCACTTTCTTTACAAACAGCGAACAGCTTTCGTCAACTACTCATTTCGGCCGTTTTCCACAGAAGACGGCACTAGAAACAGACTGATGCATTTTGGTGGCAGCATAATGATTAATGAATGAACAGGTGGTAGTTATAAGAACTCAATTGTTGAATATGTTATTTATTTAATGAGCCTTTGTTGAAACTAAAATCGCGCAGACAATGGTACAGTTTTAGATGCACGTAATAATTCGTGCCTGAAAGTACTAATTTTAAAAGAAACAACAAAAACAGGAATATCCGCTCATCCCTCAACACGATCTTACTTGCACGCTCGACAAACCTGCGTACAAAGAATTCCCTTGCTCGCGTTGTTATCAATCGAGCGATCAGACAGGAATGTAGACTACGATATGGCAACGATGCAAGTAGGTATATTTGACAACATGTAGCGGTCTGTCATCAGTTCTCGATTGTAATATTGATTTTCTTTCTGTCTTACCTACCAATGAGGTGGCTCAGCGGTAAAGCGCGAGACTCGAAATCGGTAGAGCGCTGGTTCAATAAAAATAAGACATGTCAAAATCTCAGATTTTCATTTTCTAAACATTTTAAATCGTTACAATTAAGATCCTATAGTAAAATCCAATACAGATCGCATACGATAGTTCGAAAATTGTTTTTTGGAGAAAACGAACCGTTTGACAGCAAACAAATAAACCGTGCGTCCAAAGCTGGTTCACACAGATTTTTAAGACGTTGGATCATAGGAAACACGTACTGGCGTTCACATTAAGTTTTAGTTGTAAGACGTTGTTTTTATACGTTATTCATTGTCATAAAGTTGGGCAATGTCCAACTTTACGCTTAAATCTTAAGTAAAACAAGTTACTAAAATCTCAAGTCAACGGACCATCTACTTTAATAATACTTACGAATTAATTGTAAGATGTGCAGGGATTGTTGTAAACAAGACTACATAATTAATTATGGATAATACGAATTTCAATTTGTAATTGGTTTTCCTACGTACAATATAGTGCTTGATTCATACCGGAGAGGAGGAGTGTAATTGACAATTAGGAAGACTTTGCCCCCCTCCCACCCCCTCCCCCAAAAATGCCTGACTTAATTAATTTAAACACTGTCGGCGACGTTTATAGCGACGCGTAATACATAGTGTTGATGGAACAATGGTCAGACATGTTAGTAATACACTGCACGAATAAAATGTGATGTGTCATATAACGGTAAACAAGACAGATAACGTTTCTGTGTTAAAACTAATAAACACAGATTGGCAGATTGGTCATTACCTGCACTGGCCCTGCTGGACGAAGTCTTTTGCATTTTTAAGATATTGCGTATCACTCATTACGACATTAATAAAATACTTACGTTTGTCAACCCTATTACACAGTCTCACCACGTTATACCACCTCATCTGCAGAACCGCTACTGCCACTGCCTTAGAGCTTACAAGCAAGCCATCCCCCCCCCCCCCCTCTTGCAAATGACGATTGAAAAACGGGACGTTGAGTGACACGGGTGTATTTTGCCAGCACATTGATCAAGCAATTGTCAGACACGTGTTACGCACCGACATGTCGCCGGTTTTTCCTTCGATCACGGTAGTTCTATTTTTTGTGTGTTGGGGGGGAGGGGGGGGAGGGGGTGCTGAGTGTGATACGAGTAAATCACTGAACTTTGGCCCGGCATTTGGTGGGCTCAAAGGAACTATGATATCACTTGCTCTTTTTTTTTTAGTTTATATCAAGCTCACAGTTCGAAAATTACAACGTAGTATCAATTTCTATAAATCCAACAATTTTCCAGTGTGGGGGGGGGGGGGGGGGGGGTCGCAGGATGATATTCTTCATCCCCTATGCAAAGTGCAAGTTCAGGAGGGAAGCTACCCCTCTGCCCGCCCTCCCCCCCCCCTTGCCCGGTTCCAACGCCGTTGCAATTGCAACTTTCGAGCTCTCCTGCGATTTCTGCGACCATGTTCCTTTCAGCTGGTTTGGTTATCTGACTTATCTCTGTTATTAGGAATAGTTGTGAAGGAACTAATCAGGTACCTACCTTATTGATATCTTACCTCTTTGCAACTCCTACATCCCTGATACACGGTTCGACTTCGAAGCACAGACGGCGTGTGCAGTGACGTCGGAACCGCAGATATAGGTAGGTAGTAGGCAAGGTCCACTAGATCGCTAGTAGCGTGCAGGCAGCAAGTTCGACGACACCCCGCCAGGGGATTTAGTGGTCCTTGGGACTTGGGTAGTAGGTAGCTTGCTCTCCCTGAGCTTGCATAAGGGAGGGGGGGGGGGGGGGGGGAAGGGGGCAGAGTCATGGGCAAGAGTCTAAGGTATCATCTTGCCCTCCCTGGCAAAAAGTTGAATTTATAGAAATTGATTGATACTATACACTGTAATTTTCAACCAGTGCTTTTGCAGTTTCGAAGGGCTCAGATAGTCGCCTGTATGGCACGTTGTAAAAATTTCACAGTTTGACAGCTGCACAGACAGGCAGACACAGACACTGACAGACAAATTCAAATCAAATTCAAATATTTATTTTATTTTCTTATATTTTACACATTTTACAATTACATGTAGGCCTACACCAGAACATTTAAGATTATGTGTTATGTGTAAGAAAAGCCCAACTAAGACACTGTCTTGTGTTTGGGCTGTGGTAAGAAAATAGGTAGTTGCCACATGGCTGCCAAGTAGGTAGTAGTTACTATTTATATTTAAATTCAAGGCAGTAAATAGCAATAAATAATTAAATACAATCAAATAAGGACAGGAGCCGGACATTGTGGTAGTGTGACCATGGATTTATAATATAACTCCATGGTGTGACATTCAAATTTTGAGAGCCGATTATTGCAAAAAACATGCTAGAGAATCGATTCTACGATTTAATCGAATAAAAGAATCGATCGATTAATAGAAAGAATTGAAAGGAAAGAATCGATTATTCGAAAGAATCGATTCTTTTCACCCATCTCTAGGTTGAGCTGTTGTATTCCGGCTTGTTGCATCTCGTCATGTTCGAAGTTAATAAAGACGGCACTTATATTGTGTCATAATGTTATATTATTCTACGCAACAACACACATCATCACTACAAAAGCCGGAGAAGGAGTGTAGGATTTTATCGTAACACAACTATCTTGACTTCTGCAGCTACCTTCAATTACATTTGGACAGAGGAAGGGAACTGAACTTCGATGTGTTTTCTTGATTAGTATTAAATCACATTGATTTCGTATTATTTTACATTTTTATTTGCCTCTAAGGTTAATAATTGATTACATTATCATATTTACATAAGTACCTCTTGTTTTACATTTATACTTTTTACATTTTCTTTACATGTATTTACACATTTTTCCATTTGAATTCATTTTTCCAAACTGTAAAACGGTCACACTTTAACCACTTTCTAACAATGCCAAAAATAAAGTTTAAATTCACATCTTTTGTTTACGGCTCTTTGATTCATGAAAATAGGAAGTCCTTATTTACTCAACAACCAGTCCAGCACACGTGTGGGTCTACTAACCGGCAACATGCGATGTATCGTCCCTATTAGCCTCGTTGTATAAACACGACAGTGATAGACCCGAACAAACTTCATTCTTGTGAAGTCAGTCAGGCTTCCGAAGTAGGAAGAGGAAGACTATGTTGTCCCAAGACTACCTTACACATGCTTTCGTCACAGGCGTCGACTGGTTCGTAGCCAATCAGCGATCAGTATTGGCGCTGGTGTGTCTCGGGCGGTTCGCTGGTTGGCTACGACTGTCCCGGATGTGACGAAAGCAGGTGTAAAGTAATCTTGGGCCCACAGTATAGAATGGATCGTGGCCCAACAGTGGAGAAACAGGCCAGATCACAGATTTGAACTTCGTGACGCCAAACGAGATGTCGGATGCGCGGTTTCAATCTTGTGGTTCTCACAAAGCTTACGTCCACATAAATGACCATAAAGGCCACTTTAGAAGGCCTGAAAAATATCGGCGTCTTTAGGGCGTGATATTGGCGGCGAAGATGTATTTGCGCGTAGTTTCCGGGCGTAGTTTGTCAGGTGACAACCCGAGGCTTTGTTAAGCTGTTAAACTGCCCCGTTGATGATAACATTCAGATTGTCACGACTCCCAATCACTACTCTCTCTGCTTCAATCAATAAACCGTAATGTTGTAGGCACAATCAGTGACCTTACTGGTTGTTCTGTAAAGAAGGATTTGCTTGGATTTACGAAATTCACTACTTTTCTGTGCATTTCTTAATCATATGGAATGTTATACAATTATACATGATCTATCGGAGCACATTTTTTTCACCTTTACCATTTTATGACAGTTTTCCTTCTAAGAATGTTTTGCTATTCACATTTCGAAATCTAGCTGTCGAGTACGTCGTACAAACACAAATAATAAATCATAATAATATGACAACCAATCTGGATGACAGTTTTAATTTTTGAATGGTTTTTCTCCAGAAAGGCGCTATCTTTGATTTGCTCGAGCGTTGAGAATTGTCTCATGTCAATTAACAGTGCGGCCAGAGGTCAGAAAAGAACACCCCACATATTAGCCATTTGACCCATGTGTCTGTCCTCGTAATACTAAAGGCAATGTAATACTCGATAGCTCGCTTTATCGTCAGGGGTTGACGTGGTCTCAACTTACAAATATATTTTCAATTCGTTTTTATGGCGTTTCAAATGTTGGCACATGTGGTCCGTTCAGTTAGTAACTTTCTTCTCAGAAGAGTTCAGCATGAGTTACTGACTGTCATGTAACACTGCCATGTACACTGCCATGCAACACTGTCATGTAACACTGCCATGTTACACTGTCATGTAACACTGCCATGTACACTGTAATGCAACACTGTCTTGTAACACTGTCATGCAACAAATGTCATGTAACACTGTCATGTACACTGTCATGCAACACTGTCATGTAACACTGTCATGCAACACTGTCATGTAACACTGTCATGTAACACTGTCATGTAACACTGTCATGTACACTGTCATGCAACACTGCCATGTAACACTGTCATGTAACACTGTCATGCAACACTGTAATGCAACACTGTCATGTAACACTGTCATGTAACACTGTCCTGTAACACTGTCATGTAACACTGTCATGTACACTGTCATGCAACACTGCCATGTAACACTGTCATGTAACACTGTCATGCAACACTGTAATGCAACACTGTCATGCAACACTGTCATGTAACACTGTCATGTAACACTGTCATGAAACACTGTCATGTAACACTGTCAAATACACTCTCACGAAAGTCTCTTCATATCACCTTGCTGCATCCACACAAGTTCGACATCGTAGTTTACAACCACTAACAAAGAGGTCATCTCACGCTTAGCAATGCACTCAATAAGAAAGACAGCGCCACTATGTTAAAAGTGCTGACTGAGGTTCCCGCTTTGGAGCTGATCTCCGAGTTGACCCCATTTGTCCTTGAGCTTTGCCCTCGCGCCGCTTCTGCCAGCCCTGGAACAGATGAGAATGGGGTGTTATTGTGCACATGGGCAAGGTTCGGTTTTCAGGGCGGGTTACGGCCACGAAAAGAGTACTTGCGATAGTTTTCAATGAAGATGTTTGAAGTGGAAGAATGAAGATGTTTTTTACTCTACTATTTTCGCGGGATATAATTATTTCAACGATTATACCTGTTGAACGGTTCCAGTTCAACTTCATATCTATGTAAAATCAAAACTAAAACTAAAAATACCATCTCTATTAGATTCCCGTCAAAGAACACCTTCTTAGTGGTAACCAGTTCCCGCAAATAGGGCTGTTGTGAATGTGCTAAGCCCTGGCCACAGTCGTCGGTATTGGGACACCTTCTTAGGGGTCCCTCCACGTGGTAACCAGTTCCCGCAAATAGGGCTGTTGTGATTGTGCCAAGCCCTGGCTACAATCTTCGGTATTGGAACCCCTTCTTAGGGGTCCCTCCACGTGGTAACCAGTTCCCGCAAATAGGGCTGTTGTGATTGTGCCAAGCCCTGGCCACAATCGTCGGTATTGGAACCCCTTCTTAGGGGGCCCCTCCACGTGGTAACCAGTTCCCGCAAATAGGGCTGTTGTGAATGTGCTAAGCCCTGGCCACAGTCGTCGGTATTGGGACACCTTCTTAGGGGGTCCCTCCACGTGGTAACCAGTTCCCGCCAATAGGGCTGTTGTGAATGTGCTAAGCCCTGGCCACAGTCGTCGGTATTGGGACACCTTCTTAGGGGGTCCCTCCACGTGGTAACCAGTTCCCGCAAATAGGGCTGTTGTGATTGTGCCAAGCCCTGGCCACAATCGTCGGTATTGGAACCCCTTCTTAGGGGGCCCCTCCACGTGGTAACCAGTTCCCGCAAATAGGGCTGTTGTGAATGTGCTAAGCCCTGGCCACAGTCGTCGGTATTGGGACACCTTCTTAGGGGGTCCCTCCACGTGGTAACCAGTTCCCGCCAATAGGGCTGTTGTGAATGTGCTAAGCTCTGGCCACAGTCGTCGGTATTGGGACACCTTCTTAGGGGGTCCCTCCACGTGGTAACCAGTTCCCGCCAATAGGGCTGTTGTGAATGTGCTAAGCTCTGGCCACAGTCGTCGGTATTGGGACACCTTCTTAGGGGGTCCCTCCACGTGGTAACCAGTTCCCGCAAATAGGGCTGTTGTGATTGTGCTAAGCTCTGGCCACAGTCGTCGGTATTGGGACACCTTCTTAGGGGGTCCCTCCACGTGGTAACCAGTTCCCGCCAATAGGGCTGTTGTGAATGTGCTAAGCTCTGGCCACAGTCGTCGGTATTGGGACACCTTCTTAGGGGGTCCCTCCACGTGGTAACCAGTTCCCGCCAATAGGGCTGTTGTGAATGTGCTAAGCTCTGGCCACAGTCGTCGGTATTGGGACACCTTCTTAGGGGTCCCTCCACGTGGTAACCAGTTCCCGCCAATAGGGCTGTTGTGAATGTGCTAAGCTCTGGCCACAGTCGTCGGTATTGGGACACCTTCTTAGGGGGTCCCTCCACGTGGTAACCAGTTCCCGCAAATAGGGCTGTTGTGAATGTGCTAAGCTCTGGCCACAGTCGTCGGTATTGGGACACCTTCTTAGGGGTCCCTCCACGTGGTAACCAGTTCCCGCAAATAGGGCTGTTGTGATTGTGCCAAGCCCGGCCACAATCGTCGGTATTGGGGTCGCACCGTCGCAATCGTAATCCGGAAATCGTGAAAGAGTTAACTAAAGTATTTATAAATTAGCGAGGCGAAAATCGTAATTTTGAAATACGCCACATTGAAGGTATTTTCTGATTGGAATAGAGTCACGTGGTAAAAAATAATACAAATATACCATTTTATTAAACATGCGTCAACCCAAACGCCTACAATTCCATACAGTTAAAATGCCAGTGTTAAGTATTAAACTGCTCGTATTTTCCCAATAACAACAGAAGAAGGGAAAAATGTTATCATTCTTTAATAAATCAACGTCCCCTGTCATGTCTGTAGAATTGTACACCTATCATCAATTACTATTTTGATCATTTTTGAAGTCTATAGTCTTTATAAATTTGCGAAGCGAAAAATCGTGATTTTGAAATACGCTATGTTAGAGGTATTTTTTATTAGGATGGAGTTATGTGTTCAAAAAAAATACAAATATACCATTTTATTTAGCTTGCGTCAACCCAAACGCCTACAATTCCATTATAGTAAAAATGGCAGTCAAGTATTTAGCTGCTCGTATTTCCCCAATAACAACAGAAGAAGGGGAATTTGTTATTATTCTTTAATAAACGAATATCCCCTATCATATGTCTGTAGAATTGTACACATATCATTCAATTCATAATTTGATAATCTTTACAAACTTTCGAGGGGAAAAACGAGGTTTTGTAATACGCCATATTATGAAGTTATTTTCTGATTGGAATAGAGCCACGTGGTAAAAATTAATACAAATATACCATCTTATTAAACATGCGTCAACCCAATCGCTTAAAATTTAATAAGTTATAGGTTTCCAGCTCAGTTGGTCTAGCGGTCAACTAGTTAGGCCGTGTGCAGGGTCGACACGCTAAGCTGTGGCTTTCATACTAACTTACTGCTTTTATACCAGTATTACATAGTTTCATAAGCCAAACAGCACGCGTACCCTTGAGCAGCAAATTATGAATTTTCCATATGACGCGGAGTTTAAGGTGATGCTTAAACACTCCCCAAGGTATATATTTGTGTAGTACTTGTAAAGCGATGGTTTCTTGCAAGTTTATTTGTTCCGCTTGTTTTGCAACGGCAAAGTTTAAAGCTATTCTGCTCGAGTGGTCACATCAAGTTGTACCTGTGTAGAGTTATCACGCAGTATGACTGTGTACACTTACACGGGGGGTTCGCCTCAGGTGTAGACTTAGTTATATTGGGACTCTACCCTCTCATGTTTACATACATTCAAAGTTTCGTTCTTGACATGGTTTGTGCCATCGACTTGTATGCGCGGGACAAAATACAGATGTGATTGTTTATATTGTATGAATACACAAATAAAACTAATATAGAAAAATAGACGTGTATTTCTTGTATACCCACTAAGTTACAATACCTGATTTACAGTACATGACATTATAACATTTAGAATATGCGTCGTTGATATATTGCAATATCGTATCAATAGAGATATTCAATTATTTAAAAAATCCTCCTTGAACTGGAAATGAACAGTAGACTTTCCATGTATAAATAAACTTTTCCAATTATTTGTGTAGGCTTGGTGGTAGTGCTGCTGTCTAACGGTAAGGTTGTGCACTAGTTTGCTACTATGGTGTGATATCTTTCGTTTAGCGACCAGTCAAAATGCCTTTTTTTAGATTGAGATTTTCTCGTCGATTCATCCAATAAATATTTCGTTCACAATATGGAAGTAATAGCGGTAACACTCGCGTTTTACGGTAAGTTATTTAGGGTATATATATTGTAATATCTGGTTGAGCCACTCACCTCCCACAATCCCGCTGTGTTATCTGATTCAACAGTGCCGCAACACTATACGCTCTAAGTGCAGACATCACCCTATGCTACGGGATAAGTGCCGAGACGGTTGAGTCTAAGTGCCGGGTATTGTAATATCTGGTTGAGCCACTCACCTCCCACAATCCCGCTGTGTTATCTGATTCAACAGTGCCGCAACACTATACGCTCTAAGTGCAGACATCACCCTACGCTACGGGACAAGTGCCGAGACGGTTGAGTCTAAGTGCCGGGTATTGTAATAGCTGGTTGAGCCACTCACCTCCCACAATCCCGCTGTGTTATCTGATTCAACAGTGCCGCAACACTACGCTCTAAGTGCAGACATCACCCTACGCTACGGGATAAGTGCCGAGACTGAGTCTAAGTGCCGGGTATTGTAATAGCTGGTTGAGCCACTCACCTCCCACAATCGCGCTGAGGTTATCTGAAGAACCGTGATTGAGTCCATTGTATATTTTTATTTCTGTAAATTGAAAGAAGAAACACAGTATAGCATTGAGACTTGAACCTTGAGTGCGACGTTGCTATTCTACTGTGACTGTATGACGCTCAGTTCGGCATTGTTGCCAGGTTTCTGTGTTTGTTGTGCATTCCTGTTATGATGACCGTACTTTACGACGATTGTATTCGAAAGAGACGTTCTAGAGTTGAGTTGCTCAGTATTTATGTTGCTAACTCCACCGCCAACTCCGTATTACAATACGAACTTAGATATGGCGCTCTACAGCTGTGAAATGTATTTGTAACGTGCGTCGCTAAATTAATAGAAAAATGAAGCGAGTAGGTCCGGCCATGACCCATTCAATATCCAAATAGAATTAGTATTTAACGCTCATCATTCAACGTAGTGTAGACATTTTGTTTTTTTGGGATATAATTAGTATATTCCATGCACACACTTCAGGGTACGGTTAACTTCCTAGCACAGGTGCTGTAAATCTAGAATAACCTGCACTTAGGGTCAAATGCATAGTCGTTCCTCACGCGCTCCTCAACTAAGCGTTTCCTCGGACTCATCCAACCACCAGTCACAGAGCAGTCCAATGGCAATGCCGTTCCGTGATTGGTGGTTGAGAGAGGCTGAGGAGAGGCTGAGTTGAGGAGGGCTCGAGTCTGGACTAAGAGTTGAATGTGAATCCAGCAGAGTTTGTTCAATGGTGGTTGTATGATAATTGTTTTGTGGTTGTATAATTCTTGTTTGATGTCGTGTTCATCTAGAGATGTTGATGATGCGATGTTGATGATTACAGACTATGATATCTCGTTCTCGTAGGACATAACTTCCAGTAAAACCTGTTTTGTTTCAACTGGAAGAAAAGCTTTATATTCAAAGCAGTTTGAATAAATGTTTGTGTAACACTAGGCCTCCTTGCATTAATAGTCAAGGCAAAAGCTTTTGGTCAAAAGAGCGCGGGATTGTGAGCGAATGAGTTAGTGAACAGTATTTAGCCGGAATACCTATACGTTGTACTTTATAATGCTGAAGTTATGTATTAAAAATACATAAGCGGTTTCTAATACGGCTAACAATAATATAACCGAGCCTTATTGTTGTTTATAACAACAGATAGGCCTACTCAACTTCAGTCTCAAGGTGATCGTATCAATCGTTCATCAATGTACACATTCCTCAAGTGTTAATAAACATACGCATACATTTTTCGCTTCCCAAACACTCGCAAAAAAGTTGATACATACATTATAGTTACAGTGTATTACACAACACGCATTCCTTTCAACTAGAATCGCAATATTAAAATAAAATCCTTCTCCAGTTGTGAAGTGAGAACCGCAAAATCAATATAAAACTGATTTTTCTTTCTGCTTGTCGTTGTCGACTATGATGATATCAGGTATATTGTGATAATGTGTTATGTAATTTTGTATGTATCCTGTATCGCTCCATCTGCCCACGGAAAACTCCCGGCAACGACTGTAAACCTATATCACACACGTTTTTTGCCACACGCGTACATTTCGCATTATCGTTATCGTTGAATAATGTCGACCTTGAATGTAACCTACAATCCAATTATTGATAGTTTTTATTTTATAGCTGTGCACACCTAATAATTATTATAGCTTACTATGGTATTTAAAATTATTATTATTATTATTATTATTATTATTATTATTATTATTATTATTATTATTATTATTATTATTATTATTATTATTATTGTTTTTATTTGTATTATTATTACTATTATTATTATTACTATTATCATCATTATTATTATTATTATTATTATTATTATTATTATTATTATTATTATTATTATTATTATTATTATTATTATTATTATTATTATTATTATTATTATTATTATTTATTGGTAAATCTATGGAGCTACTCACAGTATTTGTAATTGTACGCTACGACGAAGCATCGACCTCCTACTGGGTTGCATTCTTGCCAACAGTTAGAGAGCGCACGGGCCCCAACCTTATGGGTTAAATAAAACTATTATTCCAGCTTGTCTCTGTTATTTATTTGTTTTTAACTTGCAGAGCGAATTTCTGTCAAATTACTTGTGACTCCCGCTAGTGCCGGGGGCCGTTTATAAGCGGTTGCCGGCGCAGCGTGGGGGGGCTGATGCATTATGCATGCCACTTGCGACCCGTCCAAATAATATCCCCAGGCGAGGCCCATACAGCATACACTTTTAGCGCCAAGTCTTTTTTACTGATTAAATAATCATGGAGCTCTTCACTGGCTGCCGTGCACGGGAAAACAATCTAGTTTTGTACTGTTCATTACCCCTTAAAAAAGTTCTCGGAGGTAAATAATTTTCGTTTTTGTTTTGCATGATAACTGACTCTCTCCGTGGCTGACGACTTAGTCTACCCCACCGAGAAGATTACTACTTCTCCGGCTCTGCTTCTGTCTGTTCGTCTCGTGCGGGGATTTATATGAACCCTTTGTCAACGCCGGCAGTAAATATATAAGCATCACATTTTGAGGATGACAATACACATTAAATTATAAACACAGAACGTAACGAGATTAATTATAATAGGTTTAATATCCTCCACTGACAACCAGTGTTTGTTATCTAAATAAATAAATACATTCACATTTAGAGTCTATCCACTCAGTAGCAAGACTGATTTCCAGTGTGATCTAGTATGGCAAATAATGCATACCTAGTACCTACACATTTATTGCTCT
This sequence comes from Isoperla grammatica, assembly GCA_945910005.1. NCBI lineage: Eukaryota > Metazoa > Arthropoda > Insecta > Plecoptera > Perlodidae > Isoperla > Isoperla grammatica. Next base: position 7,037,548 of record OX246739.1, on the reverse strand, counting down.
ACATTTTTCTACAACTAGATTTTCTACAACTTAGAATCTCTATGTTAAACTACTACACATAGATAGCGGTAGGGTTCAGTAATTAAGATAGTCAACAATTGACAACTACACATCACATTTGCTTTAGTTCATTTTTGCCACCAGAGTCTACACACTACACAGGTTTGAGAGCCGTTATACTGTAAGAACCACTCTAGCCCAGCGCTAGTGTGTTATGATTGAGTACGGTATATCCTTATGTTTCCAGAGATGGGAATCAAACCAACAACCTCCCGTTGTCTGCTACAACTGAAACGCCCCCATACGGTAGATGACTGTGTTTCATCTGCTACTAAACCTGGTACTATAACACGAACTCGCCAATGATGAGTTTCATGTTTATTTATAAGGCATTGTAAATATTATTCTGGTAAATGGGCAAAGTTCTATGGTAATGATTGGCTTAGCATATTGTTTGGTATAATTTCGATGACAAAACACAGCCACAGCGATGCTGTGATGCGAGGGGGGGGGGGGTGAAGGTCACATCGTAACAACGTACGGAAATGTTTTGGTGTCGGTGCTTTAGTATACATGTTTATTTCGCTCTGCAGCAGACGGAAAATGTATGGTGACGCTTTTTGTTACGCTAATGTATTCACATATTGTACATATTTGTCTTGTCTGACTGTCACTGACATAGCTTGTATCACTCACAGAACTATTACTAGCAGTTACATCTACATCGTTATAGTTGAGGAACTGTAAGAATGACGGCCCCCTCCTTATCCCCACCACTGCTACCCGACCCCCCTCAACTCCGTGACAACCTAACAAAATGAAATGCGTAACTGAAAATCAGTTTGTTTCAGTTGTTCAGTTTGTTGTTTCATGGAGTTGAGGGGGGGGGGGGGTCGGGTAGTAGTGGTGGGGTTAGGGAGGGGGCCGTCATTCTTACAGTTTCTCAACTATATCTGTTGTACAATGAAGACTCACGGTGGTTATATATTGTATTAAAGTTATTGTTCTTTTTCTCTTTACTAAAGTTCGTTTGGTTATCTTTACAATTTTATGCTGTTCAGTGTGCTTCCTGCTGTGTCATTATTAACGAACACTAGATACACTACCGCCCCCCCCACCCCCCCAGGTAGTGACATTCACTGTCGTCCAAGTTTGACAACAGCAAAGAGTTTTCACGCAACTTTCACTTACTGGCAAGAATGTGGCTGATCGGTCTCAAACGAAACGGTTTACTAACTCGAAACTTTTCCGATAGTTGAGCATCGAAACCCGTTAGTCGATGTGACGGAAGCGGGTTTGTCGTAGACACAGTTACAGTAATATCGGTAGATATTCACATACCACAGGTAGCGAGTTACAGTTGTTAAAGTCTATTAGTGATGACGTCAGAAACAATGGCTGCCCAGCAGACTGATTCCAAACAACTTACTGTCATGACCTGAACGCATAATGTAGTAATTGTAGCATTACAATTTATACCAATTTAATCTACTTTTTCACTGTTTCGTTGTACTTTTGAAGATTGTTTGGAATCAGAAAGTGGCTCATCTATTCATTCTATTGGTTGACACGGGAAACGTGCGTTCAGTGGCTCAAACTTTGCTAAGGATTATGGTTGAACTTATGGTTGAACTTATGGGACGGACCTTCAGATAGTGACAAGACTAACAACTAACACTGATTAGGAAAAGATAACTAACTTTTAACTTCTAGCCTAATCTTAATCCAGATTCTAGTCCAGCCAATCAGAAATTAGACGCCTTTTTGCGAGAACCAATCACATGAAAGCTACTCTCGTCGCATCCATTAATCCGGTTTCTGTGTGTGTAAACCAAAACGGTTAAGTCGTTTGTTATCCTTAGGACCGGTTTTCATGAATGCGCGATGACCAATCAAAGCTTGGCCTCAACTCTGCCGGAAAGGAAAACGCTGTGAGTGGTCACCACGCGTCATCTTGCCGCGCGGCAAGCGACATGTTAACCGGGCATAACATTGTGTGTGCACCAAGCTTAAACAGTGCTAATATCTTTGTGAATAGTGACACTATTGCTGCGAAATAAAGACACGTGGTTATGGTTACTTACGGTATAGCCTCAAAGTGCCCTCGGCTCTCCCCAGCGAGTTAGTGCTCACACAGTTGTAGGTGCCGATGTCTGCAGGACTGAAGCTGCGTATCAATAACCACATGAACACCTTGTAGGCAGACCGGTTCTCTCGGATCTGGTATTTGGGCCTGGAACCGCAAAACACATAAATAAACATTTTTATTCAATACATTGTGATCACATTAAAAAAGTTTCACTGGCCCAACAGTGTATTATTAAGAAGTTTCTGTCAGTGCCATCTAATATGTGCTCTTTATTAGATAATGCTAGTAGGGGGTGTACCAGCACGTTTGTTAACTGAATGGCGGGAAAATGTCACAATAACTGAAGAGAATCAAAGTCATATTTTATATTGTGAGTAGTTTTATGTAATCACAAGTACATACTCAAGTACTTACAAGTACGTACTCAAGTACTCACAAGTACGTACTCAAGTACTCACTAGAAGTCAATTCCTCGTTATCATTGGTGGAGGCGCCGGGTTTCGATGGGACAACATTTTAATGATAAACGTTTGAAAGTATGGGTGAGCACATCACATAATCATACTCAATTATATATTGGATATAATATTCCCCTCTACTGCATCATCATCAGTAAGGCGTATAGTGTATACTTCAATGTATTTATTGAAGGTTTAGCCATTACGCCACTTTACCTGGCTGTTGAGTGCGTCCTTACAAATGTTCTATTTGTTTATAATATATAACACAAAATGTTGAATCTGGAACCGTATTTAAATAACCCACATGATTCAATGTGTAGTGTTTTCTACTGCAAATGAATCCTTCAAGTGGTGCAGCACATTATTTAATTCGACATTTGTTACTGTAAGTTACGTGACCAAGTGTTTCAATTCATTCGCCCCTGCTATAGTTGATGTTGTCTACTGGTCCCCCTGGCCCGGCCATTAACTCCATACGAGTTTTTCGCTTTAGATTTACGTTTACGGTAATGGTAATGGTCAAAAGAATGAGAATGCTCTCCGTATTGTTGGTCGAATTGGTCTCTTGTGAAGAGATTCCGTTTCCCCCCCGGGCCTGAGAGTCTACGTTATTCGAGGGCCGAGTGAACGACGCGCTATGACTTGGCGTTCGACTCAAATGTTGCAATCCTTGTGCTCATTATTGTACACTCACGGTCAAAATACGATGGCAGTGTTGTAATTAAAGCAATACGTCACATTACTGTACAGGTTTGAGGCTTTGTTTTATTTGAGTTGTCCCATCACGAAAGTTAATTGTGTTTTATTATGTTGGGGGCGTGGATGAGCGTGAATGATGCACCCTGGTCTCTAAGCACTTATTTCTACTATTTTCTTATTGAAAACATGATTATTAATAATGATATTGGTAACTACTATGTTGAAAATACTAAAGCATGTGCTTATACACGGAGCGCAAACCTTTGATGAAGAGTGTGACTCAAAACGGACGATTACGATTTCCCGATATTATTCCGATTTAAAATGATTTTCGAAACTGTTTTGTAAACACATTGCCTGAATACCCCAGCTTAGCTTCATCCCACCAAGCACAAAATGTTGCCAATATCCATAGAATTCCACCACTAAGCGTTATTACTGGACACATAATATCCCCATTCTTGCCCTGTGAATGGCGTGTTGTGCCCATCGGTCATCGGTTTAACTCCACCTGTAAATTGCTTAGATGAAATGCTAATGTGGGTTTCCAGGAATGTTTGAGTTGAAACCAACGGACGTGCTGGAGTGCGTAACGAGCTAATAGCATTATAGCACCGTTCTTTGATAATGCGTAATGCAGCACATACACACGGCTTATCAACTATTCAGTGAGCGCAATTTGGATATGCAATGTGTAATTAAATGTATAATGCACATAGAGGTGTTCTGGGTGGACAAAGCCAGAGTAGCATTGATAGTGTGTATCGTGCATTGCTCTAGATGAATAGCGGAATCCGTACGGTGCAGAGCAGGAGAGGAGGGGAGGGGGGTTGTAGTGGTTATAGGACAAATACTGACAAGCGCAGAGGAGAATCTACTGCGGTGAGTGTTGTGTTTGTCTTTCATTAACTACACAAGTTCCACACACACATCCCGTCGCACGGCTTTGCTGCAACTTAGTTGATAAATAACAGTTAGGAAAGGGAAGGTAAAATATATCAGGCTTGTGGCCTACTTGAAACTGTAGAGAAATATTACTGTGACGTAGAAAATTATAACAAGATAGGAAACATTATTATGAACACACTTATGTTTCTTTAAATCTGATTTATTCCGTTCGTCAAGAAGAGAAGTGATTTGTAATTTGTGTGAATTGTCAAATATTTTATCTGTTACAAGGAAACATCTAACGTACATCCATACAACTTACAAGAACACTTTATTGCACTCCAACCTATCGTGACTGAGACCCTCTTTCTAGTACTGGTATTATTCACATTATTCCTTTTATCATATTGTGACCGAGTCATGTTAAACGTGACATAATATAATTGAACATGAACATACTAGATTGTGTCTTGTACATTGAACAGAACGTGTACTTCGTCCCTGCTCATTCACCACGCTTGAACATTCAAGTTCCAAGTGTTCGTTATTCCCTCAACACTTAATCTAAATCAGTGTCGTGTAGTCAAGATTACACTCACCCATCCAGAAGCATCTCCCCTCTATTCTTGACCCAATAGTTGATGGTGTTGGGGAACGCTTCCACATAACACTCGAGTTGTACGTCCGTGCCCAGTGGCGCCCCTAGCAGCTGGTTGGGAACCTTCACCACGGGGGCGACTGCAAGTATAGAAACAACATGTCACACCACACGTAGCACTGGTTGCAGTGGCGCCCCTAGCAGCTGGTTGGGAACCTTCACCACGGGGGCGACTGCAAGTATAGAAAAAACATGTCACACCACACGTAGCACTGGTTGCAGTGGCGCCCCTAGCAGCTGGTTGGGAACCTTCACCCCGGGGGCGACTGCAAGTATAGAAACAACATGTCACACTACACGTAGCACTGGTTGCAGTGGCGCCCCTAGCAGCTGGTTGGGAACCTTCACCACGGGGGCGACTGCAAGTATAGAAACAACATGTCACACCTCACGTAGCACTGGTTGCAGTGGCGCGTCTAGCAGCTGGTTGGGAACCTTCACCACGGGGGCGACTGCAAGTATAGAAACAACATGTCACACCACACGTAGCACTGGTTGCAGTGGCGCCCCTACCAGCTGGTGCCTCTAGTAGAAGGTTCGGAACCTTAACCGCATGAAAAAAGAAGGAGTTAAAACAAAATGATGCATCCACACGATATCAGAGGGACGAGAACGCTCCCACTCACTTGTCCACGGTACATATGTCTATGTCTAGTGGCGCCCCTACCAACTGACATGAGAATTTCATCGGGCGCGAATGTGTCCTGGTTGGTTGTTTGAGGGTGGTTGGAAGACGGATGGTTATGGCGCAATTTCTTGAGGAATTTACCACAATAGAAGCCAATGGAAGTAACTGGTTTACAGTATGCATGCAACAGGTGTAAGTACGATGTGAGACGTAACTGTGTATTTGTGTGTGGGAGTGCGTCCATATACAATCTTCTGTAAGTTTTGACTTCTCTGTTGGACTTCTCTCATCTCTTGGTAGTCCTAGTCCTACATTCAAAGTTCTCGTCAAGTTAACAAGACTCATCTTGAGGTGGCTCCATCAATTTCCCCAAGTTAGTCAGAGTTTAAATGCATAAATTAGTTCGCTTTCTGTAAGCTCTTACTAATGTGTTTAAACGTTGAAATCTCACATTCACTCCGTATAAACAATTTGTCAACTTCGATTTAATGAGATGCAAATTTTAGTCACACTCGCATAAATTGCCATTAGCGAGGTTGAGAAGTTTCAGATTGACAGTTTCTAGGTTGTTTAGCTTCCTCGCGTAGCGTCAGGTAAGATAAGCGCTGAGTAACAGGGCCAGACTTATGTGTGGTAGTCAACATTCATGGCAGTGAGGTAAGGTAGGGAGGTAAACAATACATCCAATTACCAATGTGTTCATCAACGAATACTTCATTGACATTGTAATTATGTCAATCATATTAATTCATGTGTTTGTCGTGGCATTGTATCACCGTTTCAGCAGTGACTAAGATATAAGTTATGTGGGAGATGGTAAAATTCATGGTGTAATTAATTATTCTCCCGCTCCTGTGTACAGACTCAAAGAAATGATGCCAAGCAGCCAAGAAGTAAAAAGAAGATCTGTTAGATGCCTTATTGAACAGAGCTTCGTAACACGTATATATTTTGAGGATACTTTTGATAAAGCATTCATTTAGGGTTTTTATTGCCAAAGCTAAACGTTTTATGCAATCGTGTCAACATCTATACAAACTTTGTTCCACAACCGCATTCAATTAGATTTTAATTATTTCAAAGCGGTAAAAGGAATACAAAAACAGCGATAAAGTGTACAGTTAAAAGCAATAAAGATTATTGACAGTTATCAATACAAGTGATTTATTCTTATGATCGTTAATGCAAAGAAGTTATTCATTTTAATAGATATGCAACCTACGGGATAAAACCGTTTAATAAAGTAGTCCCTCATGTCCTCAAGCCACCCATTAAAAACACCGGTGAATCGGTACGCGGACATTTCTAACAAGTGCAGGACAAGTAGGTAGTGTGACAAACCAGTGTACAAGAAAAATGCAGCTTACGTAACTTGAAAGATGGGCGAGTTCAACATAATAACGTTTCGCTTTGTTTCCATGCGAAAAGGTAACGCATGTTTACTTTTATCTTACATGCACTGACAAATCACTTGGATTTTGGTTTTTCATCTAACAAACCAAACAGGTCTCTCTCTCTCTCTCTCTCTCTCTCTCTCTCTCTCTCTCTCTCTCACACACACAACTAGTAAACAACATCAGAGTAAACATCCAATCATGCCTAAACAAACGTCTCGTGTCAACGTCCTTATTGTAAACTAAGAGGCGTGATACAAGATAGCGTGATGGTTAAGCTAAAGGGCGTGTCACAAGGTTCCGTGCTAGGTCCATCTGGTAAACAACAAGGTACCGTGCTAGGTCCTTATGGTAAACAACAAGGTATCGTGCTCACTTACAGTTGACGTTGAGCGTGACTCTCTTGCTGACGGCCGGGGGGACGTCATTGGAGGCGATGCACAGGTAGGCGCCCATCTGACGTCGCTCTAGGCGCCAGAAGTGGAGAGCGCTGCCGTTCCACGAGCTCACTGTAACAAGGGATCATATTGGAGGCGATGCACAGGTAGGCGCCCATCTGACGTCGCTCTAGGCGCCAGAAGTGAAGAGCACTGCCGTTCCATGAACCCACTGAAACAAGGGATCATATTGGAGGCGATGCACAGGTAGGCCCCCATCTGACGTCGCTCTAGGCGCCAGAAGTTGAGAGCGCTGCCGTTCCACGAGCTCACTGTAACAAGGGATCATATTGGAGGCGATGCACAGGTAGGCGCCCATCTGACGTCGCTCTAGGCGCCAGAAGTTGAGAGCGCTGCCGTTCCACGAGCTCACTGTAACAAGGGATCATATTGGAGGCGATGCACAGGTAGGCGCCCATCTGACGTCGCTCTAGGCGCCAGAAGTGGAGAGCGCTGCCGTTCCACGAGCTCACTGTAACAAGGGATCATATTGGAGGCGATGCACAGGTAGGCGCCCATCTGACGTCGCTCTAGGCGCCAGAAGTTGAGAGCGCTGCCGTTCCACGAGCTCACTGTAACAAGGGATCATATTGGAGGCGATGCACAGGTAGGCGCCCATCTGACGTCGCTCTAGGCGCCAGAAGTTGAGAGCGCTGCCGTTCCACGAGCTCACTGTAACAAGGGATCATATTGGAGGCGATGCACAGGTAGGCGCCCATCTGACGTCGCTCTAGGCGCCAGAAGTTGAGAGCGCTGCCGTTCCACGAGCTCACTGTAACAAGGGATCACATTGGAGGCGATGCACAGGTAGGCGCCCATCTGACGTCGCTCTAGGCGCCAGAAGTTGAGAGCGCTGCCGTTCCACGAGCTCACTGTAACAAGGGATCATATTGGAGGCGATGCACAGGTAGGCGCCCATCTGACGTCGCTCTAGGCGCCAGAAGTTGAGAGCGCTGCCGTTCCACGAGCTCACTGTAACAAGGGATCATATTGGAGGCGATGCACAGGTAGGCGCCCATCTGACGTCGCTCTAGGCGCCAGAAGTTGAGAGCGCTGCCGTTCCACGAGCTCACTGTAACAAGGGATCATATTGGAGGCGATGCACAGGTAGGCGCCCATCTGACGTCGCTCTAGGCGCCAGAAGTTGAGAGCGCTGCCGTTCCACGAGCTCACTGTAACAAGGGATCATATTGGAGGCGATGCACAGGTAGGCGCCCATCTGACGTCGCTCTAGGCGCCAGAAGTGGAGAGCACTGCCGTTCCACGAGCTCACTGTAACAAGGGATCATATTGGAGGCGATGCACAGGTAGGCGCCCATCTGACGTCGCTCTAGGCGCCAGAAGTTGAGAGCACTGCTGTTCCACGAGCTCACTGTAACAAGGGATCATATTGGAGGCGATGCACAGGTAGGCGCCCATCTGACGTCGCTCTAGGCGCCAGAAGTTGAGAGCACTGCTGTTCCACGAGCTCACTGTAACAAGGGATCATATTGGAGGCGATGCACAGGTAGGCGCCCATCTGACGTCGCTCTAGGCGCCAGAAGTTGAGAGCGCTGCCGTTCCACGAGCTCACTGTAACAAGGGATCATATTGGAGGCGATGCACAGGTAGGCGCCCATCTGACGTCGCTCTAGGCGCCAGAAGTTGAGAGCGCTGCCGTTCCACGAGCTCACTGTACGACACAAACACAGTTGACATGACTACCTTTCCTCATTGCACCAATACCACCACACGAGTTCTGATGTACCCACTGATCTACCGATGGGCTAACAGCTCGTATCCTGGGGAGTGCGTAGAAGGAATGTGTAGGAAATCAACAAGTAGGAAGAACTAGATGTTAGGGCTTTAATGAGAGGGGAAGGGAAACGCAAAGACCTCTTTCAGTCACATCTCACGACGGGTAGTTTAACTGGACCAAATTACTTCCAACTCTAAGGGAGGGATCGACCCCAAGGAACAAAATATTTAGCATAAGGATACCCGCTGTATGGTGCTCACCAGCTTTACCTGAAATAACTCTCTTCAGAACTGGAGATTAGACTAAGCGATTGCCTGATTGATTATTGTACCCGTATGATCGAGGAAGACAAAAAAACCAGTCGATCAAGATTGCAGGTGGTGGGAATTTTTTGCGGCAACCTCGTGAATGAATTGAGCCACCTGTGCTATTGGTCTAGACACATATGGTGCTGAGCAGTGTTGCCATGTCTATCTGAGAGAGAAGCAATAACTATAAGAGCACAGATGCAGCTGACAATGGCAAATACACTGATATGTACAGTTGGAGTATCGCATCCGAATACAACACAGTTTCCCCTTGAGAGAGTTTGTACATAAAAACGGTTGTGGATTGAAGTTTAACTAGTAAATCACCGTAACTTCACTTACATAAGGTAGACATAAGACGACCTCATTTGGTGTTTAACGACGTACTCGACAACTAGGTCATAATAACTTATAACTTGAGACAAACTCATAAACATGCTCTTGAAGCAAAGGATACATGTTTCTGCACTTCATATATATCCAATATTTACACCCATACATTAACACTTATCGCTAACACAGTCCTAAAAATGTAACTTATCATCATTTCAAAGAAATATTGTTTATATTCAATGTAATCTGTTTCCTCACGACTTGAGGTTTACGATATTGGGACATGGCTTCTATCTAGATGATACACTAGCTGACACATATAAATGCAGGGTTGAAAAGGTAGCTTAATCAATACCTTTAGATCGTGAGTTCTGCTTGAGTGAACATAGCAAATACGCGAAGTTTGTTTTTGCAATCGTATTGCCATTGAAACGGTGAAATACTTTGCCCTAGACGTAGAAGACATTAAAATGAGTTTGGCATAATTCGCAAAACGTGTTATAACTTTATCATGGGCTTATTTCAAGCTTAGAACTTACAAAAACGTGTTCTTTGTAGTTTGAAATACGCAAGGCTCAACAACCAGGAACTCGAGGGCTTAATGGAAAGGTGTTGTACATGTGCATTACTACTTAATCTTATAATGAATTATTTTATTTATCTTTTATTTCTTTTATTTAGTTAATTATTTGTATAACTCTTTTTTGTCCATAATCGTTTCAAACCTTGACTTTTATATGTTGACGAGTGTACGTTACGTCTCATGTACGAGCGTACAGTTTTAAACTGCTCAAAATCGGTTTTCTAGAAGGTAAAACAATGTTTAGTCGAGCATTGGTGGAGGTGCCGGTCTGGGCAGATTTGTGCTCTTCGTAAGTTATCATACCACAGCGAACAAGCTTCCATGCGCCACGTTGATTAAATTAAGTCCCCTTCTTTTTCGCAAAACCGAGGCCCGTGGAATAACTTTGTGTCAATTATTTCAACTTTACTCGAGGCAGCTCATGTAGGTATAAGAACGTGCGTTTTAATAAACTTATGATAATTATGAGAGATGCACTTCTGCAATGGTCCAGAAAAATGAATAAATAATATGGAGACTGACTACGGTTGAGCGTTACACATACAAATTCATAACTTGACAGAATTCAACTACAAACTGTCGTATTACGTGCCAAAACATGTATGTGTTTTCTTACAAGGTGTAATGAAAGCTTAGAAATCTAATATAAATTAGTTCTTCCTCTTGATTAAAAGTTGTGGCGCTATTGCATTAGCAACAGCGTTCTTTGCGAGCGGTTTGTTGGCATATATGGTATCTGAACTCTATGACGGAACTGAAGGTTCTAGACTTAACCCCTCCGCACGAGAAGATGCAAGTAAAGGGGAGGGGGTATTTCCCCTCCCCCTCGTCTCGTCCTCTTCCAACATTGCAATTCTTAAAACAACCTGCTAAGCGTTAAATGAACCAGCACGATGAGGAGGGTGTGCGCTGTCTATTATAATTAAATATAGTAGATACCGTTGTATTAAAACCTTCTCAGACCAACGACGGCAAGCGGATGGTAGGTCTCCTAATAGAGGTTCGGTAAACCTCAAAGTTCGACAAGAGTCCTTGTATATGTGAGTGAGAGAGTTTACCTTTGATCGTCTCCCTGGGCACGAGGCGCAAGATGATTGGCTCGCCGTCCTCACGACGCCACGTGACGCGGGGAGGGGGATGCCCCGTGGCCTTGTATATGTGAGTGAGAGAGTCTACCTTTGATTGTCTCCCTGGGCACGAGGCGCAAGATGATTGGCTCGCCGTCCTCACGACGCCACGTGACGCGGGGAGGGGGATGCCCCGTGGCCTTGTATATGTGAGTGAGAGAGTCTACCTTTGATTGTCTCCCTGGGCACGAGGCGCAAGATGATTGGCTCTCCGTCCTCACGACGCCACGTGACGCGGGGAGGGGGATGCCTCGTGGCCTTGTATATGTGAGTGCGAGAGTCTACCTTTGATTGTCTCCCTGGGCACGAGGCGCAAGATGATTGGCTCTCCGTCCTCACGACGCCACGTGACGCGGGGCGGGGGATGCCCCGTGGCCTTGTATATGTGAGTGAGAGAGTCTACCTTTGATTGTCTCCCTGGGCACGAGGCGCAAGATGATTGGCTCTCCGTCCTCACGACGCCACGTGACGCGGGGAGGGGGATGCCCCGTGGCCTTGTATATGTGAGTGAGAGAGTCTACCTTTGATTGTCTCCCTGGGCACGAGGCGCAAGATGATTGGCTCGCCGTCCTCACGACGCCACGTGACGCGGGGAGGGGGATGCCCCGTGGCCTTGTATATGTGAGTGAAAGAGTCTACCTTTGATTGTCTCCCTGGGCACGAGGCGCAAGATGATTGGCTCGCCGTCCTCACGACGCCACGTGACGCGGGGAGGGGGATGCCCCGTGGCCTTGTATATGTGAGTGAGAGAGTCTACCTTTGATTGTCTCCCTGGGCACGAGGCGCAAGATGATTGGCTCGCCGTCCTCACGACGCCACGTGACGCGGGGAGGGGGATGCCCCGTGGCCTTGTATATGTGAGTGAGAGAGTCTACCTTTGATTGTCTCCCTGGGCACGAGGCGCAAGATGATTGGCTCGCCGTCCTCACGACGCCACGTGACGCGGGGAGGGGGATGCCCCGTGGCCTTGTATATGTGAGTGAGAGAGTCTACCTTTGATTGTCTCCCTGGGCACGAGGCGCAAGATGATTGGCTCTCCGTCCTCACGACGCCACGTGGCCTTGTATATGTGAGTGAGAGAGTCTACCTTTGATTGTCTCCCTGGGCACGAGGCGCAAGATGATTGGCTCTCCGTCCTCACGACGCCACGTGGCCTTGTATATGTGAGTGAGAGAGTTTACCTTTGATCGTCTCCCTGGGCACGAGGCGCAAGATGATTGGCTCTCCGTCCTCACGACGCCACGTGACGCGGGGAGGGGGATGCCCCGTGGCCTTGTATATGTGAGTGAGAGAGTCTACCTTTGATTGTCTCCCTGGGCACGAGGCGCAAGATGATTGGCTCGCCGTCCTCACGACGCCACGTGACGCGGGGAGGGGGATGCCCCGTGACCTTGTATATGTGAGTGAGAGAGTTTACCTTTGATTGTCTCCCTGGGCACGAGGCGCAAGATGATTGGCTCTCCGTCCTCACGACGCCACGTGACGCGGGGAGGGGGATGCCCCGTGGCCTTGTATATGTGAGTGAGAGAGTCTACCTTTGATTGTCTCCCTGGGCACGAGGCGCAAGATGATTGGCTCTCCGTCCTCACGCCGCCACGTGACGCGGGGAGGGGGACGCCCCGTGGCCTTGTATATGTGAGTGAGAGAGTCTACCTTTGATTGTCTCCCTGGGCACGAGGCGCAAGATGATTGGCTCTCCGTCCTCACGACGCCACGTGACGCGGGGAGGGGGATGCCCCGTGGCCTTGTATATGTGAGTGAGAGAGTCTACCTTTGATTGTCTCCCTGGGCACGAGGCGCAAGATGATTGGCTCTCCGTCCTCACGACGCCACGTGACGCGGGGAGGGGGATGCCCGGTGGCCTTGTATATGTGAGTGAGAGAGTTTACCTTTGATCGTCTCCCTGGGCACGAGGCGCAAGATGATTGGCTCTCCGTCCTCACGACGCCACGTGACGCGGGGAGGGGGATGCCCCGTGGCCTTGTATATGTGAGTGAGAGAGTCTACCTTTGATTGTCTCCCTGGGCACGAGGCGCAAGATGATTGGCTCTCCGTCCTCACGCCGCCACGTGACGCGGGGAGGGGGACGCCCCGTGGCCTTGTATATGTGAGTGAGAGAGTCTACCTTTGATTGTCTCCCTGGGCACGAGGCGCAAGATGATTGGCTCTCCGTCCTCACGACGCCACGTGACGCGGGGAGGGGGATGCCCCGTGGCCTTGTATATGTGAGTGCGAGAGTCTACCTTTGATTGTCTCCCTGGGCACGAGGCGCAAGATGATTGGCTCTCCGTCCTCACGACGCCCCGTGGCCTTGTATATGTGAGTGAGAGAGTCTACCTTTGATTGTCTCCCTGGGCACGAGGCGCAAGATGATTGGCTCTCCGTCCTCACGACGCCACGTGACGCGGGGAGGGGGATGCCCCGTGGCCTTGTATATGTGAGTGAGAGAGTCTACCTTTGATTGTCTCCCTGGGCACGAGGCGCAAGATGATTGGCTCTCCGTCCTCACGACGCCACGTGACGCGGGGAGGGGGATGCCCCGTGGCCTTGTATATGTGAGTGAGAGAGTCTACCTTTGATTGTCTCCCTGGGCACGAGGCGCAAGATGATTGGCTCTCCGTCCTCACGACGCCACGTGACGCGGGGAGGGGGATGCCCCGTGGCCTTGTATATGTGAGTGAGAGAGTCTACCTTTGATTGTCTCCCTGGGCACGAGGCGCAAGATGATTGGCTCTCCGTCCTCACGCCGCCACGTGACGCGGGGAGGGGGACGCCCCGTGGCCTTGTATATGTGAGTGAGAGAGTCTACCTTTGATTGTCTCCCTGGGCACGAGGCGCAAGATGATTGGCTCTCCGTCCTCACGACGCCACGTGACGCGGAGAGGGGGATGCCCCGTGGCCTTGTATATGTGAGTGCGAGAGTCTACCTTTGATTGTCTCCCTGGGCACGAGGCGCAAGATGATTGGCTCTCCGTCCTCACGACGCCCCGTGGCCTTGTATATGTGAGTGAGAGAGTCTACCTTTGATTGTCTCCCTGGGCACGAGGCGCAAGATGATTGGCTCTCCGTCCTCACGACGCCACGTGACGCGGGGAGGGGGATGCCCCGTGGCCTTGTATATGTGAGTGAGAGAGTCTACCTTTGATTGTCTCCCTGGGCACGAGGCGCAAGATGATTGGCTCTCCGTCCTCAAGACGCCACGTGACGCGGGGAGGGGGATGCCCCGTGGCCTTGTATATGTGAGTGAGAGAGTCTACCTTTGATTGTCTCCCTGGGCACGAGGCGCAAGATGATTGGCTCGCCGTCCTCACGACGCCACGTGACGCGGGGAGGGGGATGCCCCGTGGCCTTGTATATGTGAGTGAGAGAGAGTCTACCTTTGATTGTCTCCCTGGGCACGAGGCGCAAGATGATTGGCTCGCCGTCCTCACGACGCCACGTGACGCGGGGAGGGGGATGCCTCGTGGCCTTGTATATGTGAGTGAGAGAGTCTACCTTTGATTGTCTCCCTGGGCACGAGGCGCAAGATGATTGGCTCTCCGTCCTCACGACGCCACGTGACGCGGGGAGGGGGATGCCCCGTGGCCTTGTATATGTGAGTGAGAGAGTCTACCTTTGATTGTCTCCCTGGGCACGAGGCGCAAGATGAATGGCTCTCCGTCCTCACGACGCCCCGTGGCCTTGTATATGTGAGTGAGAGAGTCTACCTTTGATTGTCTCCCTGGGCACGAGGCGCAAGATGATTGGCTCGCCGTCCTCACGACGCCACGTGACGCGGGGCGGGGGATGCCCCGTGGCCTTGTATATGTGAGTGAGAGAGTCTACCTTTGATTGTCTCCCTGGGCACGAGGCGCAAGATGATTGGCTCTCCGTCCTCACGACGCCACGTGACGCGGGGAGGGGGATGCCCCGTGGCCTTGTATATGTGAGTGAGAGAGTCTACCTTTGATTGTCTCCCTGGGCACGAGGCGCAAGATGATTGGCTCGCCGTCCTCACGACGCCACGTGACGCGGGGAGGGGGATGCCCCGTGGCCTTGTATATGTGAGTGAGAGAGTCTACCTTTGATTGTCTCCCTGGGCACGAGGCGCAAGATGATTGGCTCGCCGTCCTCACGACGCCACGTGACGCGGGGAGGGGGATGCCCCGTGGCCTTGTATATGTGAGTGAGAGAGTCTACCTTTGATTGTCTCCCTGGGCACGAGGCGCAAGATGATTGGCTCTCCGTCCTCACGACGCCACGTGACGCGGGGAGGGGGATGCCCCGTGGCCTTGTATATGTGAGTGAGAGAGTCTACCTTTGATTGTCTCCCTGGGCACGAGGCGCAAGATGATTGGCTCTCAGTCCTCACGACGCCAAGTGACGCGGGGAGGGGGATGCCCCGTGGCCTTGTATATGTGAGTGAGAGAGTCTACCTTTGATTGTCTCCCTGGGCACGAGGCGCAAGATGATTGGCTCTCCGTCTTCTCGACGCCACGTGACGCGGGGAGGGGGATGCCCCGTGGCCTTGTATATGTGAGTGAGAGAGTCTACCTTTGATTGTCTCCCTGGGCACGAGGCGCAAGATGATTGGCTCGCCGTCCTCACGACGCCACGTGACGCGGGGAGGGGGATGCCCCGTGGCCTTGTATATGTGAGTGAGAGAGTCTACCTTTGATTGTCTCCCTGGGCACGAGGCGCAAGATGATTGGCTCTCCGTCCTCACGACGCCACGTGACGCGGGGAGGGGGATGCCCCGTGGCCTTGTATATGTGAGTGAGAGAGTCTACCTTTGATTGTCTCCCTGGGCACGAGGCGCAAGATGATTGGCTCTCCGTCCTCACGATGCCCCGTGGCCTTGTATATGTGAGTGAGAGAGTCTACCTTTGATTGTCTCCCTGGGCACGAGGCGCAAGATGATTGGCTCGCCGTCCTCACGACGCCACGTGATGCGGGGAGGGGGATGCCCCGTGGCCTTGTATATGTGAGTGAGAGAGTCTACCTTTGATTGTCTCCCTGGGCACGAGGCGCAAGATGATTGGCTCTCCGTCCTCACGACGCCACGTGACGCGGGGAGGGGGATGCCCCGTGGCCTTGTATATGTGAGTGAGAGAGTCTACCTTTGATTGTCTCCCTGGGCACGAGGCGCAAGATGATTGGCTCGCCGTCCTCACGACGCCACGTGACGCGAGGCGGGGGATGCCCCGTGGCCTTGTATATGTGAGTGAGAGAGTCTACCTTTGATTGTCTCCCTGGGCACGAGGCGCAAGATGATTGGCTTTCCGTCCTCACGACGCCACGTGACGCGGGGAGGGGGATGCCCCGTGGCCTTGTATATGTGAGTGAGAGAGTCTACCTTTGATTGTCTCCCTGGGCACGAGGCGCAAGATGATTGGCTCTCCGTCCTCACGACGCCACGTGACGCGGGGAGGGGGATGCCCCGTGGCCTTGTATATGTGAGTGAGAGAGTCTACCTTTGATTGTCTCCCTGGGCACGAGGCGCAAGATGATTGGCTCTCCGTCCTCACGACGCCACGTGACGCGGGGAGGGGGACGCCCCGTGGCCTTGTATATGTGAGTGAGAGAGTCTACCTTTGATTGTCTCCCTGGGCACGAGGCGCAAGATGATTGGCTCTCCGTCCTCACGACGCCACGTGACGCGGGGAGGGGGACGCCCCGTGGCCTTGTATATGTGAGTGAGAGAGTCTACCTTTGATTGTCTCCCTGGGCACGAGGCTTAAGATGATTGGCTCGCCGTCCTCACGACGCCACGTGACGCGGGGAGGGGGATGCCCCGTGGCCTTGTATATGTGAGTGAGAGAGTCTACCTTTGATTGTCTCCCTGGGCACGAGGCGCAAGATGATTGGCTCGCCGTCCTCACGACGCCCCGTGGCCTTGTATATGTGAGTGAGAGAGTCTACCTTTGATTGTCTCCCTGGGCACGAGGCGCAAGATGATTGGCTCGCCGTCCTCACGACGCCACGTGACGCGGGGAGGGGGATGCCCCGTAGCCTTGTATATGTGAGTGAGAGAGTCTACCTTTGATTGTCTCCCTGGGCACGAGGCGCAAGATGATTGGCTCGCCGTCCCCACGACGCCACGTGACGCGGGGAGGGGGATGCCCCGTGGCCTTGTATATGTGAGTGAGAGAGTCTACCTTTGATTGTCTCCCTGGGCACGAGGCGCAAGATGATTGGCTCGCCGTCCTCACGACGCCCCGTGGCCTTGTATATGTGAGTGAGAGAGTCTACCTTTGATTGTCTCCCTGGGCACGAGGCGCAAGATGATTGGCTCGCCGTCCTCACGACGCCACGTGACGCGGGGAGGGGGATGCCCCGTGGCCTTGTATATGTGAGTGAGAGAGTCTACCTTTGATTGTCTCCCTGGGCACGAGGCGCAAGATGATTGGCTCTCCGTCCTCACGACGCCACGTGACGCGGGGAGGGGGATGCCCCGTGGCCTTGTATATGTGAGTGATAGAGTCTACCTTTGATTGTCTCCCTGGGCACGAGGCGCAAGATGATTGGCTCGCCGTCCTCACGACGCCACGTGACGCGGGGAGGGGGATGCCCCGTGGCCTTGTATATGTGAGTGAGAGAGTCTACCTTTGATTGTCTCCCTGGGCACGAGGCGCAAGATGATTGGCTCTCCGTCCTCACGACGCCACGTGACGCGGGGAGGGGGATGCCCCGTGGCGTTGTATATGTGAGTGAGAGAGTCTACCTTTGATTGTCTCCCTGGGCACGAGGCGCAAGATGATTGGCTCTCCGTCCTCACGACGCCACGTGACGCGGGGCGGGGGATGCCCCGTGGCCTTGTATATGTGAGTGAGAGAGTCTACCTTTGATTGTCTCCCTGGGCACGAGGCGCAAGATGATTGGCTCTCCGTCCTCACGACGCCACGTGACGCGGGGAGGGGGATGCCCCGTGGCCTTGTATATGTGAGTGAGAGAGTCTACCTTTGATTGTCTCCCTGGGCACGAGGCGCAAGATGATTGGCTCTCCGTCCTCACGATGCCCCGTGGCCTTGTATGTGTGAGTGAGAGAGTCTACCTTTGATTGTCTCCCTGGGCACGAGGCGCAAGATGATTGGCTCGCCGTCCTCACGACGCCCCGTGGCCTTGTATATGTGAGTGAGAGAGTCTACCTTTGATTGTCTCCCTGGGCACGAGGCGCAAGATGATTGGCTCTCCGTCCTCACGGCGCCACGTGACGCGAGGAGGGGGATGCCCCGTGGCCTTGTATATGTGAGTGAGAGAGTCTACCTTTGATTGTCTCCCTGGGCACGAGGCGCAAGATGATTGGCTCTCCGTCCTCACGACGCCACGTGACGCGGGGCGGGGGATGCCCCGTGGCCTTGTATATGTGAGTGAGAGAGTCTACCTTTGATTGTCTCCCTGGGCACGAGGCGCAAGATGATTGGCTCTCCGTCCTCACGACGCCACGTGACGCGAGGAGGGGGATGCCCCGTGGCCTTGTATATGTGAGTGAGAGAGTCTACCTTTGATTGTCTCCCTGGGCACGAGGCGCAAGATGATTGGCTCGCCGTCCTCACGACGCCCCGTGACGCGAGGCGGGGGATGCCCCGTGGCCTTGTATATGTGAGTGAGAGAGTCTACCTTTGATTGTCTCCCTGGGCACGAGGCGCAAGATGATTGGCTCTCCGTCCTCACGACGCCACGTGACGCGGGGCGGGGGATGCCCCGTGGCCTTGTATATGTGAGTGAGAGAGTCTACCTTTGATTGTCTCCCTGGGCACGAGGCGCAAGATGATTGGCTCGCCGTCCTCACGACGCCCCGTGACGCGGGGAGGGGGATGCCCCGTGGCCTTGTATATGTGAGCGAGAGAGTCTACCTTTGATTGTCTCCCTGGGCACGAGGCGCAAGATGATTGGCTCTCCGTCCTCACGACGCCCCGTGGCCTTGTATATGTGAGTGAGAGAGTCTACCTTTGATTGTCTCCCTGGGCACGAGGCGCAAGATGATTGGCTCGCCGTCCTCACGACGCCACGTGACGCGGGGAGGGGGATGCCCCGTGGCCTTGTATATGTGAGCGAGAGAGTCTACCTTTGATTGTCTCCCTGGGCACGAGGCGCAAGATGATTGGCTCTCCGTCCTCACGACGCCCCGTGGCCTTGTATATGTGAGTGAGAGAGTCTACCTTTGATTGTCTCCCTGGGCACGAGGCGCAAGATGATTGGCTCTCCGTCCTCACGACGCCACGTGACGCGGGGAGGGGGATGCCCCGTGGCCTTGTATATGTGAGCGAGAGAGTCTACCTTTGATTGTCTCCCTGGGCACGAGGCGCAAGATGATTGGCTCTCCGTCCTCACGACGCCCCGTGGCCTTGTATATGTGAGTGAGAGAGTCTACCTTTGATTGTCTCCCTGGGCACGAGGCGCAAGATGATTGGCTCGCCGTCCTCACGACGCCCCGTGGCCTTGTATATGTGAGTGAGAGAGTCTACCTTTGATTGTCTCCCTGGGCACGAGGCGCAAGATGATTGGCTCTCCGTCCTCACGACGCCACGTGACGCGGGGAGGGGGATGCCCCGTGGCCTTGTATATGTGAGTGAGAGAGTCTACCTTTGATTGTCTCCCTGGGCACGAGGCGCAAGATGATTGGCTCTCCGTCCTCACGACGCCACGTGACGCGGGGCGGGGGATGCCCCGTGGCCTTGTATATGTGAGTGAGAGAGTCTACCTTTGATTGTCTCCCTGGGCACGAGGCGCAAGATGATTGGCTCGCCGTCCTCACGACGCCACGTGACGCGGGGCGGGGGATGCCCCGTGGCCTTGTATATGTGAGTGAGAGAGTCTACCTTTGATTGTCTCCCTGGGCACGAGGCGCAAGATGATTGGCTCTCCGTCCTCACGACGCCACGTGACGCGGGGCGGGGGATGCCCCGTGGCCTTGTATATGTGAGTGAGAGAGTCTACCTTTGATTGTCTCCCTGGGCACGAGGCGCAAGATGATTGGCTCGCCGTCCTCACGACGCCACGTGACGCGGGGAGGGGGATGCCCCGTGGCCTTGTATATGTGAGTGAGAGAGTCTACTTTTGATTGTCTCCCTGGGCACGAGGCGCAAGATGATTGGCTCGCCGTCCTCACGACGCCACGTGACGCGGGGAGGGGGATGCCCCGTGGCCTTGTTTATGTGAGTGAGAGAGTCTACCTTTGATTGTCTCCCTGGGCACGAGGCGCAAGATGATTGGCTCGCCGTCCTCACGACGCCACGTGACGCGGGGAGGGGGATGCCCCGTGGCCTTGTATATGTGAGTGAGAGAGTCTACCTTTGATTGTCTCCCTGGGCACGAGGCGCAAGATGATTGGCTCTCCGTCCTCACGACGCCACGTGACGCGGGGAGGGGGATGCCCCGTGGCCTTGTATATGTGAGTGAGAGAGTCTACCTTTGATTGTCTCCCTGGGCACGAGGCGCAAGATGATTGGCTCGCCGTCCTCACGACGCCCCGTGACGCGGGGCGGGGGATGCCCCGTGGCCTTGTATATGTGAGTGAGAGAGTCTACCTTTGATTGTCTCCCTGGGCACGAGGCGCAAGATGATTGGCTCTCCGTCCTCACGACGCCACGTGACGCGGGGAGGGGGATGCCCCGTGGCCTTGTATATGTGAGTGAGAGAGTCTACCTTTGATTGTCTCCCTGGGCACGAGGCGCAAGATGATTGGCTCGCCGTCCTCACGACGCCCCGTGACGCGGGGCGGGGGATGCCCCGTGGCCTTGTATATGTGAGTGAGAGAGTCTACCTTTGATTGTCTCCCTGGGCACGAGGCGCAAGATGATTGGCTCGCCGTCCTCACGACGCCACGTGACGCGGGGAGGGGGATGCCCCGTGGCCTTGTATATGTGAGTGAGAGAGTCTACCTTTGATTGTCTCCCTGGGCACGAGGCGCAAGATGATTGGCTCTCCGTCCTCACGATGCCCCGTGGCCTTGTATATGTGAGTGAGAGAGTCTACCTTTGATTGTCTCCCTGGGCACGAGGCGCAAGATGATTGGCTCTCCGTCCTCACGACGCCACGTGACGCGGGGAGGGGGATGCCCCGTGGCCTTGTATATGTGAGTGAGAGAGTCTACCTTTGATTGTCTCCCTGGGCACGAGGCGCAAGATGATTGGCTCTCCGTCCTCACGACGCCACGTGACGCGGGGAGGGGGATGCCCCGTGGCCTTGTATATGTGAGTGAGAGAGTCTACCTTTGATTGTCTCCCTGGGCACGAGGCGCAAGATGATTGGCTCTCCGTCCTCACGACGCCACGTGACGCGGGGAGGGGGATGCCCCGTGGCCTTGTATATGTGAGTGAGAGAGTCTACCTTTGATTGTCTCCCTGGGCACGAGGCGCAAGATGATTGGCTCGCCGTCCTCACGACGCCCCGTGGCCTTGTATATGTGAGTGAGAGAGTCTACCTTTGATTGTCTCCCTGGGCACGAGGCGCAAGATGATTGGCTCTCCGTCCTCACGACGCCACGTGACGCGGGGAGGGGGATGCCCCGTGGCCTTGTATATGTGAGTGAGAGAGTCTACCTTTGATTGTCTCCCTGGGCACGAGGCGCAAGATGATTGGCTCTCCGTCCTCACGACGCCACGTGACGCGGGGCGGGGGATGCCCCGTGGCCTTGTATATGTGAGTGAGAGAGTCTACCTTTGATTGTCTCCCTGGGCACGAGGCGCAAGATGATTGGCTCTCCGTCCTCACGACGCCCCGTGACGCGGGGAGGGGGATGCCCCGTGGCCTTGTATATGTGAGTGAGAGAGTGTACCTTTGATTGTCTCCCTGGGCACGAGGCGCAAGATGATTGGCTCGCCGTCCTCACGACGCCACGTGACGCGGGGAGGGGGATGCCTCGTGGCCTTGTATATGTGAGTGAGAGAGTGTACCTTTGATTGTCTCCCTGGGCACGAGGCGCAAGATGATTGGCTCTCCGTCCTCACGACGCCCCGTGGCCTTGTATATGTGAGTGAGAGAGTCTACCTTTGATTGTCTCCCTGGGCACGAGGCGCAAGATGATTGGCTCTCCGTCCTCACGACGCCACGTGACGCGGGGAGGGGGATGCCCCGTGGCCTTGTATATGTGAGTGAGAGAGTCTACCTTTGATTGTCTCCCTGGGCACGAGGCGCAAGATGATTGGCTCTCCGTCCTCACGACGCCCCGTGGCCTTGTATATGTGAGTGAGAGAGTCTACCTTTGATTGTCTCCCTGGGCACGAGGCGCAAGATGATTGGCTCTCCGTCCTCACGACGCCACGTGACGCGGGGAGGGGGATGCCCCGTGGCCTTGTATATGTGAGTGAGAGAGTCTACCTTTGATTGTCTCCCTGGGCACGAGGCGCAAGATGATTGGCTCGCCGTCCTCACGACGCCACGTGACGCGGGGAGGGGGATGCCCCGTGGCCTTGTATATGTGAGTGAGAGAGTCTACCTTTGATTGTCTCCCTGGGCACGAGGCGCAAGATGATTGGCTCTCCGTCCTCACGACGCCACGTGACGCGGGGAGGGGGATGCCCCGTGGCCTTGTATATGTGAGTGAGAGAGTCTACCTTTGATTGTCTCCCTGGGCACGAGGCGCAAGATGATTGGCTCGCCGTCCTCACGACGCCACGTGACGCGGGGAGGGGGATGCCCCGTGGCCTTGTATATGTGAGTGAGAGAGTCTACCTTTGATTGTCTCCCTGGGCACGAGGCGCAAGATGATTGGCTCGCCGTCCTCACGACGCCACGTGACGCGGGGAGGGGGATGCCCCGTGGCCTTGTATATGTGAGTGAGAGAGTCTACCTTTGATTGTCTCCCTGGGCACGAGGCGCAAGATGATTGGCTCGCCGTCCTCACGACGCCACGTGACGCGGGGAGGGGGATGCCTCGTGGCCTTGTATATGTGAGTGAGAGAGTCTACCTTTGATTGTCTCCCTGGGCACGAGGCGCAAGATGATTGGCTCTCCGTCCTCACGACGCCCCGTGGCCTTGTATATGTGAGTGAGAGAGTCTACCTTTGATTGTCTCCCTGGGCACGAGGCGCCAGATGATTGGCTCTCCGTCCTCACGACGCCACGTGACGCGGGGAGGGGGATGCCCCGTGGCCTTGTATATGTGAGTGAGAGAGTCTACCTTTGATTGTCTCCCTGGGCACGAGGCGCAAGATGATTGGCTCTCCGTCCTCACGACGCCCCGTGGCCTTGTATATGTGAGTGAGAGAGTCTACCTTTGATTGTCTCCCTGGGCACGAGGCGCCAGATGATTGGCTCTCCGTCCTCACGACGCCACGTGACGCGGGGAGGGGGATGCCCCGTGGCCTTGTATATGTGAGTGAGAGAGTCTACCTTTGATTGTCTCCCTGGGCACGAGGCGCAAGATGATTGGCTCTCCGTCCTCACGACGCCACGTGACGCGGGGAGGGGGATGCCCCGTGGCCTTGTATATGTGAGTGAGAGAGTCTACCTTTGATTGTCTCCCTGGGCACGAGGCGCAAGATGATTGGCTCTCCGTCCTCACGACGCCACGTGACGCGGGGAGGGGGATGCCCCGTGGCCTTGTATATGTGAGTGAGAGAGTCTACCTTTGATTGTCTCCCTGGGCACGAGGCGCAAGATGATTGGCTCTCCGTCCTCACGACGCCACGTGACGCGGGGAGGGGGATGCCCCGTGGCCTTGTATATGTGAGTGAGAGAGTCTACCTTTGATTGTCTCCCTGGGCACGAGGCGCAAGATGATTGGCTCTCCGTCCTCACGACGCCACGTGACGCGGGGAGGGGGACGCCCCGTGGCCTTGTATATGTGAGTGAGAGAGTCTACCTTTGATTGTCTCCCTGGGCACGAGGCGCAAGATGATTGGCTCTCCGTCCTCACGACGCCACGTGACGCGGGGAGGGGGATGCCCCGTGGCCTTGTATATGTGAGTGAGAGAGTCTACCTTTGATTGTCTCCCTGGGCACGAGGCGCAAGATGATTGGCTCTCCGTCTTCACGACGCCACGTGACGCGGGGAGGGGGATGCCCCGTGGCCTTGTATATGTGAGTGAGAGAGTCTACCTTTGATTGTCTCCCTGGGCACGAGGCGCAAGATGATTGGCTCGCCGTCCTCACGACGCCACGTGACGCGGGGAGGGGGATGCCCCGTGGCCTTGTATATGTGAGTGAGAGAGTCTACCTTTGATTGTCTCCCTGGGCACGAGGCGCAAGATGATTGGCTCTCCGTCCTCACGACGCCACGTGACGCGGGGAGGGGGATGCCCCGTGGCCTTGTATATGTGAGTGAGAGAGTCTACCTTTGATTGTCTCCCTGGGCACGAGGCGCAAGATGATTGGCTCTCCGTCTTCACGACGCCACGTGACGCGGGGAGGGGGATGCCCCGTGGCCTTGTATATGTGAGTGAGAGAGTCTACCTTTGATTGTCTCCCTGGGCACGAGGCGCAAGATGATTGGCTCTCCGTCCTCACGACGCCACGTGACGCGGGGAGGGGGATGCCCCGTGGCCTTGTATATGTGAGTGAGAGAGTCTACCTTTGATTGTCTCCCTGGGCACGAGGCGCAAGATGATTGGCTCTCCGTCCTCACGACGCCACGTGACGCGGGGAGGGGGATGCCCCGTGGCCTTGTATATGTGAGTGAGAGAGTCTACCTTTGATTGTCTCCCTGGGCACGAGGCGCAAGATGATTGGCTCCCCGTCCTCACGACGCCACGTGACGCGGGGAGGGGGATGCCCCGTGGCCTTGTATCTGTGAGTGAGAGAGTCTACCTTTGATTGTCTCCCTGGGCACGAGGCGCAAGATGATTGGCTCTCCGTCCTCACGACGCCACGTGACGCAAGGAGGGGGATGCCCCGTGGCCTTGTATATGTGAGTGAGAGAGTCTACCTTTGATTGTCTCCCTGGGCACGAGGCGCAAGATGATTGGCTCGCCGTCCTCACGACGCCACGTGACGCGGGGAGGGGGATGCCCCGTGGCCTTGTATATGTGAGTGAGAGAGTCTACCTTTGATTGTCTCCCTGGGCACGAGGCGCAAGATGATTGGCTCTCCGTCCTCACGACGCCACGTGACGCGGGGAGGGGGATGCCCCGTGGCCTTGTATATGTGAGTGAGAGAGTCTACCTTTGATTGTCTCCCTGGGCACGAGGCGCAAGATGATTGGCTCTCCGTCCTCACGACGCCACGTGACGCGGGGAGGGGGATGCCCCGTGGCCTTGTATATGTGAGTGAGAGAGTCTACCTTTGATTGTCTCCCTGGGCACGAGGCGCAAGATGATTAGCTCTCCGTCCTCACGACGCCACGTGACGCGGGGAGGGGGATGCCCCGTGGCCTTGTATATGTGAGTGAGAGAGTCTACCTTTGATTGTCTCCCTGGGCACGAGGCGCAAGATGATTGGCTCTCCGTCCTCACGACGCCACGTGACGCGGGGAGGGGGATGCCCCGTGGCCTTGTATATGTGAGTGAGAGAGTCTACCTTTGATTGTCTCCCTGGGCTCGAGGCGCAAGATGATTGGCTCTCCGTCCTCACGACGCCACGTGACGCGGGGAGGGGGATGCCCCGTGGCCTTGTATATGTGAGTGAGAGAGTCTTCCTTTGATTGTCTCCCTGGGCACGAGGCGCAAGATGATTGGCTCTCCGTCCTCACGACGCCACGTGACGCGGGGAGGGGGATGCCCCGTGGCCTTGTATATGTGAGTGAGAGAGTCTTCCTTTGATTGTCTCCCTGGGCACGAGGCGCAAGATGATTGGCTCTCCGTCCTCACGACGCCACGTGACGCGGGGAGGGGGATGCCCCGTGGCCTTGTATATGTGAGTGAGAGAGTCTACCTTTGATTGTCTCCCTGGGCACGAGGCGCAAGATGATTGGCTCTCCGTCCTCACGACGCCACGTGACGCGGGGAGGGGGATGCCCCGTGGCCTTGTATATGTGAGTGAGAGAGTCTACCTTTGATTGTCTCCCTGGGCACGAGGCGCAAGATGATTGGCTCTCCGTCCTCACGACGCCACGTGACGCGGGGAGGGGGATGCCCCGTGGCCTTGTATATGTGAGTGAGAGAGTCTTCCTTTGATTGTCTCCCTGGGCACGAGGCGCAAGATGATTGGCTCTCCGTCCTCACGACGCCACGTGACGCGGGGAGGGGGATGCCCCGTGGCCTTGTATATGTGAGTGAGAGAGTCTACCTTTGATTGTCTCCCTGGGCACGAGGCGCAAGATGATTGGCTCTCCGTCCTCACGACGCCACGTGACGCGGGGAGGGGGATGCCCCGTGGCCTTGCAAGCCAAGGTCGCGTTGTCTCCTTCCTGCGCAGCCATGTCTGCGCTGCTCTCGTCGTTCACAATGTCCGGCGGAACTGCCAACATAATAAACTGGTTACTCTAAAGTGAAGAAGTACCAAGATGGGACCGTTTCATTTTAAATGTTCACTTTTAAAGACACCAATGGAACCACTCGAATCCCCACCCACACATTTCGAATTTTGAACTTGAAGGAAACCTAACGTTCGTACATATTATACTTTTTGGACTGGCTACACAATCCCCTCTCTGTATTTCCCTCTCTACAAACCATGCTAATTCCGGTTAAAAAACATTTAGATACATACTTAGTGTAGACTGGTTGATATGTAGAATTACTTGTGTTGGTGCATATTTAATGACCAGTAATCAAATAAAAGGGTAAACGAGGCAAATATTATGTGGTTTGAAAATGTAAGACCCGAGGAAAAGTGGAACACATTTGGTTTTTGACAAAGACAGTAAATATACCGAGAATTAATTAATTGATAGTCGAGCAGTTTATGAATTTTGAATTCATTTAGCTATATTACGTCTAAAATAGAGATAGAGTGAAAAGAAAACTTCTCTAAAGTCTAGTTTAAGTGTCCAGGCTCTTTCTGCACTTATAACTCAGACGGTTTCTCCATTCTTTAAGAATTGCATCGTGAATGTCTATTGTTTTTGTAACTTTGAGCAAAATTTCTCTCTGATATAAATACTGAATTCACGAGGAAATGGAACGACAATATTCTTCTCTGCAAATATAATGGCTTGATTTTAAGCAGCAAAAATCAACATACATCTAAATATTTAGTACTCTTACTTTATAATGTGACGTATGGAATGCAACTACTGTCAATTATGATATGACGGTAAGACCATATCTTACGTTGAGCTGCATGATTCGCTTAAAACAAATAAGTTATTTTAATGTCCTGTCGATTGGATCTAGGTTTTTAAAGTTAGAAACTTACAAACTTTAATATAATTACATTTCCAAGCATATTGTTACAACTAGCCACCTATTTTATTAGTTCACAAGTGATTTAACCACCAAGGCTCAAAAAGAAAGAAACAAAGTATGTTTTTACAACGTAGATATTAATAATTGTGCCGAAGGGAATTCAAGAGGGTCGTATTGAAGAGTGAGACAAAATTAAATATTTCCCACGTTTTCATCAGAACTACCTTCGAGCACCAATAAACTCGCTTTGAGTTAGTAAACTATAAACACAGCAAGAAATCAATGCGCTCTGGTATCAGTCATGTTTATGATTTTATCTGTCATTAACCTATTCACCTTCACCTTCAACTATCACTCATCATCTTGATTAGCATGGTTACCAAATGATGAAACGTGAAACCTATACATCACATTATGCTCAAGCCGTATCAGGAAATTAACAACGAAGGGTAGTTTCTATCAAAGAAACGGCAAGTGCTCGGATTAAATGAAGTACAACAAACGGCCAAGCTTCTATGTACTTGTTAACAAAATTATACCTCGTTCGCTCTGAGGAAGCAACGTTATCATTGAAAACGTGGTTCTATTTAATGTCGTCTGGAAAACATAAAGGTGTGTTAATGCTAGTCGGGTCTTGTAAATATAAGTGGCTGTTGGTCGTGAGTTTTTATCACCAGTCGTAAAATGTAGAGCGATGCACGGCTCGTTTATGGTCGCTCACATATTCGCGCACATACAAGATTATGTCGAACACATTACAAAAATGCAAAGTTTGACAATGTTTCTTGCAAGATATTAATTTTTGAAATTGACTTGTTATTTTTGTATGAATTTCACATCTGTATTTAATTCCAGCGATCAGAAGTCATGGGGCACCGTCTGCAGAGTAATTGTTCAGAGTAGCGTACGCTAGAACCGCACATTCTTTCAAAAGTTTACCCGCATTGGTTTATTTGTTTGGAGTTAGTCGAGTCAACAGTTCTTGTTTGCATCTGGGACAGTTGGAAACCTGGTTCCGTTGAAACAAGAACGATGCCACTTGTAAACATTTGCAGCAGACGTCATCTTGAAGTAAACTGAACTCGCATTGCTCGATTTGTTGTCAATTAGTTTATAATAATCTAGGATTATCTCAAAGCTAGAATAATTTCATCTGCAAAACACTCGATATAATGAAATTGTTAAAGTACAATGACACAGATTATTCAGCCCACTAACTGTGTATCGTCGTATTCGAGAACTTTCCCAGTTACTTTCGATGCCCACTAATTAAAAGTGTATCGTCGTATTCGAGAACTTTCCCAATTACTTTCGATGCCCACTAATTGAGTGTATATCGTCGTATTCGAGAACTTTCCCAATTACTTTCGATGTCCAATAATTGAGTGTGTATCGTCGTATTCGAGAACTTTCCCAGTTACTTTCGATGCCCACTAATTGAGTGTGTATCGTCGTATTCGAGAACTTTCCCAATTACTTTCGATGCCCACTAATTGAGTGTGTATCGTCGTATTCGAGAACTTTCCCAATTACTTTCGATGCTCACTAATTGAGTGTATATCGTCGTATTCGAGAACTTTCCCAATTACTTTCGATGCCCACTAATTGAGTGTATATCGTCGTATTCGAGAACTTTCCCAATTACTTTCGATGCCCAATAATTGAGTGTGTATCGTCGTATTCTAGAACTTTCTCAGTTACTTTCGGTGCACACTAATTGAGTGTATATCGTCGTCTTCGAGAACTTTCTCAGTTACTTTCGGTGCACACTAATTGAGTGTGTATCGTCGTCTTCGAGAACATTCCTAGTTACTATCGATGCCGACTAATTGAGTGTGTATCGTCGTATTCTAGAACTTTCTCAGTTACTTGCGGTGCACACTAATTGAGTGTATATCGTCGTCTTCGAGAACTTTCTCAGTTACTTTCGGTGCACACTAATTGAGTGTGTATCGTCGTCTTCGAGAACATTCCTAGTTACTTTCGATGCCGACTAATTGAGTGTGTATCGTCGTATTCGAGAACTTTCTCAGTTACTTTCGGTGCACACTAATTGAGTGTATATCGTCGTCTTCGAGAACTTTCTCAGTTACTTTCGGTGCACACTAATTGAGTGTATATCGTCGTCTTCGAGAACTTTCTCAGTTACTTTCGGTGCACACTAATTGAGTGTGTATCGTCGTCTTCGAGAACATTCCTAGTTACTTTCGGTGCACACTAATTGAGTGTGTATCGTCGTATTCGAGAACATTCCTAGTTATTTTCGATGCCGACTAATTGAGTGTGTATCGTCGTATTCGAGAACTTTCCCAGTTACTTTCGATGCCCACTAAGTGAGTGTATATCGTCGTATTCGAGAACTTTCCAAATCACCCTCAATGCCCACTAATTGAGTGTGTATCGTCGTATTCGAGAACTTACCCAATTACTTTCGATGTCCAATATTGAGTGTGTATCGTCGTATTCGAGAACTTGCTCAGTTACTTTCGATGCACACTAATTGAGTGTGTATCGTCGTCTTCGAGAACATTCCTAGTTACTTTCGGTGCACACTAAATGAGTGTATATCGTCGTATTCGAGAACATTCCTAGTTACTTTTGATACCCACTAATTGAGTGTGTATCGTCGTATTCGAGAACTTTCTCAGTAACTTTCGGTGCACACTAATTGAGTGTGTATCGTCGTATTCGAGAACTTTCCCAGTTACTTTTGATGCCCGCTAATTGAGTGTGTATCGTCGTATTCGAGAACTTTCTCAGTAACTTTCGGTGCACACTAATTGAGTGTGTATCGTCGTATTCGAGAACTTTCTCAGTTACTTTCGATGCCCACTAATTGAGTGTGTATCGTCGTATTCGAGAACTTTCTCAGTAACTTTCGGTGCACACTAATTGAGTGTATATCGTCGTATTCGAGAACATTCCTAGTTACTTTCGATGCCCACTAATTGAGTGTGTATCGTCGTATTCGAGAACTTTCTCAGTTACTTTCGATGCCCTTTAATTGAGTGCGTATCGTCGTATTCGAGAACTTTCCCAGTTACTTTCGATGCCCACTAATTGAGTGTGTATTGTCGTATTCGAGAACTTTCTCAGTTACTTTCGGTGCACACTAATTGAGTGTATATCGTCGTATTCGAGAACATTCCTAGTTACTTTTGATGCCCACTAATTGAGTGTGTATCGTCGTATTCGAGAACTTTCTCAGTTACTTTCGATGCCCTTTAATTGAGTGCGTATCGTCGTATTCGAGAACTTTCCCAGTTACTTTCGATGCCCACTAATTGAGTGTGTATTGTCGTATTCGAGAACTTTCTCAGTAACTTTCGGTGCACACTAATTGAGTGTGTATCGTCGTATTCGAAAACTTTCCCAGTTACTTTTGATGCCCACTAATTGAGTGCGTATCGTCGTATTCGAGAACTTTCTCAGTTACTTTCGGTGCACACTAATTGAGTGTGTATCGTCGTATTCGAGAACTTTCCCAGTTACTTTCGATGCACACTAATTGAGTGTGTATCGTCGTCTTCGAGAACATTCCTAGTTACTTTCGGTGCACACTAATTAAGTGTATATCGTCGTATTCGAGAACATTCCTAGTTACTTTCGATGCCGACTAATTGAGTGTGTATCGTCGTATTCGAGAACTTTCTCAGTAACTTTCGGTGCACACTAATTGAGTGTGTATCGTCGTATTCGAGAACTTTCTCAGTTACTTTCGATGCCCACTAATTGAGTGTGTATCGTCGTATTCGAGAACTTTTCCAGTTACTTTCGATGCCCACTAATTGAGTGCGTATCGTCGTATTCGAGAACTTTCTCAGTTACTTTCGATGCACACTAATTGAGTGTGTATCGTCGTATTCTAGAACTTTCTCAATTACCCTCAATGTACACTAATTGAGTGTGTATCGTCGTATTTGAGAACTTTCTCAGTTACTTTCGATGCACACTAATTGAGTGTGTATCGTCGTATTCGAGAACTTTCCAAATTACCCTCAATGTACACTAATTGAGTGCGTATCGTCGTATCGAGAACTTACCCAATTACTTTTGATGCCCACTAATTGAGTGTGTATCGTCGTATTCGAGAACTTTCCAAATTACCCTCAATGTACACTAATTGAGTGCGTATCGTCGTATCGAGAACTTTCCTAGTTACTTTTGATGCCCACTAATTGATTGCGTATCGTCGTATTCTAGAACTTTCCTAGTTACTTTTGATGCCCACTAATTGAGTGTGTATCGTCGTATTCGAGAACTTTCCAGATCACCCTCAATGCACACTAATTGAGTGTGTATCGTCGTATCGAGAACTTTCCTAGTTACTTTCGATGCCCACTAATTGAGTGCGTATCGTCGTATTCGAGAACTTTCCCAGTTACTTTCGATGCCCACTAATTGAGTGTGTATCGTCGTATTCGAGAGCTTTCTCAGTTACTTTCGGTGCACACTTATTGAGTGTGTATCGTCGTATTCTAGAACTTTCTCAGTTACTTTCGGTGCACACTAATTAAGTGTGTTTCGTCGTATTCGAGAGCTTTCTCAGTTACTTTCAGTGCACACTAATTGAGTGTGTATCGTCGTCTTCGAGAACATTCCTAGTTACTTTCGATGCCCACTAATTGAGTGTATATCGTCGTCTTCGAGAACTTTCCCAGTTACTTGCGATGCCCACTAATTGAGTGTATATCGTCGTCTTCGAGAACTTTCTCAGTTACTTTTGATGCCCACTAATTGAGTGAATATTGTCGTATTCGAGAACATTCCTAGTTACTTTCGATGCCCACTAATTGAGTGTATAAGGTCGTCTTTGAGAACTTTCCCAGTTACTTTCGATGCCCACTAATTGAGTGTATATCGTCGTCTTCGAGAACTTTCTCAGTTACTTTCGGTGCACACTAATTGAGTGTGTATCGTCGTCTTCGAGAACTTTCTCAGTTACTTTCGGTGCACACTAATTGAGTGTGTATCGTCGTCTTCGAGAACTTTCTCAGTTACTTTCGGTGCACACTAATTGAGTGTGTATCGTCGTATTCGAGAACATTCCTAGTTACTTTCGATGCCCACTAATTGAGTGTATAAGGTCGTCTTTGAGAACTTTCCCAGTTACTTTCGATGCCCACTAATTGAGTGTATATCGTCGTCTTCGAGAACTTTCTCAGTTACTTTCGGTGCACACTAATTGAGTGTGTATCGTCGTCTTCGAGAACTTTCTCAGTTACTTTCGGTGCACACTAATTGAGTGTGTATCGTCGTCTTCGAGAACTTTCTCAGTTACTTTCGGTGCACACTAATTGAGTGTGTATCGTCGTCTTCGAGAACATTCCTAGTTACTTTCGATGCCCACTAATTGAGTGTATATCGTCGTCTTCGAGAACTTTCCCAGTTACTTTCGATGCCCACTAATTGAGTGTATATCGTCGTCTTCGAGAACTTTCTCAGTTACTTTCGGTGCACACTAATTGAGTGTGTATCGTCGTCTTCGAGAACATTTCTAGTTACTTTCGGTGCACACTAATTGAGTGTGTATCGTCGTATTCGAGAACTTTCCCAGTTACTTTCGATGCCCACTAATTGAGTGTGTATCGTCGTCTTCGAGAACATTCCTAGTTACTATCGGTGCACACTAATTGAGTGTGTATCGTCGTCTTCGAGAACTTTCCCAGTTACTTTCGATGCCCACTAATTGAGTGTATATCGTCGTCTTCGAGAACTTTCTCAGTTACTTTCGGTGCACACTAATTGAGTGTGTATCGTCGTATTCGAGAACTTTCCCAGTTACTTTCGATGCCCACTAATTGAGTGTGTATCGTCGTCTTCGAGAACATTCCTAGTTACTATCGGTGCACACTAATTGAGTGTGTATCGTCGTCTTCGAGAACTTTCCCAGTTTCTTTCGATGCCCACTAATTGAGTGTGTATCGTCGTATCGAGAACTTTCCTAGTTACTTTTGATGCCCACTTATTGATTGCGTATCGTCGTATTCGAGAACTTTCCTAGTTACTTTTGATGCCCACTAATTGAGTGTGTATCGTCGTAGTCAAGAACTTTCCTAGTTACTTTTGATGCCCACTTATTGATTGCGTATCGTCGTATTCGAGAACTTTCCTAGTTACTTTTGATGCCCACTTATTGATTGCGTATCGTCGTATTCGAGAACTTTCCTAGTTACTTTTGATGCCCACTAATTGAGTGTGTATCGTCGTAGTCAAGAACTTTCCTAGTTACTTTTGATGCCCACTTATTGAGTGTGTATCGTCGTATTCGAGAACTTTCCAAATTACCCTCAATGTACACTAATTGAGTGCGTATCGTCGTATCGAGAACTTTCCTAGTTACTTTTGATGCCCACTTATTGATTGCGTATCGTCGTATTCGAGAACTTTCCTAGTTACTTTTGATGCCCACTAATTGAGTGTGTATCGTCGTAGTCGAGAACTTTCCAAGTTAATTTGATGCCCACTTATTGAGTGTGTATCGTCGTATTCGAGAACTTTCCTAGTTACTTTTGATGCCCACTAATTGAGTGTGTATCGTCGTATTCGAGAACTTTCCTAGTTACTTTTGATGCCCACTAATTGAGTGTGTATCGTCGTATTCGAGAACTTTCCTAGTTACTTTTGATGCCCACTAAATGAGTGTGTATCGTCGTATTCGAGAACTTTCCTAGTTACTTTTGATGCCCACTAATTGAGTGTGTATCGTCGTATTCGAGAACTTTCCTAGTTACTTTCGATGCCCACAAATTGAGTGTGTATCGTCGTATTCGAGAACTTTCCTAGTTACTTTTGATGCCCACTAATTGAGTGTGTATCGTCGTATTCGAGAACTTTCCTAGTTACTTTTGATGCCCACTAAATGAGTGTGTATCGTCGTATTCGAGAACTTTCCTAGTTACTTTTGATGCCCACTAATTGAGTGTGTATCGTCGTATTCGAGAACTTTCCTAGTTACTTTTGATGCCCACTAATTGAGTGCGTATCGTCGTATCGAGAACTTTCCTAGTTACTTTTG
Source organism: Isoperla grammatica (assembly GCA_945910005.1). Classification (NCBI taxonomy): domain Eukaryota; kingdom Metazoa; phylum Arthropoda; class Insecta; order Plecoptera; family Perlodidae; genus Isoperla; species Isoperla grammatica. Next base: position 7,002,979 of record OX246739.1, on the reverse strand, counting down.
ATGCCCACTTATTGATTGCGTATCGTCGTATTCGAGAACTTTCCTAGTTACTTTTGATGCCCACTAATTGAGTGTGTATCGTCGTAGTCGAGAACTTTCCTAGTTACTTTTGATGCCCACTTATTGATTGCGTATCGTCGTATTCGAGAACTTTCCTAGTTACTTTTGATGCCCACTAATTGAGTGTGTATCGTCGTAGTCGAGAACTTTCCAAGTTAATTTGATGCCCACTTATTGAGTGTGTATCGTCGTATTCGAGAACTTTCCTAGTTACTTTTGATGCCCACTAATTGAGTGTGTATCGTCGTATTCGAGAACTTTCCTAGTTACTTTTGATGCCCACTAATTGAGTGTGTATCGTCGTATTCGAGAACTTTCCTAGTTACTTTTGATGCCCACTAATTGAGTGTGTATCGTCGTATTCGAGAACTTTCCTAGTTACTTTTGATGCCCACTAATTGAGTGTGTATCGTCGTATTCGAGAACTTTCCTAGTTACTTTCGATGCCCACAAATTGAGTGTGTATCGTCGTATTCGAGAACTTTCCTAGTTACTTTTGATGCCCACTAATTGCATGTGTATCGTCGTATTCGAGAACTTTCCAAATCACCCTCAATGCACACTAATTGAGTGCGTATCGTCGTATCGAGAACTTTCCTAGTTACTTTTGATGCCCACTTATTGATTGCGTATCGTCGTATTCGAGAACTTTCCTAGTTACTTTTGATGCCCACTAATTGAGTGTGTATCGTCGTAGTCGAGAACTTTCCTAGTTACTTTTGATGCCCACTTATTGAGTGTGTATCGTCGTATTCGAGAACTTTCCTAGTTACTTTTGATGCCCACTAATTGAGTGTGTATCGTCGTATTCGAGAACTTTCCTAGTTACTTTTGATGCCCACTAATTGAGTGTGTATCGTCGTATTCGAGAACTTTCCTAGTTACTTTTGATGCCCACTAATTGAGTGTGTATCGTCGTATTCGAGAACTTTCCTAGTTACTTTTGATGCCCACTAATTGAGTGTGTATCGTCGTATTCGAGAACTTTCCTAGTTACTTTTGATGCCCACTAATTGAGTGTGTATCGTCGTGTTCGAGAACTTTCCTAGTTTCTTTTGATGCCCACTAATTGAGTGTGTATCGTCGTATTCGAGAACTTTCCTAGTTACTTTCGATGCCCACTAAGTGAGTGTGTATCGTCGTATTCGAGAACTTTCCTAGTTACTTTTGATGCCCACTAATTGAGTGTGTATCGTCGTATTCGAGAACTTTCCAAATCACCCTCAATGCACACTAATTGAGTGTGTATCGTCGTATCGAGAACTTTCCTAGTTACTTTCGATGCCCACTAATTGAGTGCGTATCGTTGTATTCGAGAACTTTCCCAGTTACTTTCGATGCCCACTAATTGAGTGTGTATCGTCGTATTCTAGAACTTTCTCAGTTACTTTCGATGCCTACTAATTGAGTGTGTATCGTCGTATTCGAGAACTTTCCAAGTTACCCTCAATGCCCACTAATTGAGTGCGTATCGTCGTATTCGAGAACTTTCCCAGTTACTTTCGATGCCTACTAATTGAGGGTGTATCGTCGTATTCGAGAACTTTCCCAGTTACTTTCGATGCCTACTAATTGAGTGTGTATCGTCGTATTCGAGAACTTTTCCAGTTACTTTCGATGCCTACTAATTGAGTGTGTATCGTCGTATTCGAGAACTTTCCTAGTTACTTTTGATGCCCACTAATTGAGTGTGTATCGTCGTATTCGAGAACTCTCCCAGTTACTTTCGATGCCCACTAATTGAGTGTGTATCGTCGTATCGAGAACTTTCCCAGTTACTTTCGATGCCCACTAATTGAGTGTGTATCGTCGTATCGAGAACTTTCCCAGTTACTTTCGATGCCCACTAATTGAGTGCGTATCGTCGTATTCGAGAACTTTCCCAGTTACTTTCGATGCCCACTAATTGAGTGTGTATCGTCGTATCGAGAACTTTCCCAGTTACTTTCGATGCCCACTAATTGAGTGTGTATCGTCGTATTCGAGAACTTTCCCAGTTACTTTCGATGCCCACTAATTGAGTGTGTATCGTCGTATCGAGAACTTTCCCAGTTACTTTCGATGCCCACTAATTGAGTGCGTATCGTCGTATTCGAGAACTTTCTCAGTTACTTTCGGTGCACACTAATTGAGTGTGTATCGTCGTATTCGAGAACTTTCTCAGTTACTTTCGATGCCCACTAATTGAGTGTGTATCGTCGTATTCGAGAACTTTCCCAGTTACTTTCGATGCCCACTAATTGAGTGTGTATCGTCGTATTCGAGAACTTTCTCAGTTACTTTCGATGCCCACTAATTGAGTGTGTATCGTCGTATTCGAGAACTTTCCCAGTTACTTTCGATGCCCACTAATTGAGTGTGTATCGTCGTATCGAGAACTTTCCCAGTTACTTTCGATGCCCACTAATTGAGTGCGTATCGTCGTATTCGAGAACTTTCTCAGTTACTTTCGGTGCACACTAATTGAGTGTGTATCGTCGTATTCGAGAACTTTCTCAGTTACTTTCGGTGCACACTAATTGAGTGTGTATCGTCGTATCGAGAACTTTCCTAGTTACTTGCGATGCCCACTAATTGAGTGCGTATCGTCGTATCGAGAACTTTCCTAGTTACTTGCGATGCCCACTAATTGAGTGCGTATCGTCGTATCGAGAACTTTCCCAGTTACTTTCGATGCCCACTAATTGAGTGCGTATCGTCGTATCGAGAACTTTCCCAGTTACTTTCGATGCCCACTAATTGAGTGCGTATCGTCGTATCGAGAACTTTCCTAGTTACTTTCGATGCCCACTAATTGAGTGCGTATCGTCGTATCGAGAACTTTCCCAGTTACTTTCGATGCCCACTAATTGAGTGTGTATCGTCGTATCGAGAACTTTCCTAGTTACTTGCGATGCCCACTAATTGAGTGCGTATCGTCGTATCGAGAACTTTCCCAGTTACTTTCGATGCCCACTAATTGAGTGTGTATCGTCGTATCGAGAACTTTCCTAGTTACTTGCGATGCCCACTAATTGAGTGCGTATCGTCGTATCGAGAACTTTCCCAGTTACTTTCGATGCCCACTAATTGAGTGTGTATCGTCGTATCGAGAACTTTCCCAGTTACTTTCGATGCCCACTAATTGAGTGCGTATCGTCGTATTCGAGAACTTTCTCAGTTACTTTCGGTGCACACTAATTGAGTGTGTATCGTCGTATTCGAGAACTTTCTCAGTTACTTTCGGTGCACACTAATTGAGTGTGTATCGTCGTCTTCGAGAACATTCCTAGTTACTTTCGGTGCCCACTAATTGAGTGTATATCGTCGTATTCGAGAACATTCCTAGTTACTTTCGGTGCACACTAATTGAGTGTGTATCGTCGTCTTCGAGAACTTTCTCAGTTACTTTCGGTGCCCACTAATTGAGTGAATATCGTCGTATTCGAGAACATTCCTAGTTACTTTCGGTGCACACTAATTGAGTGTGTATCGTCGTCTTCGAGAACTTTCTCAGTTACTTTCGGTGCACACTAATTGAGTGTGTATCGTCGTCTTCGAGAACATTCCTAGTTACTTTCGGTGCCCACTAATTGAGTGTATATCGTCGTATTCGAGAACATTCCTAGTTTCTTTCGGTGCACACTAATTGAGTGTGTATCGTCGTCTTCGAGAACTTTCTCAGTTACTTTCGGTGCACACTAATTGAGTGTGTATCGTCGTCTTCGAGAACATTCCTAGTTACTTTCGATGCCCACTAATTGAGTGTATATCGTCGTCTTCGAGCACTTTCTCAGTTACTTTCGGTGCACACTAATTGAGTGAATATCGTCGTATTCGAGAACATTCCTAGTTAATTTCGATGCCGACTAATTGAGTGTGTATCGTCGTCTTCGAGAACTTTCCCAGTTACTTTCGATGCCCACTAATTGAGTGTGTATCGTCGTATTCGAGAACTTTCTCAGTTACTTTCGATGCACACTAATTGAGTGTGTATCGTCGTATTCGAGAACTTTCCCAGTTACTTTCGATGCCGACTAATTGAGTGTGTATCGTCGTATTCGAGAACTTTCCCAGTTACTTTCGATGCCCACTAATTGAGTGTGTATCGTCGTATTCGAGAACTTTCCCAGTTACTTTCGATGCCCACTAATTGAGTGTGTATCGTCGTATTCGAGAACTTTCCCAGTCACTTTCGATGCCCACTAATTGAGTGTGTATCGTCGTATTCGAGAACTTTCCCAGTTACTTTCGATGCCCACTAATTGAGTGCGTATCGTCGTATTCGAGAACTTTCCCAGTTACTTTCGATGCCCACTAATTGAGTGCGTATCGTCGTATTCGAGAACTTTCCCAGTTACTTTCGATGCCTACTAATTGAGTGCGTATCGTCGTATTCGAGAACTTTCCCAGTTACTTTCGATGCCCACTAATTGAGTGTGTATCGTCGTATTCGAGAACTTTCCCAGTTACTTTCGATGCCCACTAATTGAGTGTGTATCGTCGTATTCGAGAACTTTCCCAGTTACTTTCGATGCCGACTAATTGAGTGTGTATCGTCGTATTCGAGAACTTTCCCAGTTACTTTCGATGCCCACTAATTGAGTGTGTATCGTCGTATTCGAGAACTTTCCCAGTTACTTTCGATGCCCACTAATTGAGTGTGTATCGTCGTATTCGAGAACTTTCCCAGTCACTTTCGATGCCCACTAATTGAGTGTGTATCGTCGTATTCGAGAACTTTCCCAGTTACTTTCGATGCCCACTAATTGAGTGCGTATCGTCGTATTCGAGAACTTTCCCAGTTACTTTCGATGCCCACTAATTGAGTGCGTATCGTCGTATTCGAGAACTTTCCCAGTTACTTTCGATGCCTACTAATTGAGTGCGTATCGTCGTATTCGAGAACTTTCCCAGTCACTTTCGATGCCCACTAATTGAGTGTGTATCGTCGTATTCGAGAACTTTCCCAGTCACTTTCGATGCCCACTAATTGAGTGTGTATCGTCGTATTCGAGAACTTTCCCAGTTACTTTCGATGCCCACTAATTGAGTGTGTATCGTCGTATTCTAGAACTTTCCAAATTACCCTCAATGCCCACTAATTGAGTGTGTATCGTCGTATCGAGAACTTTCCCAGTTACTTTCGATGCCCACTAATTGAGTGTGTATCGTCGTATTCTAGAACTTTCCAAATTACCCTCGATGCCCACTAATTGAGTGTGTATCGTCGTATTCGAGAACTTTCCCAGTCACTTTCGATGCCCACTAATTGAGTGTGTATCGTCGTATTCGAGAACTTTCCCAGTTACTTTCGATGCCCACTAATTGAGTGCGTATCGTCGTATTCGAGAACTTTCCCAGTTACTTTCGATGCCCACTAATTGAGTGCGTATCGTCGTATTCGAGAACTTTCCCAGTTACTTTCGATGCCTACTAATTGAGTGCGTATCGTCGTATTCGAGAACTTTCCCAGTCACTTTCGATGCCCACTAATTGAGTGTGTATCGTCGTTTTCGAGAACTTTCCCAGTCACTTTCGATGCCCACTAATTGAGTGTGTATCGTCGTATTCGAGAACTTTCCCAGTTACTTTCGATGCCCACTAATTGAGTGTGTATCGTCGTATTCTAGAACTTTCCAAATTACCCTCAATGCCCACTAATTGAGTGTGTATCGTCGTATTCGAGAACTTTCCCAGTTACTTTCGATGCCCACTAATTGAGTGTGTATCGTCGTATTCTAGAACTTTCCAAATTACCCTCGATGCCCACTAATTGAGTGTGTATCGTCGTATTCGAGAACTTTCCCAGTTACTTTCGATGCCCACTAATTGAGTGTGTATCGTCGTATTCTAGAACTTTCCAAATTACCCTCGATGCCCACTAATTGAGTGTGTATCGTCGTATTCGAGAACTTTCCCAGTTACTTTCGATGCCCACTAATTGAGTGTGTATCGTCGTATTCGAGAACTTTCCACCCAAGTTCCCGTCTTCTCGTGCTAAGTAAACATTGTCTCGTTTGATCCGGCCCGTCATGCTTGTAAGCTGGCTGGATATATCTCTGTCTGCGTGTGAGTATGCTAAGCTGGATGTGTTGATATTTCACCCGTATCAGAGACCCGTCTCAGTTGCGCGAGACTAATGGGGGTACATCCACGTGCACGCCGGGGTAGCGTAGGCCTATTCGACAGACACGGTGTCGCGGGAACCAGCCGACTGGAATAAGCGAATAACGTTATAAAGTAGCTCACGGAGACCTAAATTAAATGTTGGAGCCCTAGGCCAGATCGTAACCATATTCTACTCTGTACATTCTCTCTCTTTCACTCTTCTCTCTTTTGCTCTCCGCTCTTCTTTCTTTCCTTCCCTCGACCTCACTTGTCTCTTGAAAAACCGGTTTTCCCCATGATGGCAAATGAGGTTTAGCCGTCAACCATCGGACAACTTATAACACGATCTGGGTATAACTTTTATCCCTGGTATAACTTGTACCACCAATCAGAAGCTATGGATATGTTATACCGAAAATAATTTTATCTAAAAGAACCTTTCCTTAGATCGTAATACTGGCCTTAGCCTTAGTCACGTTTGTAGAACACATGCTATGACTTATCAGTAACACGATACAAACATTGATTGGGTATTAGAATACGTACGTCATCGTTCCGAAGACGTAAATGCAACCAAAAATAACAACACGTTCCTCATTTTCCCCCTGTGTTTCGTCCTGTCTGCCTATGTCTGTTGTCTGTTGCTGTTATGTTGATTGGGCGGTAGAGAAGACCCCCCCCCCCCCGGCGTAAATCCCAGCAGAATATTGACCTATCTCTTGTTCTCGTTCCCCTCCCTTTTCTCTCTCAATGTAATGAATTGCATCAATCAATCTCTCTCCATCCCCTTTTTATTCAATGATACATAATCAAATTTCCATCTACGCACGTAGAATACCTTATTTTGTTATTTGTTCACATGTTCAGTGTTGTTTCCGTCGGATCTGCAATGATCGTTACTGACGGATGTAACATGAAGATTGTAGAGGAGCAGGCCAGTGTGATGTATTGACTGAAGCTGCGTTTTACTGAGTGCAGATGTCGTAGAACTTGTGTTATATTATCTCTGATTGCAACAATTCCTTATTGGTTTGATAATCAATTGTTTCTTTCACTTTGCTTTTCGTAACTACGAGACACTGATTATCACCAAACCAACCTTATTATAATCATTTATAATATTGTTATATAGTATTACTCATTTTTCTTTTTGTTTGTAAATAATAAATACACCTTTTTGTGTTTAGGAATAGTACTGATAGTGGTAAAGTATAGCATTTAGTAACCGCTACGAGCGTCTTCCTAATAGCAGACATTTCCTAAGCCAATAGATTAGGAGCTGTAATACAACGGCTTAAACGTACAACATTGATTTCTACATTTTGGCTTAAGACGCTGCAAGAAGGATTCACACTAAATCGCTTAATTTCGTTAGCTGAACCGAATTTAGTCTTTCATCAATCATCACTTAGCGTCCCTGGGCCTACACTCGTCTCGCTCGTCCTGTTGAATGGGGAGGTTCAGGAAAGTGTGTGGGGGGGGGAGGTTCGTGACTAGGGTTCTGAGAGGGGCTCGAAATCTAAGCTCGCGTTTTGGACCACCAAGTCATACGTGTTGAAGCGGTGCAGAGAAGATTCCCTACCCTTCGTTTCCGGTTTACCCTCCCCCCTCCCCCCTCCCACTTCCCGCCCGCCCATATCCTTAAATCCCGGCATGCACCGTTCCCACCGGTCATGGGATCCATCAATATCGCACTATCTCAAACCGTTGCATAAGAAAACTATTTTAAAATATTATGATGAATCAATAGATTTCATTTGAGCGCCAATACAGGAACATACGTTACGCAAGATACACTTTAACATACTAAACATACAAGTAAATATCTCAACAATATTACGACATGCTAAAGTGTTATGTAGCACAGATTCACATCTATGTTATATGAAACGCTGTTGTTATTAGAGCAACCATTCCGACATAAACGTCTCGAATAAATACCAGTACCATTTTAAGTGTATATAATACAAACTAAGCAGCTATTACGTTGTAATAATATTATCTATAATTATTATTATGTATAAACATAACGTTTTAAAATATACACCACAACATTTCATCCCGAGTGAGTTTAAAAGTATGGTAACACATCAGTATCACCGTTGTCGTTATACGTACTTGAGTGCGGTATGGACTGAGTTGAACAACATCTGATTTACATGCCACGTGATCTCTACACATTTCCCATGCTGCCTGAATAATAACGTGATATTTGTTATACTTCTTGCATATTCATTATTGCACATGGCAACATTCACTCGAATTAATCTCTATGTCGTGGTTGACTTATTTCGGTCATGAAATTGAGTCGATCGCTGGGATAACAGTCACATTGTAGAACATGGCTTTAGAATCGGTGTTGCCCCGTTGCCTCGTTAAATATAACAAAGCGGTAATTCCAATATACATGGCAGGTCCCAAACCAAACACACGTCAAGTAATCTATGTCATTAATTTTCTAAGTCTGTCGCATCATTAATTGGAGGTGCGCATATGGTAAGTAATCCTAATTTTAGGGAGTCTTTTGCTGATATTTATTAGAAGAAATTTAAGTTTAACGTGTATGTGAAGTTTAAATAATAATTATAATTAGAAAAAAACATTGTTTCTCTACTCACTAAATTAACTGAGTTGGTTTTCAGTTTGGTATATAAGGTTATACCTCATGCCAAAGTCAGATATATCTATATGAGCGAATGATAGTATCATATTAATTGATGGCAATTCTAGAAGTTACAAAGTTTCGGCACGTACGAGGAATCGTATCGTGTATATAAGTGGGAGTATTAATAAATTGGTAAAACCATCAAACGATAAAGTTTGGAGTTAATGATTATGATGTCCTATAGATTATATTGAACTATGATTGTTTTTTTTTTTACATTTTTGAAGTCGGTCTAATCTAGAAAATGGGTGAGTCCTGATTAGGCCTACATATAGATATAAATAGCAATGTTTGCATGTACGTGCATGGGCGTGTTGTGAGTGTGTGTGTATACTGCTGTATGTAGTTTGTATCTTTGAACTTGGATAGCTCAATAAGCAGCCACACTTTCTTTTGTATGGTACTATACATCGTTGTGTACACACGTATACGGGATTGTGAGGCGGTATTCTCATTTCGATCTCACCGTCTTCAAGATAAGTTAGACTTGGGGTCATTGATTGTACTCTTTCTACACCTTCTACCTCTTCCTTATCTTTTTATTGTACGTCACGATACACTTACAATTTATTCGTTGCTTCTTTCTCTTCTAGACGCTGGGCTGGGCTAGACTCTCAGTCGAGGCAAACTTACAGTACCGGTACATGTTCATACAATACCACGTCCACAACACTACTGAACGAAGGTTAGACTGAAAATATTTACTTTCTTAATGATCTCAAAAGGTATTGATTGTCTGTAAGAAGACTTTAGCGTTTCTCATGTTTACTGGTTGAATAAGGTCTGGTCGACCTCATCCACAGAATGCCAAGAAACCTGTGTGGGATCTTAGTTATGTTTATGTTCTTTACGTGAGTTATGAAGGAGCTATAAAGAGAAATGGATATTGCGTGGTCATAAAATATATCTGCCATGGCAGAACCCACTTTTATTATTCCGAGATCAATTGCCATAAAAACTACAGCTTTGTTTTAATAAAGCAGATATAATAGATATAATGGTGTACTTTGGACATGGTACTTAAAGCTTCATTGTTGCTCAACCACACAAAGCTTTCTAAATCTTCACAACCGTCTAAGCTACATCTACGCTCACTAAACTGAGCGTGTTCGTTTCTACGTTTGAGTCACTGGTGTATTTATCATTCGAGAATACACACAATTCACAGTTTCTGTAAACTTTCCAATTTGCTTTTAACTTCACTTTGGTTTATAACGTCAGAATTTGTATCACATTATATTACATTCTTTTAACAAATTGTTGGACTTCATTTACAATATTGCCCTTTAATTTAATATAAACGAAAATGTATTAACATAAAATAGCTTACTGCAAGTTTTCCAAGTTTCCCAATAATTCTACACCAATCTCGGGGTCTAGTAATAACAGTTTATTTACTTATAAAACGTCTGTTTTATAACAAAGCCTTTGAATCTTTCAGCGATCGAGCAATATCAGAATACATAAAGCGTCGACATCCCCATATATGTTTTAGGACTCGCAATATATTTTAATGAGGCTTTAGACCCAACAGCGAAGATTGACTTGTCTACAACTGTTAGTTTTATTGCTACTCAATCCGACTAGAATAGGGAAACTGTCTCTCATAAAACTAGTGAAAGTGACTACACGTTTTTCAGTTGAGAATCCATTATATTTTTTGTTTCAAGCATCATAGTGATGTATAGAATTTCCAACTATTTTTTATGAATAAATAAATATTTTAAATAAATATTATTTATAAATCTTTTCTAAACTATTATATTTAAATATTTGCAATCAGAACGAAGTCCCATATTTCATAGAATATTTAGTATAAGTAGGAGTGATTCTCATTAAATTAAGACTGACGTTTGACTAACATCGCGTTTTGTTCGGATTAAATAAGGGATGAGAGCTAACCCGGCACCTCCACCAATAAGGCGATTGATAAAGAAGATGATACAATGTTATAGTTTCACATTCTCATAATGTCATTTCCATTGTAATAATTAAGAGTTTTATTACCCTCGCTACTCAACTTACTAAACGAAATTATAAATTTATATGTTATGTCTTTTGAAGATGGAAATAAATCTGATTATTTGACAGCCTAATCTTTGAATGCCTGCATCATTAATATTCTTTATTAAATACAAATCTTAACTTGTCAAAAAAAAGTTGTATTTCTATTTGAATTCATGACTTTGACGCCATTTTGGATGTTGTTTTGGATTGTAATTGATTTATAAGTCCAGAGGGTATCTTTGAAAAAGTTTAAATAAACATTTATTTCTCCAACGAAACGTGTCTCCAGCTCAGAGCTCACCGAAAAGAGATATATTTCACAGAATCTTAGAACTGGCTTTATAAACAACAACACAACAAACCGAGATCGTTTTTAATTATAAATAAATAAATACATCAATCAATCAATGAGATGGAGAGATGCGAATTCTTTTGGAACGTCAGGCGTTAGAAAAGGTATTCTTAATATTATGATTTATGTTATTCTTGGTTCACTTATTTAAGAACACAACTGCTGTTTTGTAGCTTGACAACATATTATGGCCAACCATTACGGACCATGAATTGATTCAGATTAATTTAACTAACCATACGAATGATGTGCAGGGAAAGCAAACTATTAGAAAAAGGGATTATGACAAGTGTAGGGATCAGCTGAATATGTATCTAATAGATCGAGATTGGTTATTTAACTCTGATGATGTAAATAGTGTAGCTAATAATTTTGTTCAAAATATTGTTACAGGTCTTGACCTAATTGCCCCTGCTAAAAATAGAGTGGTCACTACTCAAAGTTTGAAATACCCTTGGTTCAATAACATAGTAAGAGAAGTGCAAAAAGAAAGGGATTATAATTATGAGCGGGCAAAATTAACTGGTAATATACAAGACTGGGCACATTATAAGATAGTTAGAAATAAGTTTACTGCTACACTTCGAGCAGAAAAATCAAAATACTATAAGAAGAGTATAGATAACTCTGTAAATAATCCTAAAGAGATGTGGAAAACACTAAAAACCTTGATAAAAGGAAAAAATATTAATACTTGGAATGCTGAGACATGTGATAAAATTATATTTAGTAAGAATGGTGGTTATACAGACAATAATGTAGCTACTAACTTCAATAATTTCTTTGTAAATAGTATAAGTGAGATAGTAAATGATATAGGTGGAGCTAATATTGATGATTTTGATGTAAATAAGATGCCTCAGGAGCCCACTTGCTCATTGAAGCAATTTGATCCAATTAATTTAAAACAGTTGAAAGAAATTGTAATGAATCTTAAACCTAAAAAGGGAACAGAAGAAGGTATATCTGTGGATGTTTTAAAAGAATCATTTTGCACAGTTGGATATGGATTACTTCATGTTATAAATACCTCGCTTCAATGTGGAATAATCCCTGATAGATGGAAATCATCCACTGTCATACCTATCCCGAAAGTGGTGGCGACAGTTAAGTGCAATGAATTTCGACCTATTAATTGCTTACCTATTTATGAAAAAATTCTGGAGAAAGTTGTACATACTCAATTGTTACATTACTTTGAAAACAACAATTTGTTTTATGCCAATCAATCGGGCTTTAGGAGCAACCATTCATGTGAGACTTCATTACAACTCGCTATAAACAAATGGATGTATGATAAAGATAATGGTCTTTCAACTGTTGTAGTGTTCTTAGACTTTAAAAGGGCATTTGAAACTATTAATAGAGACATTTTGTTACAAAAATTGAAACGCTATGGCATAAAAGATTCTGTATATGATTGGTTTGTCAGTTATTTAGAAAACAGAAGTCAGCATACAGTTGTTGGTGAGATTTCATCAGATGAAAAGGAAAATTTGTTTGGGGTACCTCAGGGTTCAGTTCTCGGACCTTTACTTTTTATAATATATATTAATGATATGTACACTAGTGTAGAATTAATATTTCTTAATTTGTTTGCTGATGATACCCTTATTTCTTACTCTGCAAAAGATATTCTCAATGTCATTCAAATTATAAATAGAAACTTAATGAGACTGTATAAATGGTTGTTAGTTAATAAGCTTAAACTTAATACAATGAAATCAAAATGTATGATAATACTAGGAAACAGCAAAAGTGTGATATTACGAGCAGAAACAGAGCATTTAATAAGTATTTATCCTATATTGATTAATGAAGAACAAATAGAATTAGTATACGAAATTAAATATCTAGGATGCATTATTGACGACAAGTTGTCTTTCATGAGTCATGCTAACTATATGATAAATAAAATTAGTAAGAAAATTGGATTTATGTCTAGAATAAGTGAACATTTATCAAGTTGGTCATTGAAATTAATTTATAATACAATAATCTGTCCACATTTTGAATATTGTAGTAGCATAATGTTAAGCTTAAATGAGAGAGAAATGAATGCATTGCAATGTTTGCAGAATAAAGCAATGAGAGTAATATTGAAATGTAATAAGTACACAAGTATAAAGATTATGTTGAGAACATTGAATTGGATGAGTGTAAGACAGAAGATTCATTACAATGCACTAGTATTTATATTTAAATTAAAGAATGACTATTTGCCAGCATATTTTAATGAGTTTAGATCATACAATAATAATGTACATAATCATATAACAAGGTCAATTAATAATTTCAATGTAAAACATTTAAATAAAACTGCAACACAAAAGTCCATATTTTATGCTGGATTAAGAATGTTTGACCATCTGCCCGGACATATAAAAAATATTAAAATAAAAAACTTTCCAAAATTTAAATCAAAAGCAAAAAAATATGTATTTGAACATCAATTGTACAATTAAAAATATTTTATGGTAAATATAATTTGTAAGTATACTGTATATTAATTGATAGTAATAATAAGATAGTAGTGTAACTGTGTAAATGTATGTATGTATGACAATAATAGCTGGTGAAGCTAAATAAACACAATCTTATCTTATCTTATCTTATCTTCTCATTTTTAAAAATATTTTAAGAACAGTTACAAATACACACGAAATAAAATATTTCTATGAGAGAATTATGTAACCAAATTCCACTCTCGTAACGACATGTATTGCATCGTAACGTTAACGTCGCAAAGCCTTCTCTCATTAATTAATAAAAAAATCCCCTAATTTTTGACAAAGTAACCTAGACGATTATCAAAACATTGGTTTAAAATGCAATATTCTTTATCGTCATATTATTTCACTTGCTATTTCTGGGCTCAATCGCTCTTCCTACAAATACGATTTTTAACAACAAAGTTTGATACCTCTAGGTCCCTGCGACTGTCATAATGAAACAACTCATTTGACGTATTATGTGTCGCATACTAGATAGAGTAAACACGTTTTAGAGATCCAGTTCTCGAGCGAGCACTATTATACTCGCAAGCGGAATAACAGCTTTAATTCATTGTTTTCGATATTTGGTGGCAATTTGATATTATAATTTCGTATAATTTGGCATATAATATGTTATCAATCTGGTACAATTTGGAATAATTATGTGTATATGATATCGAAAACAAGTAATCAACACCGTAATCCGCATGCAAGTTGACTCAAACACGCTCGATAACTGGACCCCTGGCAGGTATGACATATCATGTAACGTGACATATATATCTCTAGAGCTCTTTATCTGGCACGCATTCATAGTTGACTCATAGGCCGTGGAAATCCAAGGTTGCTTACATATTAAACACAAACAAACTATATAAATATATAAATATCACAATTTGAAAAACAAAATCCTAACTGGCAATATGTACATTGTACGCACTGATGAAATGTGTACAACAATTTGTTAAATGGTACATTGGGATAAAAAGGGTTTTCTATAAATACGGATCAAAATGTTCTCTAAGCATTTAGTTTTCAAACAAATAAATTCTCTAAAAAGTCTCGTTGGATTTATGACCTTAGTCTTCTCTATTGTAAGCAAAGAGGTAAGAAAATCCAATGTTTCATGGATCACTTAAGAAACATGTTATACCATAAATCTAGAAAATAACAATTTATGACAATAAAGTGGGTTAAATTGATGTTAGTACATAATATACTTGATGCTATTTTTTGCACCGTTGGTTAGCCTGCGTTATACCCCCTCCACCAGTCACATAGTGTCTAGGGGCGTTAAAGCCCAGAAGGTACGTTCAATTACACGTTATCGGAATATTGTACAGAACAGGGTTTGTGCATAATACTTCCATTTTATTGTGAATAATTGACAACAATAAACGCAAGCACATTTTGTACATTCATTGAATGTTTTGTTATTGAATTATTTAGCTGTGATTCTAGATGGAATCGAAGCCAATGTTCACTGCTATCTTAAAAGTAGTATGCACAACTTGGTTATACCCAAGGTCGTACGCTTATCACTTGGGCTAACGATTGTGCGCAATACCAGCGGAGATTTAATGGACTTTGGGATCGCGTTTTTGGTTACAGTATTCAACCACTTCCGTATCAAATAAGATGTATTCACGCCCTAGTTAGTTACTTAAGTACTTTTTCTTATTTGACGTTCAAAATGTAACAGTGAGGTTTAGGTTTAGTGCTCCACTTGGCACGTCCTACAACATAACGGATTGGCGATCTTGCTTCTCCGCACTCGGACGTACTGACGAAGTACAGAAGTGGCGCACAAACGACCTTCCAAGGAGCTTATTCGAGATGGTTCGAGAGGTTGATCCATCACTGAAGTCAAAGAAGTTAGAAAAGAAAAGAAGACTACTCTCGTAATGTGAAAAGCAATGCATGTCATGTCGACGCTAAGCCGCGATGGTTTGCCGCAGTTACGGCCGTCGAAGTTAAGCTAAACCCTTGACTCTATAGATGGATGGAAGGAGAATAGATGAGCACCACTGTTTTTCCTGAAACCTGCACTGAGATTCTGCAAGATCATATTATAGGGTTTTAAAGCTATAAAATGTCAAGGTCCGTAAATTCCCTGGCGGGGGCTCGTCGAACTCCCAAGAGGTTTACCGAGCCTCCGCCAGGGGATCGACGGACCTTGATAAAATCATTAACTCATGTAGACCGTCATATTTCCATTAGCGAGACGCGTTTTACGCTAGACTCTAATACGGGATGTCGCTGGTTCACTTCCTGCTATCGGCAATCCTAAGTCAAGGGTTTTCCGACGTTTTCCTCAGTCACAGTGTGAATGCTGGGATACAATCCTAGCTACTATAAATCTCGGGAATCCCTTCATAACTCTCCAAACACGTGAATATTCCTAGTTAGTCACTTGAAGTGGGAACTTCAGATGAAAGCTCAACCTACAACAGAGATTCCTACAAAAAATTAATCAACCACTTATCACGTGATCCGATCACCGTAAGTGGTAGTGTTTCAGCTTGATAAAACAAAAAATTCACTGTTATTCTGTAAAGATATCCATACACAATGATATCAATCATTATCTAGCCATTGGCAACTAGCAAATCAATCGATATTGGTTATTATCTCTTCTTCGTACAGGATCGGCATATTTTCATTTATCATAATATCCTCGAATAGTTTAACTGTATAGCCTATACATAAAATTAAAAAAACCGAAACACATAGTTTTCAACACGTAAGACAATTAATATTACTTGACATTCATATCTGTTATTGCAGTCTTATCTTCCTTAGAAACGATGACCTCACCGTGTAAGTTTCCTTGTGTTGCGTGTCTCGTAATTGTGTGTCTGGTTTATTTCTGCCTCTAACGGAAGGTCACGGGTGTATTGCTTGCTCGACAGTTAAGCTAGCACTGCACTTAACATTACGCTCGCTGCAATTATGAGGCCATTCAATGATCAAATAGTCTGCCGTGATTGGTACGTTGTTTATAAGTCTCGTGACGTACCACGTAGGTACTATGTACTTTTATAGAGCTGTAAATAATAGTATGCTAATTTAAGTCTGCTTCTACACGATTGCTTAACTTAAATGGCCACCTGTTCCAATATCTACATAAATGTCTACGTGTACCCTAAATATACTAATCAATTAGCCCCATGCAACGATTTGATTATGTAAATAAATTAATTAATAAATTCACACTTAAGAGTCTATACCAACTCAGTAACGAAACTGATTTTCAGTGGGGGACCCAGTGGCGTAAAAAGGGGGCAGGGGTGACTGTAAGGGGTTCATCTACCAATGAAAGCCCAACTTGTATAATTGTATACAATTATCTCGAGTAAATATGAAATATAACACACAAAAAACCTACTGAATTAGGTATAATTGTGTGTATAGGCCTATTTTTGGTAATCGAGACGACCATAGACAGGACTCCCTCAACATGACTTAAACCAAACAATCGTAATTTGTAAACGATATAAGTTACATTCCTAATAGATACAAATGTAATTTTATTAAGATTTAATTTAAAAATTGTTCAGTGGAAATAATATTATCATACGTAAGTGCTGAGTGCATGAATCACAGATCTGCATGCATTAAATTCAGACAACTCATCACCTGAATGTCTCATTCAACAGACAACCTTCTTAAACCATTTAAACCATCACACAATTCTTATTATTGCATCAAACAATACATCGATAAATACGTTATGTATATATTTATTTATTTAAGTAATCGACAACCCGTTTTAAATAACAAGAAACCAAACGATTTTTACGCCACACAAATATATTACATAGCTACACGGGTATAATGAAAAAATACAGCATGCTGTTTATGAATATTTTCGGGTTTATTATTACGGTACTCGTAAAAACCCGCCGCTTCTAAATTTATTAGAACCACAAAACGTTGTTTGAAGGAAGTTATTTCATCACCGCGCAGTAGGCCTAAGCTCTACGTCACCACGACCTATATCCTGCTCTCCTGGTCTGGGATATGTGTCCGGCTTAAACGCGGGCTTACATTTTTAAACGATGACGCCGACAACGACGGAACATTTACGACTTTACACCGTGTGGACGAGTTACTACTACTACTACTAAAAAAAAAAAAAAAAAAAAAAAAACGTTTCAAAAGTTACCACTGATACTATACCGAGTTGATAAGCTTGTGTTTTGTATTATGTATTCCCACACCCTTTGTTTGTGGTGTTTGTGACTTTAGCGTATTTTTTGTTTCATTTTAGCGATATTTGCGTATGTATCTTCTGGGACGTGGTTTTGTCATTTTCGCCGAACATTTTAAGAGCTCACAAGAGATACATAAACAATTTAGAATTATCCTGGTCTGCATCAACGTGCTCTTTTCATTTTATGGTAGTTCTTCCATGGGCTTCTAGTCTTCTTTACTTTACTTCCACAGTTCGGGCGTTAGAACGTCCCCTCAAACCAGTTAACACTAACTCTGTAGTTGTAACAATCACTACGTTTAGCTCACTGTATTTCAGTAGCTGCAGAAATACTGAGATGGAAATGAATAGCGGTAGTGTAAGTACACAACAGTACACACAAATCAAGACAATATTTGAGTTTCGATCCACGATGGAAATTGTACTCGATTGTACTTTAGTATAAGTACAGCTCACATCAGACGAAGAGTTAGAAATAGTCCAGACAGAGCAAACAGTAAAGAGTAGAGACAGCATGAGCAGCTAGTGCAGTTTGTGGCAGCTTGTGTTAGCTTGTGAGCAGCTTGTGGCAGTTCCCGCTTGTTACTTCTCACTCTTCACCTCATCTGTGAGTGACGTCAGCGTGGGAACTCCCAGAAGCTACACAACGGTATCTCTACTTATCTACTTGTAAAGAGAGATGTTTCTCTTTAACTGTTTCTTTTTAACTTCGCTATTTGACGGCTACTTCAAGATTGATTCGAAAGAAACACTGTATTGAAAACGTTTTAGAAGCATTGGAGCGACATCTAATTAACGTACAATAAAATACTTGAAACTTCGAATAACATGTCAGAAAGAGACTATTTCCCGTGCGGGTAATCCTAAATTATGTTTTCTCCCGAGTTTTCCTTATTCACACAACAATATATGGGATTGAGTCCTACTTACAGCTCTAGGACACTCCTTTACAATCATCCAAACCCATATGCTGTTAGTACTGCGAGAAATTATTAGCGTCATCATTTATATCACAGTGTTATTAATGAATATTGTTTAATCATTTAGTGAAATCAGTTTAAAGATATAAGCTGTATCTACTACATAGTAGACTATCATAATTCCAATGGATATTGAATTGAATATTAACTAATCTGATTTCTCATCAATGTCACGCTAATGATGTATATTTCGGAGACGATTTAAATCCATCAAATTTACAAACAAAACATAATTTATAGTCCAGTGACGAGAATTACAACAAATACACAATGGGGCATGATGATGATGATGATGATGATGATGATGATGATGATGATGATGATGATGATGATTATGATGATGAAGAATACATTTCGATTATATGTCATCATATGATAGATACACAACTTACCGTATTTGGTTCGCCTACATTGAACTTTCAAACAAATACTGAACTGCAAACTAACGCGTTGCCTATTCATAGGTTGCACGACCACGTACGTCACATCTTTGCGCGTAGCGGCCACATTTGTGATCAAACTTTGACGTTACCATGGAGAAACAATTGAAGGCTGTTGTGGTAGAACCTAAGAGTAGAACACAGAAGATCTTAGTTCTTTAAAATTGACTTTGTTTTTGAGATAAATTGGTATGTGTGTTAATATTTTATTTGTTTATTTCTTATGTTTACTTTTTAAGTTATAAATTATAGGCTTATTTATTAAATTTCAATAGTATTTTCCAATTATCTAGGATTGGTCCGAATCAATTGTGTCGCAATCATGGCCGCTGTGACGTCACGTGGGAACTATGACATGGCATGATGATGTTTATCACTGTCCATTGGGTAAAATCCATTATAAATAGCTCAAGGACGTTTGTAGGTCATCCTTGGGACGACCGGTGGACGATGTGGCTGAATCATCCTAAGAATAACCCGAGTTGATCCACCACTCTCACGAGACTGTGAGCGTGGGCGTATGCGTGGGCGTCGCACATATCACAGCCGGAGAACGAGGAAGGGCGTAAGCGGATATTCCTTGTAAATGATACGCAGAAAAGAAAAGACTGACAGTAAGAGAAAATAATCAAGAGAGCTGTGTCAAAGCAGCCCATGGATGATAACGTGGAAAAAGAGAGGGAAAACGTCTGTTATCAGAGTTGTGCAATGCGAACACACCCCTACCATGGGTGACCAAACCTTGAATCTACTTACGAGCTTAGTGGACCTTAAAAGTGTCGTAAAACAAACAGAATCAGCGTGCGAGAGAGAACGCACTGCAAGCTACTGTAGGGGATAATACATGGAACAATATAAGGAGTAGCGTTAGGTCAAAGAGACACACTAGCTACAGATGGAAGGAGAGATAGCGAAGTTCCACACAAGTGAAAAGCCATTCTTTCAATAGAAACATATTCTGAGAGCGAGAAGCATAAATATGAGCTACAGTCCGTCCCGAATCAAGAAGCACTCTTGGCAGTAGATAATATTGAGCTCAATTCCAGAATTCGCAAATTCTGACCGGGGAAAACCTTCTGTCGGGATTGCTGGCGACCGGTACCGAACCCACCACCTCCAGAATTAGAGTCGCGTCTTACCGCTGAGCCATTTGAACTAATATGTTCGTTGCAATGCATAAAATAGAAATCAACAGGCTAGCAGAAAAAAACCATCGTGTTGGGCTGCTTGAGTTGGGCATTTCGATTGGGCGCATTCTGTTTCCATCAGTGCCGTAGTTTACCACGGTCAACTTCCAGGTTAAGTGCACGTGCACCGGTTGGTGGACGATGGAAAAGCATTTAGCTCGAGAAGCCTCGGCCAGTTGAGCACAGCACGGACGGTTACAAAGACAAAGGCCGGACATTATTAAGACGAAGGGAAGGGACAAGCACAACATAATCTGGATACGGACTTACAAGGAACGCACATCCGTTTCCGGGCCTGGATGTTGTAACTTGGTGACCCTCATGTGCATCTTTAGAGTATCCAAACACTGACAACCTAGACTAGACTGGCTAGTGACAACAGCTCTCAGTGGCGCACTCAACGTGTTTGTCTAAACTCATTTACACAAGAAATTTTAATAAAATTAATTTAAGGAAATTAAATTTTAGGTAAGAAATTTCTAACCAATCAGTTGTATTGTGTATTGCGTATGACTACACTTTCGACAGGAGTAGGCTACGTGCCGGTACCAGGCTTCCCCTCCTCCCTTCCTCATTATCATTCATCCATAATCACTCATCAGACTAAAGAGGGCGTTGTGCCCTATACTGGCCTTAATAAGTATAAGTAAGTACATTAAATCAATTGACAGGGACAATGATGTTTGGACAGTGCTACTGCTCTCTAATATGCGCTTTGCCAGGACTGGTTAGCGCTTGCGTAAAATGCCACATGCAAAATGCAATACTGGAATAGTTATTACCCGTGTAAAGTTAGCACTAACTTGATCGTTTAGATTAAGTGCGCCACATGCCCTTGTTTCGTTATCGCTGTGTAGTATTTTTAATGGGCGAATCAATGTTTTCACCTCATATTATATTGGTCGTTACAGTGGACGGTTGCTATTAGACAACCTTGAACTTTTGCATTCATGTTTTGATACAAGCTTGAATGTTGTTTTTTTAATAACAAACCGTCTTTAATCTATAATGTAATCAAAGTGTGGCATCATTATAGGCGGGTATTTTGGTACAGTTACATTTCGTATACATGAATGTACAAATTAAATATTGATGATTATTTTGTTTGCACTATTTTGTCTTGAGTTTACTCGGTACTGTCACAGAGAATAGATACCAAACCCGCATAGACATGGTCGAATAAACAATTACTCATTAGTTAGTCAGCCCCATAGTCAGTAATAGTAGTCGTGAAATACGCTTTGTTGCAAGGTAGACTATTTCCGTACGTTCATCACGTCTTGTACAATAATCTTGACTGTTTGAGAACTCTGAACTCCACTTTAATAATTAATTTAAACCATTCGAATCCACAACACAGTTCAAAACTTTTAACTGTGCCATAAAAAATATAAGTGGTCCCTAAACGAACGAATAACGATGCTAAGCTACCCAGTGTCAAGAGGCTGGCTCCAATTATAGCGGTTGCAAAGCTACGTTATGATTTCCCGTTTGTATTTGTTGCTATATGACTGGGCTGGGATAGTAGGGCACATCATTATATTCTCGTAAATTACAAGTAATCATATATTTACAGTGAACATTATGATATTTTGATAGGAATTAGAACAGATAACCCGTATAAATTGAGTTGCCCCCGAGTAAACAATGCACGTGTTTGCAGCAAGCTATACGAGGCTGTAGGTTTAGTCGGTAATCCGTGTACCATTTATCATTTAGCTGAGGGAAACTAGAAAATACACATTTTGGTTCATGTGAGGCTGAAACTGCAATTATATTGATTTCCGTGGCTCAAGTTGTTGTTTTGTTTATTGTGTAAACATGGGCCTGCGATAATGGGTGACACATTAATTCTATGCATCGAGGTTAACTGTAGTGGTGAGATGCGATATTACGAGGGAACCAAGTATTCATATATGTTTGTGAAAAAAGTCAAAATCGTTCTAATATTGTCAGAATTTTAACAAAACATTTAAAATCCAGTACAAGTTAACTATATAGTTAACCTGGTTATTGAACTAGTTTATTGGTGAAACATGCCTATAGTAGTCTTGATCCAAAAATTTCTCTTTTACGTTCGTTTTCTTGCCGTGAAAGCAGAAATTGCCGACACACTTGTATTGCAACGTTCGTCTGGTGTGCGTGTGCGTGTGCGTGTGCGTGTGCGTGTGCGTGTGCGTGTGCGTCTGTGTATCTTGGTTTAATTTCTGATAACGTTATTTATTTATGCAGTGCTCTCAGTGTGCGGAGTCTCCCCTCACTCCCCCCCCCCTCCCCCCCTCCTAACCCTTCACTCAACCTGTACAGAATGCGAAACTGCGCTGAGAATGGGCTGTGTTACGGGAGGTAAGCAGAGCAGGTGCAGCCGCATGCAGCTAATTACTGTAGTTACCCTAGATTTACAGCACTTTTTAGTGAAAAATTTCATTATAGCAAAAATCTCTAGGAAATCTAGTTAAGGAATCTGTTGTAAGCTAGCAATGTTTTAATAAAAAATGTTTCAGAATAGTAAGAAACGAAAAGTTACCATAAAGTGTTCTTTCATAATGATTCGACTATCTTATTATAAGTTGTGTTCTTTAAGTTACGGATTAATATTGATATGTTACCAAATCCCCCCCCCCCCCCCCCCCCCGCTATGTCTAGTTTGCTGTCTACGAGCAATTCAACTTCTAGCTAGTGACGTCATAGAAACTAGTTTCAGCCAAGTTTCAGGTTATTCACGCTGCAACGCGCTGTTTATGGAACCGAGCTCATCACCCGGTGACGATCCCAAGACTTGTGTAGTCTATACTGTCTCTTAGATGATACTAGCCATGCATGTCGGGGTTCACCGTTGCGTTTACGCTTTAACTGGCTTCAAAGGGTCTTTGAGATATTGATATTTTTACGTATAGGCTTCCCAACCGAGACAGCGTCACTGCTTGGCTCCTGTCGGCAATGTCGCACACTAACAAGTGCAGGTAAGAAATGTGTGATTGCTTACTCGGTATTATAGTCGATAATGTAGTTATCTTCCGCGGAGAACTCTGCCTTCTGGCAGGGGACGTTTTCAGTTATAGTCTTCTTTAAACGTGTGTATTTCCATTTTTGTTTCCCCAGTCGATGAGTTTGGAGTGTTTTCTCGTGTTTGCCAGCCAACTTGTGCTTTTAAATCTCTTTGTCAACGCCGGAATTTTGTATGACTTCCAACTAAATAACTAGATGTTAGATAATTCTATTTCAAGGCATCCGATTGGTGCATAGTTACTTCGGTATGGACAAGTTAGGGGACGGTTAAATATTTAGTTGAAAGGTGTCAGACGCAACACGAGTACATTTGTTTTTAATTTCGCAAAGTTATTTGACGAATAGTTTTTAGACATATTGCCTATTAGCCTACGTTCAGAAACAAATTTTTTTGTATTTGAAAATAACCTAAATTGATCCATTTCTTGCTTTGTTCAGTTTTCTTCAATTACTCCTCGCATGAAGATGCGAACTAAAGAGGATGGAGATGTAGATGGATTTTTCAGGTGTTGGTATAAAATCTTACGGGAGCTTAGCTGAGAATTCATGTCTGAAACAGCGTCAGCATTAATTAAGTAATATTTTGTTTTGGGTGTGTAAACCATCATTGGTTGGAGCGCCGAGACAACACGGCTGTCTCTGAGTTGTGACTGCCAACGAAGCTGGAGGAAGACTCATGCTTAGTTCAGTACATGGACGTCGACGAGCGCCGAGCGCCGGAAGTAGATGATCCGAAGAAGTTGGAACCAACCAACTTCGGCGCTAGCAAGCGCCGCTTCGCCCTGATTGGTCGGATCATCAACTTTCGGCGCTCGGCGCTCGTCGACGTGCATGTAGTGCAACAAGCATTAGCCTCAATCACACATGAGTCAGTCCTCAACACGCAGGGATCTGGCTACATCTACACCTCACTGCTAACATGTCCGACCCCCATGCTTATGCGAGTAATAAATTACATAAAATATCCCTCCAACATTCCTTCCCACTATTCTTAGATATACTCAGTTATAATGAGGTGGCAAAATGTCCTATCCGTGAGATGCACAATGAGATATAATCTGGCGCTTATAACAATTCACTCGTCCATCGTCTCGATTAGCATCGCTGCCACTTGCCAATATATGAGATGTAAAGCTTATACATAATCATCGTCGTCATCGATCTGACTGATGATGCACCCATGACGGTTGATCGCCCCTGAACTATGAGTGCCGACTATGAGTGCCGACTATGAGTGCCGACTATGAGGGCCGACTATGAGTGCCGACTATGAGTGCCGACTATGAGGGCCGACTATGAGAGCCGACTATGAGAGCCGACTATGAGTGCCGACTATGAGTGCCGACTATGAGTGCCGACTATGAGGGCCGACTATGAGTGCCGACTATGAGGGCCGACTATGAGGGCCGACTATGAGGGCCGACTATGAGGGCCGACTATGAGGGCCGACTATGAGAGCCGACTATGAGGGCCGACTATGAGTGCCGACTATGAGTGCCGACTATGAGTGCCGACTATGAGTGCCGACTATGAGGGCCGACTATGAGGGCCGACTATGAGGGCCGACTATGAGGGCCGACTATGAGGGCCGACTATGAGTGCCGACTATGAGGGCCGACTATGAGGGCCGACTATGAGAGCCGACTATGAGTGCCGACTATGAGTGCCGACTATGAGGGCCGACTATGAGGGCCGACTAAGAGGGCCGACTATGAGGGCCGACTATGAGGGCCTACTATGAGGGCCAACACACTATCAAGGGGCGATGTAGGGGTACATTAGTGACAATTGCCAACGATAAACGCTGAACAAAGCACCAATGGGAAACGATGGAACGAATTCCATTGTTTTTGACAAATACTCTGCTACTGAAAACATTCTTCACAATGAAACTAGTTCTAAAAACAGTTATGAAAACGTGCCCCTACGTTTACGATGGCCAATTCATATTGGAGCATCAAATTAAAATGGAAGAGAAAAGGATTCTATTCTGTGCCTTTGTCCTGTCATCGATTTAGTTAGGATATATATATCGGTATTTATGAAGATTATATACGTTGGGTTGACAATGTCAAAGGCTAGATTGTATTATGAAATATGCAATATTGGTTCTGTTTGAAGGATTTTAATAACGATATTACATCTTCCCTGATTTTACCAAAACGCTTTGTTATTCCAAAAAGCCTCAAGGGTTTCATGAACAAGGCAGTATAGTTTCAATAATCCACGGAGCTCAGTTTGAGGTACGTTCACTGAAATAAGAGAATACTTTATACAACAACTCCTTTGAAACAATGTTAGGTGAGAATTTTAGTTAGGTATGAGGTCTCCATAGTCTGTGATAGTACATGACGTATGTTCCTTTATAGTCACAATTGCCTGTTTGCATAACTATGGTTATTGGTTATCAAACTATCATATCTTTTCTTTTCAAGATTACAATCTGGCGTAAAAAGAAGATGACAAACTATAATAAATCTTCTTGTACCAATTAGCTTTAGTTTTTCTGTGAGAACTATGATTCTGTGAAATAATGTTAACTTTTGATAAGACCGTAAAATGTGATTTGCGCTGAGTCTTTATAATCGCAGGCATGGCTTAAGGCAACTAGCGGTTTGGTTCTCGTAAGGAACGGTTAAAAGAAACCTATTATTCTTATCTCACGTTAAAACAGTTTTTCTTATTTTCTGTTCAAAGATAGGATTCAAATGGAAGAAAAGCTGAAATATAACAAAAGGAGTGTTAATTTTCTTGTAAGTACCGTTGTGGTCAGCAAAACAGCCCCATTTCCGAGCTGAACTTTTACTTTTCCAACCGACATATCATACTGTTAGAAAATGCCCACTGTTGATATTTTAGCATCATTTTCAAACTACAATAATTGCAAGCTTCATTCAATTGACACCCTTTATGCTAATTGGTTTACATTACAGTGTTACAATCGTGATTCCTGTTTGAACAATATCGATATTTTCATGTTTCATCTACCAGTCTGCATGAATTGAGAGGACCCGGTATTCTGTAATGTAGATCGCGCCCGTTATACTTTCTATAAAACAAGTGAAGGGTTTCCCAGCGCGCAAGTAGGCACTGTGCCTGTACACACGAGTAGAAAGGTCTTTACAAACTCTCTATAGAAACTCGTCATGGACCTGAAAGCATTTTCAAAACGATCATCTGACCCTTACGTATACACCACACGCACCCTCCCCCCCAAACTGAAAGTACACGCAGTATATAATTAATTGGTCATCTTTTACAGCTTTCTCTTGTGATTTTTCTAATAAAAAGATCTCGAGTATATTTCATTACATAGAAATATTAACATGACTACTTTGTTCCAATCACACATTGAATAAAATAATCAAATTATTTCCTTATTACTGACCTAATGGATGAGGTATCACAATCCATGGCTAAACAATGCTTCACAATGCAATTATTAATCACAATTACATTTATTCACTGTTATGTGAACGAGGGTAGTTTCTTTATCCAGATCAGTACATTTAAACTCTACGTGTGATAGTCTATTTTCTTTATGTCTAGAAACTAATGTACGTACAAAGCCGTCTGAGCAGTTAAACACACAGTACAGTAGTGTGCAGTTGCCCCGTTGCATGCAGTGCTCAATCGTTTTGTATAAGTGACCCAAGCGCTGCTGAAAGTCAATAGCCGCAGTTCGAATGCAACTGCTTTGTATTCCAAGACGTGGGTACGACCTAATTCGTAGCGGTTGTCTTCGTGGACGTTTCACGCGACCGGAATCGCATTGGAGTCGCAATCGCAGATGTCCGTGACAGCGGCCGGACCTCGGCAGAGACAGGGACAGGGACAGCTGAGGCCGGACTTGGGCAGACAGAGAGACACGTACGAGAAAATAAGACTGAGAAACGGATCACACGAATCTTGATTCTACAGAGGAAATAAACTCAAGAGAGGAAGGAAGTGAGAAATAAGGGGGGGGGGGGGGGGATTGCCTCCCTTAACTTGGTTTTACGTTTGATTTATTTCCGAGTGAGCCTCTTAAGACGATTAGAGTCATGCTCACAGTCAGGAAGAGCACGCGAAAAATTGCATCCTTACGTAATTCAAAGTAGAAATCTTCATTTTCGTGCTACATAGTGGAATGGAAAGGGTTACTTGTTATCAATTACACAAATAAATTACCGGATAATCCTGGGCTCGACTTCCCGTCACGGAAACGTCATATGATAGTTATTGCTATCACAACATACTATCTACGCAAATCTGGACCTGTGTAGTGTGTAATTGTTTATGTGAAGAGATAACAATGGTCATAGTGGGTAGTTTCTGTGTGACAATTATTATATCTCAACGTGCATTGTGCAATATTCAACAACTAAATCGAGCTTAAAAACAGTTTGATTGACTATGTATTTATATTTCGGTTTAACACAATCGCAACCTACCATATTTCATTGAAGTAAAGTGGTTGTAGTTTTAGAACTAGATGTTGACGAAGCTGACGAAGTTTTGTGGCCCAACGGTTTGTTGGTAAGAACAAGTACAAGTTATACCATCAATTATAATACTCATAAACAATGACGAAATCAGTCACCCTAAAGAGAAAAGGAAGAAGCTTTGAATGTAAAATGTAGGCTACATAGGCGAGATAATGGCCACAAATCTACTACTGTTTTACTTCATTTTGTGCGATTTGTTTCACGATTTAAAAACAAGGTTTCTCCACTTGGTTCTACCTATCGGCGAGGTCACACTTATTAGTCACTGTCAAAGACTCTGAACGAAACACAAGTCCATCTCAAATCACACCCAACCTTCAACACAGAGACAACGTTCGGGCGCGCTAACAAGCAATGTGATCCAACATTCTCAGAAGAAAATGTCGCTCTACGCGATATATTTCAACGTAATTCACAATACCTGCTTGTTATAGCTCACTGTAAGGAGTGCACTAGCTTTGCTTTGAATGGAAGATTGGAAGTTTGTTTGTTTTTCTGTAGTTTGGAGGTTTCTAGGGAGCGGTTGCTGTTTAATTTAATTCAATTGTATATTATATTGTGTAAGGCTGGCTATGCTGGGTATGGTGTACATATAACATAAAATACGAATCATTTGTTAATATAAATCTTGGTTGTATACAAACCAAAACGTTCGGTTTGTCAAAGTGTAGACTGGAATGCGATCTTAAACCATATAATCGTCTCACAATATTGTCCTTGCTGCACTTAAACATACCAATCGGTTACTCGCGTTTTACGTTCAAAACAAGAATCATGCAGGTTTAGGTCAACTCTAGATTTCTGAACGGGTACGACCATTTATTTACCGGGTTGATCACCGTACCATGATTTTTAATGTACCGGTAGAAATGTGAAGGCGTCGACTTTATTTCTTCCTGTGTACAGAGAAATATAGGTGACCTACAGATGTTTTCAACACTTGCATGTCTGCTAGACATGTTCTCATAGATTTAACAGCCACTACTTACTTTGCATGCACTTTATGGTACAACGGTATAACGTAAGCTAAATGTCATATTCAAATTGCTTTCTATTTTATCGCCTTGAATTACATTTAACATGTTTTATGTTATGAAATAAAAATGAAAAGCAGTAAGCATGTTTTAACGGTATCAGACATTTCATTATTGGCAACCTAAAGCTAAGAATATAATTAAAGATGTAATCGACATCAACAAAATGTGACCAATCCAAAACTCAAGGTTAAGCTTTAATAGCGATGTAGTTTCAGTTTTAGTTTCTTATTAAAGTTCACAATTTTACAGGTGGACACGTTCAAACTGGTTCCTCACAGTTCATTCCTTCAGCATTTCAATAACAAGATAACAACAAACACTCAAAAACGACCGCTCAATGATTTCAGTACTACAGATAAAACATAACAGTGTTGGCAGTTGGGACACATTCTTAACCTTCAAATAATTCTGAATGTAAAATCAATGTAATTGCTAAAGTGTTCTACTTCCCACGCTTCCTATCAGTACCTTAATGACACGGGACATGATTGAACATAATAGCATTACCTAAAAAATACTCTCTTGTACGCTAAACCAATTTTCTTCAGCTTAAGTGGACGTTCACACGGGACATAATGGTAGAATATTTATAACTTTAGCAGTACGCTTTGCTCAAATACACCCAACCGAATGGATAACTTATCAACGAGTATCAATACAGAATACTGTACTAATAGTTAAGATTCAATTTCATACGAAAGAAAGATAACATAATTTTTCAAATTCAAATAGGATGTTTATTATTTGTTCACTTTTTTACATTGGTATACATTCATTTTTAAGTTAGCTCTATACATATCAGAATCATTTGAACAAATAATATACTGTGCCACGATGATAGCTCTTGAGTGTGGCACAGAGTTACATACTAAATAATTGTAAAACTAAATAAATCAAGAGAATTCTTTCTTTTTGGTCGATAGTTAATTTTAGAAACCGGTTTCAAGGCAAGAAAAATATGAGTCTCACAACATAACGACAAAGTTAGCGTGTACGTCCATGCATTCAACATGCCCCTAAAAGATAATGATTATATAAGCAAAATGTATGAAAACTACCGGTCTTACAATACAACCCTAAAGAATACCTTAAATGTAAATGTTTAGTTACCGTGCACGTCCACGCATCCAACTTGCTTCTTCATGATGCTGGTGTTGATCTGACACATGTAGCAGCCGCGATCCGTCTCTCTAAGCTGTCTTATGTGAAGCTGCCACGTGCGTTGCGTGTCGTGCGTCACGCTGATGCGTGAGTTGTGCGTCACCACCTTCGTGTGCAGCGTGAGGATGGTCTGGTCCTCTGCTCGCATCCAACCCACCTGCGTGCGAAACAAGAGACAGACGCGTCAGATTTAGACACCCGACACTTAAAATGCATAATACTGTCTCTAATAATAATCGTAATTGTTACACGGGTATTAACTTTTTTATTTATATTACATCATACTTTTTTAGCTTTATCAACATTTTGTAGTGATTAAATTGTAAAACTTTCTTAATAAAGCAATCACTTCACAATGCAAATTATGTTGATAGAAATTAGTTTATGCAACCATACCTCTAGGTATAAGTTTTCAATTTGTTGTGAAGTTATAGGAATCGTCTAACTTTTCTGATTCCCTTGATAATCATAATAATAGAATTATCGATCCAGCTTATTGGTTTAGAATTAAAAAGTGTATTTAAAAACAACAAACCATCTCGCTAAAGCTACGTAACGAAAACACTTGCTAAACAATCTCCAAGAAATCTGCTTCAAGTCTCCCGCGGTGTCGTATCGCTTATATAATCTTAATTTTTAATCGTTGAGCGACAGAACGTTAATCCTATCATAACAGAAAACAAAAACAGTGAATACTAATTACAGACTTGTGAACGCAAACAAGACGTTTATAACAAAAAATAAAGATAACAACTCTATAGAGATAGAATCTACACAGTCGCATTGGTATAAAAAGTTTCGCCCATGCAGCCCCGAAGGCAGCCAGCTGTATAACAAGTATATATGCTGATAGCTCGAAGCGCGGGGGTGGTTTTGTGATAGATGTAAGTTTAAGAAATTTAGACACTGATTAATCTCTGTCTTTATTGGGGATGACATCACCTTTTAGACACAACATACAAGGAATTACTTTATTAATAACCACATTTCAGCCGCTCAATTCATCAGCATGATAGATGATTAGGCGAAGTAATTTCGTTAAAACCGCCAAATAGGGTTTCTTCGCTCAAGTCATCACATTTGTCAGACAAGTCTGTAACAGGAGAGTTGTTTGAGGAAGCGATTAAGTAAGAGTAGAGTTATTGACATAAATGATGATGTTTCTTGTTGATTTACATCAATATTTTGCAATTTCGTTATTCAAGGCGATGATGGGTGAATCATTGATAAGCGGGACTCGAACCTACGGTCTTAGGTGACATACAAGACGAGCCACCACGAAAGAAACAATAGTGAATATAGTATGAATGGAATGCGGATGTCTTGTAAAGAGCATACTTGAATCTTACAGTAATGACACTTTATGTTCGTTTATCTTCAGTAAGCTGTACGCTTGGCACGATGACCGCATTCCACTTGGCAATATTTACTTTGTAAGTTGACCGTGTATCCGTGGAATGTTGGCGTTTGTTTTGTTTAGATCTTGACTAGGTTAAGTTTTAATCGCACGAAAGCTTATAGTGTTAAGTATTATGCTAATTATATTGACTTAGCGATGTACGCGGCCATTTATAATTGCATCTAGAAACGATTTCATAATTGTACGAAATAGATTTGTTTCGTAGAAGTTTCAGTTGAAATGTCAACATATTTTGTTGAGAAATGTAGGCTATTTTACAACGCTTATATTAACTTGCCTTGTTTGTCTGGACGAAATCTTTGAATCGATATTCCACCTACTTCTAGATGTTCGATCAAGCTGAAATTTTTTACACAGACGTATTCCTGATGACAATACATGAATCAACTGTCATATTTACTAAATTGTCAATAAGTTCATCATAATTAATTAATCAATGTTTTACATGGAAATCGATGAATCTTTGAATCGATATTTCACCTACTTTTAAATGTCCGATCAAGCTGAAATTTTTTACACAGACGTATTCCTGATGACAATACATGAATCAACTGTCATATTTACTAAATTGCCAATTAATTCATCATAATTAATTAATTCATGTTTTATATAAAAATCGATGTTTAACCCACTTTCCAACGTTAACTCGAATTTAAAGTTTTCACACAGACGTATTTTTAATGACAATATACGAATCAATTGTCATATTTACTAAATCGTCAATTAATGTTTTATATAAAAATCGATGTACAGCCCACTTCCCAACGTCAAATCGAGTTGACAGTTTTTACACAGACGTATTTTTAATGACTTCACACGAATCAATTGTCATATTAACTTAATAATCATTTAATTCATCATAATTAATTAATTGATGTTTTATATGAGAATCAATGTTTAACCCTTTTTACAACGTCAAATCGAGTTGAAAGTTTTTACACAGACGTATTCTTAATGACTTCACACGAATCAATTGTCATATTAACTAAATAATTAATTAATTCATCATGATTAATTAATTGATGTTTTATATGGGAATCAATGTTTAACCCACTTTCCAACGTCAAATCGAGTTGAAAGTTTTCACACAGACGTATTCTTAATGACAATACATGAATCAATTGTCATATTTACTAAATATTCAATGAAGCCATCATAATTAATTAATTGATGTTTTATATGGGAATCGATATTTCACCCACTTCCGAACGTCAAATTGAGCTCAAAGTTTTCACACAGACGTATTCTTAATAACAATACACGAATCAATTGTCATATTTATTAAATAATTAATCAAACCATCATAATTAATTAATCGATATTTCACCCACTTCCCAACGTCCGATCGAGCTGAAATTTTCACACAGTCGTATTTTCTAAATAACAATATATGAATCAATGATCAGACTCACTTATTAATTAATCCACCATGATTAAATTATTAAACAATTAGCTTCATATGGGAAATTAGTCACAGCTAGTGAGGATGGGCCAACCACATGCAGGCATGGTTCGGGACTCAAATATCCGTGACAAAAGCATCGGATATGTTTCTATGCAGCAAGAATGT
Source organism: Isoperla grammatica (assembly GCA_945910005.1). Taxonomy (NCBI): domain Eukaryota; kingdom Metazoa; phylum Arthropoda; class Insecta; order Plecoptera; family Perlodidae; genus Isoperla; species Isoperla grammatica. Next base: position 6,969,803 of record OX246739.1, on the reverse strand, counting down.
CAACACGCTCCACTTGTAAGTATGGTACAACCCCGTGCGGTGAGTCATTCACCATGTACGCATAGGTGCATTCCCTTCGCGTGATTCGACCTCACAGTTGATCGTTGGTGTTAGTTGGTGGTAGTTGGTGCTAGCGCAACTGCTGTTTTCTATCACAGTAGGAATTGATTGTTTTAATATAATATAATATAATATAATATAATATAATATAATATAATATAATATAATATAATATAATATAATATAATATAATATAATATAATATAATATAATATAATATAATATAATATAATATAATATAATATAATATAATATAATATAATATAATATAATATAATATAATATAATATAATATAATATAATATAATATAATATAATATAATATAATATAATATAATATAATATAATATAATATAATATAATATAATATAATATAATATAATATAATATAATATAATATAATATAATATAATATAATATAATATAATATAATATAATATAATATAATATAATATAATATAATATAATATATATCTCCCATAGCCACATAACCCCACTTTTCATAAGCATTATTGGCCGATCGCTGGATCGTGCATGAACGGAACTGTCCGAAATTCAAGTTTGCAATGCGAGCACGCTAGTTTGCGAGTGAAGTTAACAAGTACAAGTACACAAGTATGCAGTCTTCTATATTCGGACACGTCCAGTGAGCATATATTCGACTGCAAGATTCTTTAAGACTAAAAAGTATAAAATAATATTACATGAAAAAATACTTTTTTTTTAAAACAACGCTTATATTAAAATGCACTAAAAAGTAAAAAATAAATTTTCGCTTAACAAATTTTTGCCTAACTCGGAAAATAAAAGCGTTGGCGCTTTCGGTATTGACAAAGATAGCAATATTCTGCTGTTTATGCAGGGAAAGCGCCCAACGCTTTTATTTTCCGAGTTAGGCAAAAATTTGTTGGGCGAAAATTTATTTTTTACTTTTTAGTGCATTTTAATATAAGCGTTGTTTTAAAAAAAAAGTATTTTTTTCATGTAATATTATTTATTTTCGTGACCAAACCAATTATACAGATGGTGTCTTAATGCTTTTATAATACTGTATTTCACCATTTCCACAGTTCATCTTACTCTTCAATCTTCAAGAAGTTGACAAAGCAGTGTTATCAAATAGACCGCACGCAATAAAAATTAGAATTCTCGGAAAGATGTGTATTCGAAAAAGAGTTAAATCAAGAAGAAGAAGATGAATCATTGTTGATGGGTTTGACTATTTCTCTTTGACGCACGATTAGGCTCAACCAATCTCTGCGTTGCTAAGTTTGAAGATGTAAAAAGTCTGCGTCGTGAGTCCAGCTCGACAACCAAGTACAGCCAGTTCCGCATCGAGGCCGAATGACTAGGTCACGTAAACACTAGGGACACATTGTCAATGTATGACGGATAACGAACACTGAACTATTTTCTCATTGTTGAACTCTAACACTTTGTCATACATGTTTTGCTATTTATTATTTTATCTTGTAATATATTCTTACGAATCATGTTTCAATGACGCATTTATACAAATTCAGCCACTCAAAAAAATGTTTCAGAGACATTTGAATGAAATAATGGATGTGTTTATCTATTTAATTTTACTGCATTAAAACTAATCATGGTTCATATATTACCAATCCAAATTTGAGATTAGGCATAATATATGGTATTGATATACGTTTTGTAAACATCCTCATATTTGCTATTGTAATGGGAAGAACCCACTTTTCAAACCGACATCAGGATATGTGTTAGCTTGTAGTGGTTATTATTCTACAGTTGATGAGTATTACAGCTTATTACGATTATTATTATCCGGTATAATTTCGAAATTCGTGGAGACAACTGCATAGTAACAATATTATTCTAACTCCGTAACTGAATTTGATATACGACACTAAAGTAAACGTACGTTATACGTAATGCAAGTGTTGTGTTTCTAAAGTTACACATAATTTGTTTTACTACTGAATTGACCTTAACGTTAGCACTCACGCTTAACGTAAACAAAAAGAGTTTACTCGTTTGAGTTCTATCTTCCTTCAGCTAGCGAGCAGATCTGGGAAGCAGATAGTAGCGAATGAATTACTTCACCATCTAAACAACTGCAGAACATTCGTCGTAAAGTGGGGCCTAAAAGAGATTTATACGACTGATAAATGTCGCAATTCCATGCTATAAAAGTATACCTTTACTGAACTACTAAGGGTAAAAGTTTACACGGAAAACTCCTATAAAACTTGGCATTTGATGTTTTGTGTTTGGTTGGCTAGGTAACAATCAGTGCACTATAAACTTGAATTCATTTTATAATACAATATGTTTTACTATAAGCACAGCGCAACTGAGTATAGATTGTGAACGTTGACTACGTCTTGCTCTACCTGAATTACTCATGAAATAAGAAAAGTCTAGCAAGCTATTACGTATCAATCAATGCTTTTATCAGAGCAAAAATATAAAAAGCTTTGTCGTATTTAAATAGACGCAATTTTTACTTCGATGCACACCTGTTGTGGTTCACTGCTATACATATTTTAATAATATGTATGCAGAAAGATGTAAGTGCTCACAATTAAATGAAGGTGGTATTTTATATGGATAATTTAAGATTATTCAAGATAATTAAGATTCCTTGAAGAAAGTAGCTGTATCATGAAAACTTAATATAATGCGTTCCGTCAACAATTCCGTTTGCCTTTAGTGTTTCAGCTAACGTCAGTGGTCTTAGTTTCAAGCTCATCTGTCTGTGGGTTGGTGGTTTATGTGTTCTATTTAAACCCCCATAGATCTTGTATTTGTCATGCAACAGCTATATTTCAGAGTGACAGGCAGATAGACATATCGATGGATGACGAATTGCTATTGCCCAACTAAAAATCGAGAAAACCGAGACTGGACGATTTTTCAGAAATGCTCAACAAGTTTAATTTGTCTCGTATAAAAAAGAATTTAAAAATCCCAAACTAAAAAATGATACGGGGCAAAAGATTTAACAGGCGTAAATGTCTGTATTCTATCTGCAACAGTATCGAGGTTCCACTAGAGCAAATTAAATATACTACATAATGACTGATTATGTTGATGAGGAGTAGAGGAGGTGAGTAGCGGTAGCCTACTCCTGTTGAAAAGTATCAATGGAACCATTGGCTTTACGTCCCACCCGAAAGGAGAGTGTACATTGGTTTATTTACTATTTAACAAAGTATGGCAGTTACAAGAATGCGGCGAATCCCGAACAATATGTGTAAATTGTAAGCGTGAGCCCGGACCGGCACCTGCACCAAAAATACAGAACATTTCAAATGAAGGTAGACCGTACCTCAAAACCTCATGAAATCGTTTTAAAATAATCATGTTAAGCAAACCAGATATAAAAAATACATTTTTTTACTTGTATAAAACAGTTCAGTTAGCTCGAAAATGTATTTTATAACTGATGATCGCGTATTACAAATAAACCATTGAGAAAATAACTCAATCAATCCAACCTATCCAATCCAGAAATAAAATCGTTCTCTCTATTTCATATACTGGTCAACATTTCTAGCTTACCACTATTTATTTATTTGTATCGTGATTTGTATTCCTACACATTGTAACAACATTCATAGTGTGGCCACCAGAGTGCGATAGAAACATCCATACATCGTGCACACTTGGGAGGCGAGAACTGTCCGACGGGTGGACAAGGATATGACCTCCACTGACCTCCAACTTAATAAAACAAAACGAAATGAAGTGAAACACGGTAGTAATATTCGGAGCAGTCGAGCGATGATTAGCGGATGCACTAAATCATCCTTATATGTCGCGAGCAGGTCGCAGTCCCCCCCCTCCCCCCCTCAGCTCGTCTTTGTGCGCATCGCGAGGGGTAATTACACTGAGCCCATGATTGAGGAGGGAGTACGCTCACCCAGGTAACAGCCTCGTCGGCGACGTCCCTACTAATATCTCTAAAATAAGAAATGCGACCTTTAACCAAAACGAAATGAATTATCAACATAGAAAGTAATCTCGACAAAACGCAAGGGAAATTGCGCTAGTACTAAGTGTAGACACACGGAGCGCTGTTGTCGTGGCTAAATTACGCTTAACGGGGGAGGAGGTAGAAGATGAATGGGCCCGTGCTTCAATGCGTGCTGAACTTCAATGAATTGAGGAACAGGATGAAAAGCGAGCGTGATGAAACGTAAACATCGCTGTTATTGTTATGAGAAAAGCCCTCAGGAAAAGAAGTACATTATTTTCAAATTTAATTCACTGGTCTTAAATGAGCTGGTTGATGATATCGATGGGGCCACGCAGGTGCGTGTGTAGGTGCGTGGCGTGAATACGCGGGATGGAAAATGGAAACGGGTTGAAAAGACTACAAATAAGCTGGTTAAGACAAGAACGCCATAGTTGCTTGACGATGTAGGCTAGGCTATCTCTACAGGTGATTCATTTTCGTTTTCACAAACACTCGTTGCTCTGGGTAAATTTGCTTCTCATTCAGTGTCAATGTCTTCGTAAAGTAGAGTGTCACACTTTTGCTTGTCTGATTAGTAAACGTTATCTCTCAGCAGAACCCGCTGTAGACTATAGATCCCAATATTCAAAAATGTTCTGGGTTAAACATTACAAGTAATCATTATTTTGAATTCAGTCTACAGTTGCAGGACGTTGTATTGTTCAATTATTAAAATACATATCATTTAAATATCTTTATTGGATTTTAATAACATAATATATCTAACAAAAGAATATAATAATGTTCTTAGGAAAGAAACTAAATATATTTCATTTATACATATTTGATATTATCGATTAAGATTAAACATTATCGAGATATCCGTGATTCATGACTGATGTTCGAGAGTATTGATATATAATGAATGATACAGCAATGCGTAAGCTCCTTGAAATAAGAAAGTATTTGAATCCGTGAGGATGAAAGTGCTTTGGCTCGTATGTGTATAAATGTGTGATTGATACGTTGAATCTACCCCAAATAAACCCCGTTCCAATTAGCTTTGTGGAGCAAATTAGAGCATGCTACCCACTTTGATTAACTTGGCACACATCAAAGCAGTTCCCGCTCAATTACATGTTGTGTTGTTTGTTTCACTCTTTGCTGGCGATCCTCAACTGATTTCCATTGAAATACTTTCCATTCATTAAAAGTTGGTTTGAATGCTGTGATACACAAAATCAACAATAGCCTTTAGGGTAGTAAAACAAGCCTTTACAAATATTTTGATCACAGGTATACTACGCATAGTTAAATGAATAAATAAATAAACTCACATTTAGAGTCTACCCACTCAGTAACGAAACTGATTTTCAGTGGAGGACTAGCACAATCCTCAGTCAATGCATACATACATACATAGGCATACAAACGTAGGCCTATTAATTCACTTGACAATACAATGTAATATTTAATAATATATAATACTAATACAATAATATAATGATAATATAATATTAAAGTATGGCATCACATGTTCTATTATAATTTTTTTAATAAGATATAAATGTGATTATTTAACCCATAAAACAAAACATGAAATTTATTAATTATTCAATTCACCCACAACATTTAATTGATTAGCCAAAAACTCTGTAAGAAAACTACAATTACAAAGACCATTTACAAATTTTCACGCAATGTATATAACCACAGACAGATTGTCTACTTTACTCTATTTGTCGCACTCGCCGTTATCCTGTGAAAGTACAAGGAAAGCTTTGGAAGCGTTCAGACTTAGTTTTTTTTACTCAAGAAGAGATATTGTGAGCCCTGAGTGGAGAAACTTTTAAAGCGATTGATCTGGGAACTCACAGAACTTTCTAGCCAGGTGGAAAAGATTAACGTATTAACGTTACATGTAGCTACTCTAAAGCGAACCTGGGTTGTCGCAACATGCGGGAAGTAAGTGAGGCTACCTCCGTCACGTTGTATTATACTATACTTTTTAAAGATGTTGGATGTATGAAAATACTGGTCTGAGTTCGTCTTCGGTTGCCAATAAATGGTCCAATTAATTATAAAAGCATAAAGAAATAAACAGCAAAAACTCTACTGGTAAAATTGAAACAAAAATCACAGGTTTAATGAACGTTCGCTATGATTGAATTACTAAATGAGAAGCTCCCATTGCGAATAGACCTAAAATTAAACCGAAATATTTTAGGGAGTGTATAGATAGGATAACGGTGAATAAAATGATTTGTTACATTAATTATATAAAACATTTTATATAAATGTTTAATTAATTAAAACCACAGCAAATTATAGTTGTGGAAAAGTGGCCGAATGCTCTGTCTTACATTACTAATAATTTGTAGTAGATATCTTGGATAAACTAATGAGAGAACCAATGAAAATACTTTATTATGTATGAGTGTGTGTGTGTTTGAGGAAATAAGTTTATAGTATTGGTATTGTTGTAGCAGCAACCACTGCTTCCACAGGAGGGCGGGGGGGGGGGGGGGGGGGGGGTAAAACAACGAGGCTTTCAACTTACCTCTTTCCGCTTGAGCGATCCAGAACTTTCCATCACATAAAAACAAAAAAATACCTACTCCAAATCCAGCAGTGTCTGCGAAAGGCAGGTAAACTAAAGTGATTCAACGAATTTAATACCGGTCCGTATTATTCGTGTTCGTGCATTATCCAATGTTAATCAAGGCGTTATTGTTGTGAGTTGACATCAAATAGGAAAGCGTAGGATCAAAGTTTTCGAAACTCAAATGAACGCGCGCAATCACAGCACAATGGAAACAGGCTTGGGAGTTGAAACACCATTTCCGTGGGATAAAAGGTTAGGTTGAACATTGACCGCAGACCGGGGCTGGTCTTTGCTTGCTAACAACACAAAGACAAGTGTTGAACCTCAGCTTTACGGACAAGGTAACACGTTTGACTGTACAACTCTAAAACTTAGTTGTAACACTAACTGTTTATTCTTTCATGATTTATTTAAATACATTACCATCAAAGTTATCAGTAGTTTAAAATAATTTCTAAGAAAATCGTAAACTCAAACGATAATCATCGTTACAATGTGGAAAATTCACGATATTGTTTGTAGGTACTGATACAGAACTTGATAGTATTGAAGAAAAATGACGGCATTAAATTTCCAAAAACTGGATTTATCCGTCCAGTTACTATCTTCGTATACAAACAATGGCAATCGATACCACAAACATCGGAATGTTATTATTTACTACACATAAACGATGACTTTTAAGCCATTATAACAAATTAACGAACCACACAATAAACTGTAAAAATGTTCCCATTGAAAATCAGTTCTTGTAACTGAGTGGATAGTAGACTACAATTTAATACAAATGTATTTATTTAAATTCCGCTTCCCCTTCCCCCCTCTTTTGTATGCATTATGCATGTACGTAGACCATATCCATTCCTCACTACAAAATAAATCTAAATTTTGAAAACAATTTCAACACAGAGAGTGGACTTTGTGTTTGTAATTTATGTCTGCATTATTACCCGAGTTTTGAACTTGTACCGCTCCGACAACAAAGCCTGTATTCCGTGTGTGTGTGCGTCTGTCTGCATTACTCTATTGTTGTTGTAAAACTATTTTCGTTAAGCGTGAGAGGTGAATAATTATTTCCATTTCTAGAAAGACCGCAACGCGTTTTCTAGCAAGAGTGAAACAAAAAGAGTAAAGAAGTTTGTTTCCGCCATCACGTCGCTACCATGCAGACGGAGCGGAGAGAGAAAGAGAGAATAGGCTATACGTGAAGAGGGAGACGGTTGGCGAATATTGCACACGGGCGAATTTAACGCGCCGCGAATTAACAGCTTCAAGCGAAACTTTACGTAAGCGTTCATCAACCCCCCTCCCCCCCCCCCCCCCTCCTGTTCATCACCAAACCACTCACATAGTAAACCGCTTTCTTTGAAAATTAAGCTTAGTTATTTTAATAAGGCCACGGATAAAGAGATCAAAGAAATGATGTTTAACGCCCGAAGCTCAATCTCAAAAGCGTATTGAATTATTTTATGAAAACTTAGAAGGTCTACATGAAATGAAATAATGTCTCATAATAGTAATTTGCAGGGTAGAAATGTGTGCACTTCAGAGTTGTCGTTAGGCCAATGAGTAGTTGTATCACGAGGAGTATGACTAAGGGCCTGATCCACAGTCGAGTTAAGTATAGGTTTTGTTTATGGTTGCTTTAGCGTTTTCTTATAAAAAAAAAGCATGCAATAAAATAGTTCCATAGAAACCATAAATAAATCACATACTTAACCTGACTGTGCATTTGGCCCTAAATGTAAAGATACCCTCAGCTCAGGTAGGTTACAGAAACTTTGTCAACAATTCAAAGAAATTTAATTCGTCACGATTGCTCGAGCTCTTTTCTCCCTACACTTGTCAACACAATTAGGTCTGGTCGAGTAGTTAGACCGCAGCTCTATGACACACTTCCAGTTGACCGCATTGGATGTAATTCCCATTGCTTGACCAGCTGGGCTTCATTTGCTCCGACTCAGTCTCGATCTACTCATTGCACCAACAGTAACAGAAGCAATTAGATTATCTTCTGCGCTAATCATTGTAAAGTTTTGTTTTCCTACCGTGGGATACAATGTAGACCATACAGTACACAGATGGTGTAGGTAATACAAATAAAATACCTTTTGGTATATAAATCAACTCTTAAAAAGAAAGATCCCTAGGTATTTATGCCACTAGTTTAATCGTGTCTATCCATTCGCTTAACCATTCTACAAACTGTCAGACTCGCACCAGTAACTTAGGCCCGAATGCATAGTCCACACTCGAGCCCTCCTCAACTCGGACATCTCTGCCTCACCTAGCCACCAATCACAGAGCCGTCAACATGGCAATGCCTCTCCGTGATTGGTGGCTAGCTGAGGCTGAGGAGAGGCTGAGTTGAGGAGGGCTTAAGTCTGGACTAGCGTACGGACTTTATAAACGGACAAAAAACTTTTAAAAGATAACACGAAGCAATTTCAGCAGTATGACCAACTAAAAACCGCTTATTCTTTATTTGCTTGTTGTCTGTCAGGGTTAACATCTGTTGTTAAATTATGTCAAGTACGCTAAGTTCCTACTCAAAGGTTGCCCGTACGTCACATCTGTGCGCGTGGCGGCCACATTTGTGATCAAACTTTGACGTTGCCATGGAGAAACAATTGAAGGCTGTTGTGGTAGAACACATAAATTCTTAGTTTTTTTAAAATCCAGCTGCTTGTTTTTTTAAATACAATTGGTTTGGGTGGTAATTTTTTTTGTATTGCTTATGTTTAATTTGTAAATTCTAAATTAGGCTTTTTTATTGAATTTGAATAGTATCCGCCAATGATCTTGGATTGGTCCTCCTCAGTTGTATCACAATCATGGCCGCTGTGACGTAACGTGGGAACTAGGAATGGTTGCGTTTTTCCAAGGCAACCCACCAGATAACTAAATTGTGTCAAGTTATCAACGCACAGTACGCTGATCACATGATATATTAAGTTATGCGAGAACGCGTGAGGCTGCGTTGGATAAACGCAAGCATGGGAACTTAGCTTTATGCCCCGTGCACAGCTATACCTGCTAATGAACGCCTGTGCGGCTCACCAAACGAGCCGTGATATCTGGCCAAGCGAACGATCTGTCAAACCTGTACTAACATTGACAACGAAGCTACATCCCTCGTCATTGGAACACACTATTGATTCAGTATTATTTAATTAATTACAACTTTGTGTGCGCAATCCCCTGTCAGTAAATATAAATCGTGTTTGATACAATAATTATGGACAACATTATTAGGAATCAAACAAATGATGAGATGAGTCAATAATGCGTATTGGTGTGGGCGCCAATGGAACACAGTTTGGATAAAGGCTTGAAAACAAATACTCATGGCGTTAGTGTGATACATAACATAAACTATATACAGAATTGACAAAACTAAACTCGTTTTATGCCAGTATTAAGTACCGTAGTCTAATCCTTAAATCCTTTATTTGAAATTAACAGCAATATATTACTCAGTGTAATAAATGTGAACTACACAGACAGACATATTTAAACACATATAGAAAATTAGGGTATTCCTCCGGAGACAAGAATGGCTTTTAGCTATCTCCTTCTATATGCCCTGCTCACCACAAAATTGTAAAAGTAATCGACAGTCGACACTAATAGCTTGAAAGCGATCTTTAAAATTACATTCAAAGTATAATTTTTGTATGATGTGTACCTAGCTAGCTATATATTATCAAGATGTGAGATATTTCCAAAAAAGGATGCGCAATTGATTGTGTTAGAAGAAAATGAGATAATTTCAACTATGTCTAATTTTATTCGAAGGCAATCAGTTTATAATGTCTTTCTTTGAGAAAATGCGTGGATCTTTATAATGATTGGTGCCACATAATTAAAAAACATCGATATTGAATGTTATTTTAAATATACGAACAGCTATTTGTGTCAATTCGAACACTATCACTCATTTCCTGTGCAACTGTGATGTTTGTTCGACGCATACCACAGTGAAGTGACTTTTTCTACAGTTGAAACGCATTACATTGAGTTAGCATGGAATTACAACCAAACAGTTCGTGTTTAACGTGTTTTAATCAGCATGCGCATCAGTTCATTAACTATGTGAATAATGTACGGGACATATGTCCGTCCGTAATCAATTTACTGGGATTGTTAATGTTAATATGTTATCAGACCCAATAATCAAGCCAATCAATTGAAGCTGTGGATGTCGACGTTAACTGACATGAGCTGTATACGTTGTTTGCTCAACATTAGCAGTCGGCGGACTAAATTAAAACCTTACAAATTGAATTGTCATAATTGCGTTAAAAGTTTTAAAAACTTGAAAAAGATTTTCTCGACTTGTGTGGTATATAAATATATATATATATATATATAAATTCAGCTTTTGATAATGATCGCTCTGTGAGGTTTTATGAAACGAAGAATAAGAACTAAGGCGTCTAGGACGGATGAGTTTTAAAAAGTTTTTAGTGTCCCCGAGTAATTTATCTCTAGCTTCCTTTGGATAGTTGTCGTTCTCTTCTTGAAGCTGTCGCGCACAGTTGCCGAATGACGTCACTTCAAGAACCACCTTTATCTTTCATTGTGACGTCAACGCTTTATCGTACCTCCCCGGTCAAGAGATATAAACGTGATGTCGTAATATGTTGTATCCTTGAACATGGACTCATGTTTTATTTATTTATGTAAATGTTTACAGTTTCTTCTTATGTATTAGATGTATGTCAACGTACTTAGGTCACATTATTGCACTTGATTATAACGCACATCCAATTGGAATTCTTTTATAATAATTGTATATCCTCACACCCACAAGTGCCTAAAATACAGTAAACCACTGAACGAACACACATTCAGATTTGCAAACATGTCTACATAAACAAACATACAAAACAGAAAGTACGCACTCAATTTTTTTAGTTATCCCAGAAATAATTCTTACGAGACTGATATATCGGGGCGATCACGTTTGAAAGAAATCGGCACTTTCATAACCATCAATCATGAGTAGTGAGCGAATACAAGGGGAAGTGATTAGCCGATATCGAGCACACGCTAATAGATTAGGGAATAAGTTGTTGACACCGGCCGAACAGTACTACTACTTTACCGACCTTGCCGCCGTGCTAAACAGATCTACAGTTGTAACATAAGACTGGAGATAAGTCGCTTCTTTTAATGAGTGTGATGTGCTTTACTTTATGTTATCTACTCGGTTTCATGCTCTGTATATCTCGCGCGATAAAAAGCTTTCAAGATGTTTCTCTGAGTTGCTAACAACAATAACTTACAAGGAACCAAGAACTCATATTTTTATGTTACGTGATGTAGATTATAATCAAAATGAAAGCTTCCCTCTTAAATCTTACAGTAGCATTTTATGTGTATTCCTCAAGAATACTTGAAGCACATTTTTATAGTTTGGAGTTTATTTTTGGAAAACTTAACTCCAATTAAATTTGATTTAAAAAAAACAGACAGAAAAAATAAGAAGAGCTACTAACCATCTCAATTTTACACAGTAAAATATGCAGTAAAAAAAATAAGTATCTTAAATTATATCTTATCAATAGAATACCTTTCTCTTAAAAATACGTTTCATAAACATTAATATTTTCGCAATCCACATTTTCCATTAAATTTTTTAAACATTTTAATGACTGGTACTCAATAAAAGTATAGAAACTATATCATGAATAAATACACAGTTCTAATGATGTTGTTCGAAATATTCAATACACATTCCTAGTAATGCTTCGATGAAACAGGATATTCCCAATAAAGAATTGAAATGTGACAGTAGTAAACTATACACACGGGGAGCTAAAAGAACAGTACAGTCATTCTAAGTATCGTTGGGATAACTCTTCTAAAGATCCCACTATCGGCCATTGTTTCATTTGAATGTATTTTGCAGAGAAAGCCTTGATAAGAGTTAGCCAGGGCCAAAGTAAATAACGTGGAAGTAAAGAATATGTACAGGATTCCGGACCCGGCTAAAACATTCATTCACTTATTTATTGAGTGATATTACCCAAGTCTCCCCTAACAATCTGGCGACTGTTATCAACTTCTTGCGATATAGTCAGTCCTTTAAACCCCCCAGTTCAGGGCTGACTGGCTCGAGTCGCAATTAAGCCGGCCGACGTTTCGTACGAGTTGAAATCTAATGAATTAATTCGGTTATCAAAAGCTTTAAGAATAAGTTTTAGCGGAACAGAGCAACAGCAATTACAGCTTCGTTTCAGACAACGAGCAGCACGCTGAGAAGAAAGACTCGTATTTACCCACGCGTCTTACAGAACAAATTACTAGAGATTCAGATTATCACCATTCCAGGAGTTGTTCAGAATATTGTAGACATTTTAATGTCTTGTATTTGATTTAAGTTTGGTTGGATGATGATGGTAGCGTCGGGGGGGGGGGGGAGGGGGAGGGGGGGGGGATCCAATTAAATCGGCGCTATTTCGTGTCGAAATAAATACTGGCTCATCCAATTATTTTTGGAATATGTTTAAACACAATTACTTAATGTTTCTTTAAAAATGGTTCATTTAATTAAGAACTTCTAGTACTATCGCTTCTAAATTACAGATATAAGTATGTGTGTGTGTATTGGGCTGCTTCGCGACTTCATGGGCGATCTTTTCTCTTGCACACTGGATTGACCCAGTACAAATACTTGTATCAGATACCGATGCTGATAAAACACGGTATTCTAATTCGAGTTTTCCGCCATAGAAAATCCTAACTCAATGTATTTTTTCAAAAGTTTCTCGCAGACAAAATTTGAATAGTTAGTTAGAATTTAGACCAACAAACAGGCACGGAACACTTTCCAAACAGGAAAACTTTACTTACTCAATGTGAAAACAAATTCTGAACCAATTCCTAAACCTTACCCACCTTACAATGAGAACGCCCATTTCCTTTTTATCTACCAACTTGTCACATTGTGTTAACATAACACGGCTCTCTTTTATCTAGTTGACGACTCATTTTTCCACAGTGCCGGTGAAAATCCGCAAACGACATAAACACATTTCCGTCTCTTTGGGTACAATCGTGTACTTTAAGTTAATTGCGTCACGCAGAACAACAGCGTAACCAAATTTTAATTTAATGGCTGGCTAGGTCGCCGACGCCTGAACTACTCTGGAATAAACATGCAAATGTGAAGGACGCGGAGTTGCGCACGTTAATTAAGAGAACCCATGAATATTGTTTCAATGATTCCAACATTCTTCAAGCTTGATGTTCAGTCAAAGTGTATTACTATCAAGTGCAAAATCTCGTAGAATGGTAGTATAAATGTTAATTTGTAAAATAAACATTCATATACCAAAAATTCAAACGACATCTTTTAATTATTAGCAACGGATCAACAAAAACAACAACAAAATAGATATGACCCGCTAACCCGCCATCGCCAAGAACAGAAACTACATTACGCCTGTTGTACAGTGGTATATAAATATTCTTCACCTAAGATTTGTTGCATGAACATACCTTGATACTTTCTAGTGTCAAACCAATCTATGAATCATTGCTTCACATTCACACACGAATTGTTCACAATCACATGAGGTGAGTAACCACATTAGATTACAAAATATTTGCAGAAGAACTGTTGAAGTAAGACAGTTTTCCGTCATGTCCGTGATTCATGTGTGTCGTCTACGTATTTATGAACCCAAGATTACTTTACACCTGCTTTCGTCACATCCGGGGCAGTCGTAGCCAACCGGCGATGGCTGATTGGCTACAAACCAGTCGCCTATGACGAAAGCACGTGAAAGGTAGTCTTGGGACAACTTTTAGACTAACGTGGACGTGTTGGTGTGACGTACGTACCTTGTTCTTGCCCAGGTGGTCCACGGTGCAGCTGAGAGTCACCTCGCGGCCAAGGGGAGCAGTCAGGTTGCCGATAGGGTGCTCAAAGTGAGGACCGTCCTCTGCATTGCGGGGTGGGGCCCCAGCCAAGGGTGGTGTGACGTACGTACCTTGTACTTGCCCAGGTGGTCCACGGTGCAGCTGAGAGTCACCTCGCGGCCAAGGGGAGCAGTCAGGTTGCCGATAGGGTGCTCAAAGTGAGGACCGTCCTCTGCATTGCGGGGTGGGGCCCCAGCCAAGGGTGGTGTGACGTACGTACCTTGTACTTGCCCAGGTGGTCCACGGTGCAGCTGAGAGTCACCTCGCGGCCAAGGGGAGCACTCAGGTTGCCGATAGGGTGCTCAAAGTGAGGACCGTCCTCTGCATTGCGGGGTGGGGCCCCAGCCAAGGGTGGTGTGACGTACGTACCTTGTACTTGCCCAGGTGGTCCACGGTGCAGCTGAGAGTCACCTCGCGGCCAAGGGGAGCAGTCAGGTTGCCGATAGGGTGCTCAAAGTGAGGACCGTCCTCTGCATTGCGGGGTGGGGCCCCAGCCAAGGGTGGTGTGACGTACGTACCTTGTACTTGCCCAGGTGGTCCACGGTGCAGCTGAGAGTCACCTCGCGGCCAAGGGGAGCAGTCAGGTTGCCGATAGGGTGCTCAAAGTGAGGACCGTCCTCTGCATTGCGGGGTGGGGCCCCAGCCAAGGGTGGTGTGACGTACGTACCTTGTACTTGCCCAGGTGGTCCACGGTGCAGCTGAGAGTCACCTCGCGGCCAAGGGGAGCAGTCAGGTTGCCGATAGGGTGCTCAAAGTGAGGACCGTCCTCTGCATTGCGGGGTGGGGCCCCAGCCAAGGGTGGTGTGACGTACGTACCTTGTACTTGCCCAGGTGGTCCACGGTGCAGCTGAGAGTCACCTCGCGGCCAAGGGGAGCAGTCAGGTGTCCGATAGGGTGCTCAAAGTGAGGACCATCCTCTGCATTGCGGGGTGGGGCCCCAGCCAAGGGTGGTGTGACGTACGTACCTTGTACTTGCCCAGGTGGTCCACGGTGCAGCTGAGAGTCACCTCGCGGCCAAGGGGAGCAGTCAGGTTGCCGATAGGGTGCTCAAAGTGAGGACCGTCCTCTGCATTGCGGGGTGGGGCCCCAGCCAAGGGTGGTGTGACGTACGTACCTTGTACTTGCCCAGGTGGTCCACGGTGCAGCTGAGAGTCACCTCGCGGCCAAGGGGAGCAGTCAGGTTGCCGATAGGGTGCTCAAAGTGAGGACCGTCCTCTGCATTGCGGGGTGGGGCCCCAGCCAAGGGTGGTGTGACGTACGTACCTTGTACTTGCCCAGGTGGTCCACGGTGCAGCTGAGAGTCACCTCGCGGCCAAGGGGAGCAGTCAGGTTGCCGATAGGGTGCTCAAAGTGAGGACCGTCCTCTGCATTGCGGGGTGGGGCCCCAGCCAAGGGTGGTGTGACGTACGTACCTTGTACTTGCCCAGGTGGTCCACGGTGCAGCTGAGAGTCACCTCGCGGCCAAGGGGAGCAGTCAGGTTGCCGATAGGGTGCTCAAAGTGAGGACCATCCTCTGCATTGCGGGGTGGGGCCCCAGCCAAGGGTGGTGTGACGTACGTACCTTGTACTTGCCCAGGTGGTCCACGGTGCAGCTGAGAGTCACCTCGCGGCCAAGGGGAGCAGTCAGGTTGCCGATAGGGTGCTCAAAGTGAGGACCGTCCTCTGCATTGCGGGGTGGGGCCCCAGCCAAGGGTGGTGTGACGTACGTACCTTGTACTTGCCCAGGTGGTCCACGGTGCAGCTGAGAGTCACCTCGCGGCCAAGGGGAGCAGTCAGGTTGCCGATAGGGTGCTCAAAGTGAGGACCGTCCTCTGCATTGCGGGGTGGGGCCCCAGCCAAGGGTGGTGTGACGTACGTACCTTGTACTTGCCCAGGTGGTCCACGGTGCAGCTGAGAGTCACCTCGCGGCCAAGGGGAGCAGTCAGGTTGCCGATAGGGTGCTCAAAGTGAGGACCGTCCTCTGCATTGCGGGGTGGGGCCCCAGCCAAGGGTGGTGTGACGTACGTACCTTGTTCTTGCCCAGGTGGTCCACGGTGCAGCTGAGAGTCACCTCGCGGCCAAGGGGAGCAGTCAGGTTGCCGATAGGGTGCTCAAAGTGAGGACCGTCCTCTGCATTGCGGGGTGGGGCCCCAGCCAAGGGTGGTGTGACGTACGTACCTTGTACTTGCCCAGGTGGTCCACGGTGCAGCTGAGAGTCACCTCGCGGCCAAGGGGAGCAGTCAGGTTGCCGATAGGGTGCTCAAAGTGAGGACCGTCCTCTGCATTGCGGGGTGGGGCCCCAGCCAAGGGTGGTGTGACGTACGTACCTTGTACTTGCCCAGGTGGTCCACGGTGCAGCTGAGAGTCACCTCGCGGCCAAGGGGAGCAGTCAGGTTGCCGATAGGGTGCTCAAAGTGAGGACCATCCTCTGCATTGCGGGGTGGGGCCCCAGCCAAGGGTGGTGTGACGTACGTACCTTGTACTTGCCCAGGTGGTCCACGGTGCAGCTGAGAGTCACCTCGCGGCCAAGGGGAGCAGTCAGGTTGCCGATAGGGTGCTCAAAGTGAGGACCATCCTCTGCATTGCGGGGTGGGGCCCCAGCCAAGGGTGGTGTGACGTACGTACCTTGTACTTGCCCAGGTGGTCCACGGTGCAGCTGAGAGTCACCTCGCGGCCAAGGGGAGCAGTCAGGTTGCCGATAGGATGCTCAAAGTGAGGACCATCCTCTGCATTGCGGGGTGGGGCCCCAGCCAAGGGTGGTGTGACGTACGTACCTTGTACTTGCCCAGGTGGTCCACGGTGCAGCTGAGAGTCACCTCGCGGCCAAGGGGAGCAGTCAGGTTGCCGATAGGGTGCTCAAAGTGAGGACCGTCCTCTGCATTGCGGGGTGGGGCCCCAGCCAAGGGTGGTGTGACGTACGTACCTTGTACTTGCCCAGGTGGTCCACGGTGCAGCTGAGAGTCACCTCGCGGCCAAGGGGAGCAGTCAGGTTGCCGATAGGGTGCTCAAAGTGGGGACCGTCCTCTGCATTGCGGGGTGGGGCCCCAGCCAAGGGTGGTGTGACGTACGTACCTTGTACTTGCCCAGGTGGTCCACGGTGCAGCTGAGAGTCACCTCGCGGCCAAGGGGAGCAGTCAGGTTGCCGATAGGGTGCTCAAAGTGGGGACCGTCCTCTGCATTGCGGGGTGGGGCCCCAGCCAAGGGTGGTGTGACGTACGTACCTTGTACTTGCCCAGGTGGTCCACGGTGCAGCTGAGAGTCACCTCGCGGCCAAGGGGAGCAGTCAGGTTGCCGATAGGGTGCTCAAAGTGAGGACCATCCTCTGCATTGCGGGGTGGGGCCCCAGCCAAGGGTGGTGTGACGTACGTACCTTGTACTTGCCCAGGTGGTCCACGGTGCAGCTGAGAGTCACCTCGCGGCCAAGGGGAGCAGTCAGGTTGCCGATAGGGTGCTCAAAGTGAGGACCATCCTCTGCATTGCGGGGTGGGGCCCCAGCCAAGGGTAGTGTGACGTACGTACCTTGTTCTTGCCCAGGTGGTCCACGGTGCAGCTGAGAGTCACCTCGCGGCCAAGGGGAGCAGTCAGGTTGCCGATAGGGTGCTCAAAGTGAGGACCGTCCTCTGCATTGCGGGGTGGGGCCCCAGCCAAGGGTGGTGTGACGTACGTACCTTGTACTTGCCCAGGTGGTCCACGGTGCAGCTGAGAGTCACCTCGCGGCCAAGGGGAGCAGTCAGGTTGCCGATAGGGTGCTCAAAGTGAGGACCGTCCTCTGCATTGCGGGGTGGGGCCCCAGCCAAGGGTGGTGTGACGTACGTACCTTGTACTTGCCCAGGTGGTCCACGGTGCAGCTGAGAGTCACCTCGCGGCCAAGGGGAGCAGTCAGGTTGCCGATAGGGTGCTCAAAGTGGGGACCATCCTCTGCATTGCGGGGCCCCAGCCAAGGATCGGCAACTAAAATAAACAGAACAAGAAGTTGTATTTATTTGAACAATAATTTTATTATTTAGTTACTATTTCAATGGTTCAAAACAATCATATTGTTTGTCTTGCAAATATTGCGCAGGACGTATTAAAAAACTAAAATCTAGAGTGCTCCACACAAATTAATAATTTTGAAGTAGGGGCCGACTATGAATTCCAACCTTAGGTTGGAATTCATAGTCGGCCCCTACACCTAGGGGCACCCATTGTTGCTATGGATTTGTTTTGTTTATGGGAAATAACATGCAAACAATTGTTACCTTGGTAACAATGGGCGCCCCTAGGTGTAGGGGCCGACTATGAATTCCAACCTTATGTTTTCTCCCGATCGTTAAAATGACATTAGAAGTGGTTTTCAAACTATAAGTGGCCGGGACTAAAGCATAGGATCAATTTAGTTCACTCCGTTAAAATTCAAGGTCAAATCATGGGCGTACTAAGCGACCACCCCCATCCCTCAAGACGCCTGTGCTCTAAGTTTCATGCTGATAAGACCTTCACGGTATGGCCACTACATTGTTTGATGTCAGTTTTCTTCACATCACCGATTAAGCCTCGGCTCGCTTTAATACGGCATCTTGACGCCCCGTTAACTCCACCCAGCCATAACCTTGTGGTAACTCAAAGTCATCTCACCGCCAGCGCTAGTATCGTCGTTGTAGCCATATCTATAAGGTGGTGATGTCGAGGCGACCACAGAACCCTCATTTCGTTGGCATGGCAACTGAGTAAAATCAACTTGAAGTCCGTGTCAATGAGACTAACGGTTGCCATACAGCCGATAATGTTGGAACCTACATCGAACATCATTAAAATATGCGCTGTAACCTTCGATAGATCGTTATACGAATTGTTCCAAACAAAGAGCTTGAAACGTTCTTTTCAACTGAAAATCACCTATTTACAAGTCTGTATCAATGGCATGAACCCATATAAATGGGGATCGCGTGTGGAAACAGTCAAGGGGAAAATTCACAGCGTAAATATAATATGGTATAGGTTTTGACACCAGTAAGAATATTATTCTATAATACTGAAGAACGATTTTAGATAATCACTGTCGAAAGAACTTTTCTGGAAACACATTGAAAACTTTACAGTATGAACTCGCACACTTTTAATAGGAAAGTGAACAATAAAAATTGTAATATTGAATAAAGTGTTTAACGGAATTACACTTTAAATTGACTGTTAAATTTATGACAGACAATTGCTCTGATAATTCTTGTTGTTTTACGTCTTTATTTTTGAAATCATGTTATTCAAGACGATAAGGGGTGATAGATGAAAATGGGTAACAATTACAAAGAACCTACATCTTATACGGGACTCAAGCCCACGTTCCTAGGTTGCCTACGCTTATGACCTGAGCTCTAACCGCATTTAAGCAACCGCGGACAGACTTTTTTGAATTACAAAATTTGAGACTAATTAGCAATGAAAACTTATACAATCACATAATTATTTCCCTGTTATGTTTAAAAGAGGTTGGAGAGCTTTTTAACAGCGTGGTTCTTCTGCCATTTGATGAACATGCACCGTCATTAAAATATATAACATATATAACTAATGAGTATGTTTGTATTTGCTTTGTTTGTACAGCAATTTAATAAAATATGGTTATACCATCAGGGGACCTTTCATGTGGGCTGCGTAGTTGTTAACGTGCGCATCCATATTCGTATTTAATTTGAATAGAATTCACTGTTCCAAAACGCTCAGCAATAAAACTAGTAATTATGCGGTTCGTAATTGTATAACATTATCTGAACATGTGGTTTTAAGTATGACGATATACCCGCAACCAATTCACTCTTCACTGACTGTTAAGAGAATGTCCGTATTGCAGTTAGTCACCATTTGAATATTAAAAAATGATATATGTCGCTACCGGCTACATCACTGCAATAAGTAGGTCTCATAGTTTGGAAACGAAGCTAATCGAGATGATAAGTGAGACAAGACTACCTTATGTGAGTTCTTTAACTTTCTTCAGTGCCAAATCAAAAAATCGCATTAGAAATGTATCATGAAAATAAATAAATAAATGAAATAAATGATTACGAAGATAAAGTGAAGCACGCCACATGGATGACATCCATGCCCAAGACAGGACTCGAACATGGGACACGGGGATAGTGGTTTATTTGTTGGACGCCTGATCGACGTGGTCTACTAAGCTACACTGAAAGAATACTGATGAGGTGATAATTTTCAAACCCAATTCTTGAGCTTAAAGTGGGATTTCAGCTGTGGATGGGCTCAGTGCGGCGCGGATGAAGCTTTCAGCCAATCAGCACAGTTTCTGACTACCTCGGCTTGGAAATAGAGCACGTTGATTGACTAGAAACTCTATCTGTTCCACAACAACTAAACAACCAAAATCACGACTTAAATCGACGCTGAAATGTAGGTCGTTTCCGTGGAAAATATGTATATTTCACTTAAAAACATTGTTCTTAGTTGCTTGGTCGAAAACACATTTTAAAAGGTTTAATTCATAGAACTTAGGAGCATTTGAATCACGAATCACGCCAATCTTTACCCAGTTGTTGACCCGCACCTCTCACCGTTTCTGGCTATACCATAGTCTTGATTTGATTGGGATTGACTAAGGGCCGGTCTTACAATCTCCTAATAAGAAAGTTATTTTGTAGCAATTAAGCTATTGGGAGGATTTCAAGGGTTTTGATTGGTGGTTGCCATGGAGACAAGCTATTTGACGAATAAGTAGTTATTGGGATATTGATAGACTGGATCTAAATGTGATTAAGACTATCTTGCTTTACTACACTCCACAAAAAGAAATACAACAGTTTCCATTGTATCCGCTACTCCTTTACCGTAAACGATGAACCCTATGGCATGATAACGCATGACTATTAGATAAGCGTTACTATCCTTGGTGATAACGCGCGGCGTTGTCGCGTGACGCTAGCAACGCAAGGAACGCAATGCTCTAACAGACCCCCACTTGTTGCTAGGCGGGAGTGAAATACGTGTGAGCCCAGTAGTGCCCCAGTCTCTCGCCTTCATGTTTACATGAAAACACCTACGGGCATACCAGTAAATCACACAACCTAAACACCTGACAATGTTATCTGATACGCCTGGATTATTACGATTAATTGGTATGCATCAAAACGAAATGAGCAGCCTGGAGGCAGGAACAGGATTACACCCTGATGTGAACTGTTGCGAGTAAAGTAGACCACTACGCGTTGGCTCCGGTTGTGCACTTGGGGTAGAGAGAAAGCGTCATACACACATACGTTGTAAGATTTTTTTTATTTTTACTTTGGTAAGCGCAAGTATGTTTATACTATAAGGAAGCGTAAGTCAAAGGTAGACCGATTGATAAGAGGATGGCTTACGGATTTACTAACCGTACACTGCCTAAAATATAAGAAATGCGTGTATCTGGGTATTTGAAAGAGATTTTTTAAAATTAAAGAATTTGAGAAGAAACCCAGTTTCCATGACATAAAGTGGAATCCTGTGGGGACATAATTTAATTCAGTTTAATTCCATAGCTCTTTGTGAACTGCTAGTTATACATATTTGGTCTGTATATATAAATTAACTTTATTATTAAGCCCCATTAGTCTGTGTTCCTATTATTACTAATTTGTTATATTGTTCTTATTACATGACTGTCTCGTATCTTAATTCTTTACTTGTACATTGAGTACAATAACAAATACTGATATAATAAAGAAGTTTACGTCTTATACCCAATACGTACGAAATATAACTTTGTGTAGAAAGCATTGGAGGGGGGGGGGGGGGGGGGGGGGGGGTGAGGGAGGATATAGATCCTGTTTTTGCAAATTCCTGTACGATATTGTTTGAATCCATTACACTACAAATTATGATACTTGAGTTTTCAATATTTTTTAGCATGTAAATACATGACTGTTGTGTGCAAGATTCTAAAGATTCCTAGAAATGTCGAACGCTTCAAACCATATAGTAAAGTACTGAGAGATGAGTCCTAAAGTCTCCGGCAGGAACGCTCGCGTCTCGCGTGAACGACTCTGACGTCACATTTCCCCGCGGCGATTCACAGGATACCAAACAGTGCGAGGTCGAGAGGGGTAGTGGAGGGGTGGGGGGTGTTTTTCAATTCTGTGCAGCGAGAATCAATCATAAAGCGCATAACGCGTCATAATTTATTGATGGACAATTATAAGTTCGAGTGCTGTGGTGTACTCATTTAAATAATCTAATTTTTGATCAATAATAGATCAAAATGCGGACGAACAAATCACTGGATAAAGGATGTAAAGCTTATTTCATATTTGACAACATCAATCCATTGTCAAGTTTGCTTTATAAGCTCAATAATGCGTGGTAAATAGGTCAATAATTAAGGTTATAATATAGGTTGTATTGATGATGTCGTATTGTAAGGTTGGATGTGTTAGTGGGTTTGTTCTCTTCTGTGTGTGTTGCAATATACAAGACTGCCATTTTGGTTCAATAATCTAGACATTCAATTCTTTATGTCTTTTATATTAAATATATCACCGCTAGGTTTCAAAGAATACATTAGCCTAAATATCACTATAGCTTCGCCCGAAAATAATAAAACACGACAGGTACAGTATTTGAAAAATACCCAAACAGAAATCTTTCGGAATTGATCACCTAGGCCCAGTAATACAACTCCCTGCTAAATATTCAGACCACTGATTACTTGTTTTCTCCATGGCAACCGCCAATCAGAAGTGTGGTTTCAAAGGAGAAAACACGTTAGCGGTAGTATAAAACATTTAGCCGGGCGTTGTAATACTGGGCCTAAATGTCCTATTATAGAAAATTTAAAACACAACTATCAAACGAAAATAAATGAATTATGCCAAACACCATAACAATGAGGATGTGGACGATCGCATATCGATAAATATCTATATATTATCGTATATCGATACAGTATTATCTATTCTATCGGATAAACGATAATGCGATGGTAATTTTGTTTAATTATTATCATTGATATATCGGTTACACATTACTCACCTCTTCATAATAGAAACACATAAAAGCAAAATATGAACAAGTTTTTCTTATACAAAAACGAAGCCTGATCACAAAGGATGGCATCAACAAAAAGAAATCATTAAAGTGAAATCTAAATTGATATTCTATCCAAAGGAATAGATTTGACACCATAAAATAAAAATAATACAGAGAATGAAATGTATAATCGTTGAAATTTAGGAAATATTTTAAATTGAATCGTTCGTGTTTAGAGTGTTCCACCAACAGAGCTGAACAGAGGCAGAGAGGTCTCGCTATTAGGTCTTACCCGCCCATGGACGACGAGACTTGACTGAGCCCCTTGATAAGCTTTCGTCTTATAGAAAGGATTAAGGTTTAAATCTAGTTATTTTTGACGTGCTCACATTACTTTAAATGTGATTTATAATAATGTTAAAAAGAGCTATGTAAATGATTGTCTTTTCGTTCTTATTTTACCGCCTTATTTAGAATGTTGTGCTAAATTTTGATGTATTTCCAACGCTGAAAACTTATCGAGTAAAACCGAATGGTGAGATGTAGGAATCAAGGTGTGACCGTATATGGCAACGCGATGTCTGGCAAGGTTGGCAACTTGGCAACCATCTTCGAAGCTCGACTTTGATCGTCACTTGTTCGCATCGCTGAAGATCATAGGGAAGGCCTTATTGCTGAGAATCTCTCCCAGAAACCATTTCACGAGACATGTTTGCATCCTACGTTCAACAAGCCATCGATTTCGCTTATCCCGCGATCGAAACGTTGTCTTCAAACATTCTATTAAAGTATTTCAAGTCGCCAGTTTTGTTTATTTTGTTATAAAATTTCCATTAGAAATTCCGTTTTGAGCGGGATTAAGTTATTTCAGAAATTAAATTCCAAGCCGTCACGCAAGTCAAGATTGCGTTCGGCGCTACCTCGCAGGTACAGTCCATTAATAATGCTCAAGTTTTTGTGGATACAGTCCATACGTAATCACTATGTCTTTAAGGGTACAGTCAAGACGCAATGGTCAACGTTTCGTTACTGTACTTGTCACTAAATGGAGATTATACCGAACAGATGAGTCCATAAATATATCAGAGGTGACGATGTTTGAATCCAGGACATTGTATCAGAAGAAATATTAACCTATTTTGATACTATATTTAAGAGAGAAACTAAACCTCGTCTGGGAATCGAACCCAGGTCACCACTTTGCTGGGTAGTTACTCTACCACTGAGCTACTAAGAGGGCGTTTTATAATGGCTGCAACATGTCCTTCTAAGAACAGTCTATAAACGAACTCTTGATGAGAATTGTTGTACAACCCTCTTTATCTAGGTAAGCGTATGTCAATGCCTTCTAGGATGTGAGTTCGAATCCCGCATAAGACATGCGTGTTTTGCAATTGTCATTCTTCATCTATCACCTCTAATTGTCTAGAATAAGTTGATTGCAAAATATAGACTTAAAGCATCAAGAATCATCGTACTCTATAGCTTAGTGGTTAGAGTAAACTAGAGTCGGATTTCCAGCAGAGCCGTTTTCCAATGTCATAAAAATCAAGCCCAGTCATATATGACATGTGTACAGGCCACTTCTGGGAATAAACTGTTATATCTAGCAGCTTAAAACAAATATAGTTTATTTCAAATCTAAATCAAAGTTGTGTGAATCCACATATTATGAACACATAATAAATACCAGTATAGCATCGAAAACCAATATTTAAACAAGCCAACCGCTCTTGAAATTCCTATACGCAAATATTTGTCAAACGCAATTCACTTTGCACTATACCATCATATTATCAAAGGCAACAATATTGCGAAACAGTGATACTATGCGTCGGGTGTTTTATTTTGTCATTTGTCGCAATCAAGTCAGCAGGGCTGTGCCCTCCTGATGACGCGCTGCTGACGAGTACTCTAGACTGTAGAGTGTTGAGTGTTGAGTGTTGAGTGTTGAGTGTTGAGTGTGTGCACACTTGAACCAGGCTACGAACAACGCACAAAACACTTCAATTAACGTACCACTTAATTGCTGCTATTCTATAGTTAATTGCATTGCAAATATATACATGGTTTGCGTGAACATGCGGCTTCCACTTTGTGAGCACGGATTTATGGTCGTTTTGTGTGTATCTTTTTCACACAAATAGTTTTGATGTGAAATATGTCGTAATTAAAACTGTATGTCACTGATAGAGGCGGCTCTGCAAGTCTTTCTCCTCGTCTACTTGCAGTAATGGTAGTAGTAGACGAGCCTCTACTGCGGGAAGTCATTTGTTATATCCAAAATAATAATTTGACATTTTAGAGGTTTTAGTCAGTCATGTGGTGTGTTGGGATTGAGGGCTGTGTACTACAGAAATCCCTCTGACATTGTCTTCTCAACTATGGAAACAGACACATACCCTACACGTTGGAGCAATCAGAATATGGACAAGTGGCCCTAGACAGGTTTCCTATGAAATAATAAGATAATATACTTTATACAATATTGCATAATTATTTTGTGTAATGTACAAACATCAATTACGAGGCAAGTTCGTGAGACCTAAAACGTATGTAGTCGTTCGGTCAGGCACATGTTTTATACATTTCTAGTATGACCAGTATATTAGCATGTGTGCAATGTTTCAACGGCGGGATGGGCGTTCACACTCATTTTAAACACTTTCATTGTATTTGCCGTAAATAAAATGCAATATAATCCTCTTATAGAAGTTTGCAATAACTCAACATTACATGAATAGTAAAATTCAGTCTAGACGCATTTGCATAAATGTTTACAAAGTTTTATTTTAGATCGCACAAATATTTACTATATAGCTTTATTTAATAAAGCAAATTATTTACTCACTGATAGTATGAGATAGTTCTAGAGGATGGGGCCGTGTGTTTTATTACAGAGGCAAACGTCTGGACCTGAAATGAGTCGTATGTTTTTATTTTTAATACCGCCCTGTTAGAATAGGAAGCCTGCATAGCGGCGTCATTTTCCTTGTTACATGTTGGAGCTTCTACGTTGTACCACTACCACCCTTTGCGTGCGCTGTTTTATGTTTTTATGCATCCCGGTAACAATAAACCGCTGGTGCTCTGTCATAACGTAAACACTATGAACCTCTCCTTTGTATTTTGGTAGAAGTGCTGCATTTACCACAACTAAGTTCTCTCTTTATATGTTACGAACGGCAAATTACGAACATAAATCAATATTCAGCTTCCACTTAACTGTATTTTATTTCAACAAGAAACATACGACAGCAAATATGTCAATATTTCTATCATGATGTTTGTCCACCGTGTTATTCAAAAGCGGTTTCACTCCAAAACTAACTTGATCGTTAGTAAAGACCTACGGGGTTTATTAACCTAAAACTAATAATGAAGGCATGGATCATACGCCTTGAACGCGTAATCAAATGGTTGACGCTTTGTTGACCGGCAATATTGTGATGAGCGTATCGCCGCATAGTCCAGCAACATTGCTGCTAACCTAGAGCGCCGAGTGGAAGGGAATTGCAAAGTTTGTAAATATTACTAAAACACATGTTATAATATGCAATGCTGCAGTAGACGCCCCAGGAACTCAGAGTAATTAGTGATGCAATTAATGCAAATAATGATGGAAAAGCTACAAACATGGGAGACATTTTGATGGTTCTGATGATCTATCAATTCACGCCCGACCGAAGAAACATATTGATTTGATTTTCTTTCAAAAAATAAAAACAAAATAATAAAAATTATTGAATAATAATTACATTACAAATGCATCATATTTCTGTATGTACAACATCTAAACAGCGTGTTTGACTGAGTTTATAAATATTTAATACAGGAATGAAATAATAGTAACATTACTCATAGAATGTCCCTATTGGTGGAGGTGCCGGGTTTGACACGATATTCGTATCTCAAGCCAGACATACCTCATGACTCATGACTCTTGAGTCATGAATGATAAAAGTTACTCAGATGCACCGGATTGTACCTTGTCTCTCTTTTTTTGACACATATGTGTATATACGTTTGAAGTAACGACTCACTAACATGAAAAAAGGTAATTCGAAAAACCACAAAAAGAAAAAGCTATTTGGAAATGATGGTATCATTTTAATTTTTTAATTTTTAACTGTTTATTAGTAAATTTAATTCACAACTTGTGATTATTTGAACGTTGAAAAAGTACTTTGATAATTCTTTGTATTTAATCGTACAGCTTAAGAAACGTTTTTTTGATAGCGGTTCCGGATTCTTCACGCGAAGCAGACGTTCCCACAATGGTAGCTGCGATATTGTCATAAATATAAGAGTTTTTACGGGATCGCTGCCCCTGTCAGAACCTTCCATGCACTTCAAGAAAGTCGATACACTTCTGCTGTGGTACTCGACTTGCTGGGATATGACTACTAGAAAAAATATCACTCGTCCGGGTTTAGGAAACTACAACTACCGACTGCAAAGATTTCTATTCATGTTCGAGACACATTCAATATATGTATGAGAAAAACATGTAAATCAGTTTGACAAGTAGATTAGAAAAGAAAATTAACGGTTCTTTAAACTTGTACATCCGATTTCAGGTAACATTCAGACATTACATGTCAGGTTTAATTTGGTATGATGATTTTTGTTGCTATACGGTTATATTGATGCAATTATGCTATTCGAGAGGATAAGGGGTGATTGATGAAAAAACCCATACCTTATTCGGAATTCGAACCCACGTACCTAGGTGGCATAGACACTTGCGCATGCACCATTACGGCCACATGAGCCGTCGCGGCTTGTGATAAAATTGGAAATATAATCGTATATCTTTACGAAAATATTGTTTTCAGTAGAAAGATTTGAAAAGAAATTGCCTTACTATGGTCATGAAAGTTCAGTAGGAATAGAAATAATGCCCAGATGAGATAATTGAGAGATCGAGGTGGGAAGAAAAGTTTCAAGCATTGACTAGATAAAACAAGTGTAGAAAAGAAGACGAAACATTTGCGAGGGCGTGATTGAAAAATTCAAACAAAGTTAAAACAATAATCTTAATGCATTTGATTTATTATAGTACCAACATGGCATTATTACTAATAATGATACAAATAATAACATAATAATAGTGAAACATAATTTAGTTCGATCGTGCAGGAGGATGAGCCATGCTGGTTTGCTGCATGGAAGCTATAGTAGGGGGTAAAAGCGTAAGTGGACCACCATTCCATTTAATGGCCACATTTTCCGATGGAAAGAAATGAATCAGGATGTTGTGTTTCTTATAAGATAGATCGTTTGTTTCTTCTTTGCGCTCGGCTGATCTTTTCCGTTCCATTAACTGTTTGAAATCTTATAACTTATGAGCTCACTCGGCTTAGGGAAACATGTTCAGTAAACTGAGAAGAGCGGTCAACGCAAAAACGACTGTTTGTTTATTTAAAGATTCGATCTTTATTTATTATTTGCTTCAAATTTTATTCTTCATTTCAACAATATCAAACACGGTTTGAATTAAAACATCTTACTACAGAACATATATACATTATTTGTGGCATACTGCCAACAAAACTTTGTATGCCAATATATAAATAATATTTCAGATTGATTTAGATTTTATACTTATACATATACTATGCCTTTTCACAGAGTGGCAATTATTAAAAAGATTGTAATGAAAATATAGAATGTACAACATAAAATTATTCACTATCAAATACACTCTTTTACCTATATTTTATTTTTCCCTTATGGTTATCATAGTTTTATATCTAAAACTATTATATTATATGAGTTAATATTATAGAATTGTATTTAACATTTTCGGTAGAATTGACAACATGTTTCAGGAAGATGTTAATGATGGCGATTATGACGTGAATAGTCCTACATTAATTATTTTAGGTATTGTATTTTAACTATGTTTTATAATAACATTGAGTTCATTATTTGGAGTGAGAATTAGGAAATACAAATAACACAGCAACAACAGACACTCCACTGTATAATCCGACTTAGTAATAGAAAAGCTGGGGCTTGTTACTATTCAAGTACTTAACAGTGTAAGCTTTAGTTGAGGCGTAGGTAAAGAATAGTACCGGGCAATACTGAAAGGTTTATACTTGAATTCCGTTGAAGTTCATAACATTATATTGAAATAATAAAAACCCACTTTACTCTGTACGCATATAAACTTCAAACCGTGGTTTAACTACCCACGTACATTAATCCTGACGTATTTATGAGCGATGATTGTTACTAATTGACCATATAGCCTAGTTTCTTTTTTTTTATCTATAGAACAATTACATGCTATATGTGGTTAAAACACGCTAAGAACACTATGTGGTCAGTTGTTGAAGTCAGATTGTAAAGTAGTAGTCCCATTACATAAGTTGACCGATAGAGTAAGAATACAAGGCAATCTTTTTAAAAACGTTATCCAGAGATTATGCCAATTTTTCATATATTTGAACCTCTTGACCATTATCGTTATTGCATTTTTTTAGTCGATTGCACTTTTGATCCACCATCACCAACTGAACTGAACACAAGAATAAAAAAGTGATTACATTCAATGGTAAATGCGATCAGCGTGATGATTATGATTCAACGAAACAATGATCACTGAACAACAATTCTAAATATGTTTCAACTGAATTCAAAATACATAATTTTTCCCCGGTAACGGTAGGTTTCGGTGTAGCTTACAAAGCCCTCATACATAATGTAGATATGGAGGATTATTGGGGGGGCCAGGGCTGGGCCAGGCTGCTCTGGTAAAGCGAGGCTCAACGTAAAATAGAACAAATGTGACGGGGCCGAACAAAGAGTTCTGACAAATGTGCGCGAGTGAGACAGAGAGTTGTAGTGAACGCGCGTGAGAGAGAGAGAGATATGAGCGCATGACCCCCTCGGGATCATTAGTTTAGGTGAAGCCCAGAGAGTGTTTTCTCACCCTGGTCACCCCTCCCCCCCCCCCCCACTCACCACGACGACGGTTATCAGTCACGTGGGATCAGATGACTTCTTGCTGAAGACTAACGCGCCAGGGATTAGCGTTCAATGTCGACAACATGTCGCCATAGGAAGGTGTTACAGGATTTTATTGGAATAAACGTGAGAGAAAATGTGAAATGTTTTAAAAATTCATACGTCGGGTAATGGATTATGGATGTTTTCATGCAATCATCTTTTTTGTAACGTTTTGTTTTTATAGACGACATATTTGTGCGTTTTTATTTAAGCGCTACGTCAAACGCCCGTTTGGACACTGACGAAGGTGGGGGTGTGATTTGGGTTGGGCGGGTTAATCGAACAGTATCGTTCAATCATCTTTTACAATGGTTCACAAACTGTGTCCGCCAAGTCTTGCTTAGCTCACAATGTATATATTATATGAATTGTTATAATGTTATAATGTTGTAATGCGAACAATATGCACATTGTTTAAATCAACATATTATGATCTAGGGCACTTTAAGACATTCCTTAACTGAAAGGTCAAGTATGCAATCAAATTCTGATTTTCCAACGTTTCCAACTTTCCATCCATCCATCCATCCATCCATCCATCCATCCATCCATCTATCCATCCATCTATCCATCCATCCATCCATCCATCCATCCATCCATCCATCCATCCATCCATCTATCCATCCATCCATCCATCCATCCGTCCATCCATTGTCCATTACACCCTAACACACTTTGGCTTAGTTTGTGTTTACCTCAATTAGTGTTGAATACGTTTTGCAGTATTTTAATTCTTTGAGTGTTGTGTGGATGGTTTGTTAATTTAAATCATAAAACCAACTTACAACATGATACAATATTTACTTTTAGTATACCTTTTATAAGTATATTATTTCATTTTAAATTATCTGACTTCAATAAAACCTAAACAGAACTATAATTTACTTAATATTTTGCTTTTTTTGGACTACATAATTGCTTTTAGGTTGAGAGATCGCTTTTCAATTTTATCGGATTTTCATGTTGATATTAGTAGATTAGAAAGAGGATTTAAAATTAAATTAATTATTTATTTATTTACCACTAATTAAAACAGCAAGACCGTAAAACCATTTCAATTTCATTGATTAAACTGTAAATAAAACTAACTGCAACATCCTTGATGGCTAAGAAGCCTACTTTGTTAAACCATTATTGTAACTTAATAACACAAACATGCCATGCATAGAACCATGACACTGAGTGGACAAGCAACAAAACGAAATGTAAAATATCGTAGACATGTTAAATGGTTTTACGTCGTGGTGACAACACATCATGTTTATCCGTCTCCTTCACTTTGAGCAAGCATCAGTTTTTCCCACCTCGGCGATGAGTGATTTTTCTAAAAACAACGTCAAACAAAAAAAATACTAGCCGTTTCTGTTGCGGACACGTTTACAAACATTGAAAGCAAAGAACTAGTTTTTGTTTTGAAAATAAGATATCTTGATGGTAGATCATAGGAAACACAGTTTTTTTTATGTGGCACAAGATTAAAATAAATACCCACAAAGTGAAATTTTCTCCAACATTTTTTATATTCAGCCTCATATTCAGCTTGAGTTTGAAGAGTTCATCATAGAGAAATTTAGAAGGATTATGAGCAACTCGATGAATTTCTTAAACACTTTAACTAAAAATTAAGACTAATCAACTTTGTTATATCTTATTCAGGGACATATTCGGGATGATATGTCATTAGAAAACGTAAAACAAAGAATGTAGATTGTATCGTCTTGTTTTTTCTCACTCTTCATACGTCTTTCTTTGGCTCTAAATACATTTATCTTCATAATTTGTACTGTATTTTACCATTCAAGATACGAGTAAAACAATGCAATATTTTTATTGATGAGTAAATGCAATAAATTCCTTCTCATACCAGTCCTCGCCACAGCAAATCACACCCTTCTAGAATCTACGCTCGGCTAACTATAAATCTCGGCAAAGTGCGGAAATCAAACTCAACATTTCGCTGTCATCGAATATTATTGCGAGAAGTGGAGACAAAATAAACTGATTACTCTCTCTTGGTTTTTGCCCCTTCACAGCTTCGGAAACCCCAAACGTTTTGTAACGACGAACTTCTGAACTCAGTTTCGATAAAGAGCGGTTGATGAGTGGGGTGAGGGGGGAGGAGGGGGGGGAGGGGGGGGGGGGCGCTTGGAAGATAAATCTGTTTGTGAATCGATTTCTGCCCTAATAAGTCAGATCGGGCTGGAAGTGTCTGTAGAATAGGTACAACAAGTAGGTCCCATTGATAGAGACAGTTCTATAGTTTGAGGATATATTTGCGATCCGAGGTTTGGTTTGAAGCCAATCTCGGTAATTTAGTTTTTTTGCGTCTCTTCATGGGTTCAAATCATTTGCAACCCAATAACTGTCTGTTCTACATAATAAACTCACTTTTATCACATTCATCACTCTTTACAGTTCTGCTGTTGCTGAAATATAAATAGAATTCAGAAATAGATTTAATATGTTTCCTTCAAAATACATTCCATACTGTTGCAAATTATCGTGATCAGATGTTATCATACTAGATTCTTCTCCAAATTAATTAAGTTATACGTAACATCATGAGGGTCTTGTTTTACAAAAGCTACTTTCTAAACTCACAGACAGTCTTTTACAACATTGTTTTCATTTTACTTCAATGGATTATGAATGAAATGAGTCTTAGTTGTATATTGTAAATATAACTCATAAATAAATATACCAACTAGAACTGTAAGCAATTACAACATCTGTATGTTATTCGCTGAAGATTTCCAATAAAGATTAATTCATTATTATTTATACATAAACAGGTCGATTTAAAAAAATGTACGTTTCAATTTATACTGTGCGTAATTCAAACGTACAAAGTCCTGAATTTTCAAAAAGTGTTTTCTACAAATAATATTTCCGTTCGGAGTTTGCCAAAAGAATTTTCCAACGATGCAGTAAATCCATTTTCCGTTTTCAAGAGAGACACGCACATATTATTATTAAACTGTCAAGGGTTGACTTTCAAAAGTTTCCACTTCCTGCCGTCTGGGGCGCAACAGTCGTCACCCGAAATGAGATCACCCAGGTCCTTATCTTGAGCGCGCAGCAAACAATGTTACACTAGAGGATCAAGTCATCTCCCGTTGTCGCCTCGCTCGGCCCCGCTCCGCACCGCTCTGCACCGCTCAGTGCGCTCCGAGCACTTTACTAACCGCCGCCGTTACAAGGCTCCCGTTTGATTAGCCGCTCGATGGAAAATTTAAAACTCCGTGTACGAGCAATAACGTTCCAAAGACCATCGTTGGAAATATGGCTCGTAAACATGCTGGACGTAAACGCAAAGAGCTTGCTTAGACTTTTCTGAGACGACAACGTTACCGGGGGAAACTTTGGAGATATAAAGTTTTTTTTTTTATTAGGTTGGCACAAAATAATTTTCACTCCTGTCTTTCTTTTCAAAGGAGAGGGAAAATGTGATGAGGTCGCCTCGATGTTTACTTCATAGACATCAGTCCGTAGGCGACGACACAGTTCATAACAGTTGGACACTTCATTGGATTCAACAATATTTCCAAGAACGAACGAGCTATATGCCCATTTGCTGGGACTATAGGTTGATTTGTATACACATATCGTGTGTAAATATATTGCCTTCTGTTCGATAGAATACATTTTAAACATGAGAAAAATAAAAAAAAACATTTTGGATAAAATATATAAATAAATATCTTCTTTTATAATGTTTCTCCCTTAGCTTGAATTTTATTATAACATGTAAATAATGATTTCTTGTTGTTATTTTGATAATATGTACAGAGAAAACATAGTACTTTAAAAACATATTTAATAAAATTACTTCATTCAATGAAAGATGCAAAATGTTAGAATTTGGGTTAGGTTTATTTGTAAACTAAACAATCAGTATTTTGTGGGTTGAAATACAGGAATAAAGATTATCATAATCCTATCTAGATTCTAGATAACCAACAGAGAAAATAAGATGTGTACCCTATTATGTCGCTGAGCATAGTGCAATATTCTATTCTAGTAGGTAAATGGGAACGACAACGCACCACGTAGAAGAAACCTTTTAAAAGATTGGTCTTGACTTTTCTTTTGTCACGTACTGCCTTTGTTTTCTTTGGTGTTATTCCGGCGTCTCTTACTTCCCCTTTCTTACCCACTCAATTAGTTGAGTTCGACAGCTTTGTTTTTTCAAGGGAAATCTAGGCCGGGCACGAACGAATGCGAAGTCCAACACGGCCGACTGCAGAGATTCCCTTGGGAAGTAGTTGTCAAGCTGGCCGTGCACACTGCACAGCGCTGTTAGTTGTCAAGCTAGCCGTGCACAATGCACAGCGCTGTAGGCGGTAAGTAGTTGTCAGGCTGGCCGTGCACACTGCACAGCGCTGTCGGCGGTAAGTAGTTGTCAGGCTGGCCGTGCACACTGCACAGCGCTGTCGGCGGTAAGTAGTTGTCAGGCTGGCCGTGCACACTGCACAGCGCTGTCGGCGCACGGGTAGCGCATGTCTTCGGCGATAAACATGACAAGACTGAATATTCCTTGCGTTGTAATGAGGAATGTTACGTGAAATGAGTGATGGTAAAGCATTTTTTCATCTAATTATTGAGGGACTATTTGTGCCTGTTTATACCTTGCCCATACTTCATCAAGTAAGTCGACTGATGGTTGGAATCACATTGGACAATACTCACTAAAAAGAAATCATTTCAAAGAACCGCAAAGAAACGTCATTTCTTTCTTTGTTACATTTCCCCAATTATTCGAAAGGCTGATGACATCTAGCATTACACCCCCTTATGAGTTATCAATCAGTGATAACAGTCAGTGTTAACTCGGCAGCAGTGATTAAGCGAACAGTTGATATAAAACTTTTTGAAAACGCTGTTGTAATATATTATTTCTCAAGCACTACAGATGAGACGATTCTCTTCACATCTCTCTCTCTCGTTCTCTCCATCTCCCTCGGCAGTCAATAAAAGCTTTATTTGTTTTCCTGGCCTGCTTGCACCAATCCTTGCTGTCACCCCCTCCCCCTCTCCTTCCAGCCCGTCAGAACGTCCAGCACACTTTTCCTCGATTTGTCCTCGCATTTTCATTATCTCTCAGTCTCCGTCAACATCTCTGTCTCTCTCTATCCTCCTCGCCGAGGCGCTTATTGTAAATCCTGCGACAACGTTGTTACTGGCCTGGCTAGCGGAGTCCAGTCAGCCGGTCAGTATAAGCACCGCCACCTCGTGCGAGGCAGACATTAAGGAGAAACCAGGTCGAGGGTCAATTACAGATCAAGTACTGTGCACGGTTAGATGTTCATCTACCATGGCTGGAACCTAGATCCACTGCAATCAGGTTCCTATCTCTACATGTCATGCCTGGTTGTATGACAACTGCCGCTAATATTGTAGAGCGTATTTTGCGCTTTTGTTTTTAGGTTAATCCGAGAATTGTTTTGAAACAAATATACATTATTTCTTCTTTTGTGGCAGTCTTTTTATTTCTATATTTCCATTATGTTGCATGGATTTTAATCTTAATCTACATGTATAATTTTTGTCTTCCTCGCCTACCCTTCAATTCTATTTTTTAGTACTCTTTACGTGTATACAAATTTGTACCACAAAAGTAAACTATATTTTTTGTTTCCAGATGTATAGTATTGTTTAAATTTATTTTTACAATGAAATGAACTTATATGATTCAAACACACGCAAACAAGTTAATAACCACAGGAGATTTATGAACTGTTGAACAACTAAATGAAAAAGAATGAAAGTCAGTTACTCCCATATAAATCTAATGTGAATTTAGTTGCGACGGCTTCTGTTTATGTATAAATTTAATTTTAGAATGATTGAGCATAGAGAATAGCAAGCTTAACATTATCACAGCGTGAAACATTCAAAGAAAGGAAGATACAAATCTACCATTTGAGACGAAGAGTAGAATCATTTTGCTCTCCCAAGACATACTTTATCCCCGATTGTTAACATTTGTATCAACTCACATAAGAAGTGGGATCCTATCCGATCAATCCCGCTTCTTGTCATTCTTATTCCTCAATATGAAGACACCATCGATCATCGTGTGCATCGTCTCTATTAGCCTCGTGCGATGTGTCGGGCAATTGCCAAGCAAGGCCAGCACGCGTCACTCTAAGCCCGACACGGAACTCATCAATGTTGAGTGAGCGGACCAAGACATAACGATCGGTCGACAAACATCTCTATTCTCTAACATGTGTGCACGCGTCGTGAGAAATACGAGTTTTCCTTTGCTTTACGCGTGAACAATAAGAAAAAAGCAAGAGCTTTTGTTTTCTGTAGGAGAACAGGGGCCAGATACACAGTCAAGTTAAGTATTCATAGTTCCCACGTGACGTCACAGCGGCCATGATTGCGAGGACCAATCCTAGATCATTGGCAAATACTATTCACATTCGATAAATAAGCCTAGTTTAGAATTTTAAAAGTGAACATAAGCAATAAAACAATTCAAAATTACGACACATACCAATTTTATTTAAAAAACACGCTGAGTTTTAAAGAAGTAAGAATGTCTGTGTTCTACCAAAACAGCCTTCAATTGTTTCTCTATAGCAACGTCAAAGTTTGATGACAAATGTGGCCGCCACGCGCAAAGATGTAACGTACGTGCAACCTATGAATAGGATCGGTTCATGGTTGCTATGTAATTGTTTTATTAAATGCTTCTTTCCATAAGAAAAACGAACTCCATAGCAACCATAAACAAATCCTATACTTAACTTGACTGTGATCTGGCCCTAATGTCCATACAAGGTTAGATAACTACAAGCATTGAATATATTCCATGAAAAATAAAATTATAAACAAAGCTGTTGAATTGCCCGTAATCCACAGATAAATAAATAGAGGGATTCGAACTCGTTTACGAAGCTGCGCTGCTACAAAGCGTTACATGTTGATCTATTTAAGCTGATGCTAATTGGATGTCCTGTACTGGATTTCGTTATTGATCCAATTGTGTGTTATTAAAACTTTAGAGTTATTTTCTTAAATTTTTACTCGTTACATTATATTATTACACGGATCAAAATTTTAAATACACATTGGAGATAGCTGAATTTTGGAAGAAATTCGTGAACATTTAAATAGGCCTATGTTGAAAACATTTGTTTTCTATAAACCTCGTATTCCATTATTTAGCTTATAGGTAAAACTTATCTTAAACAGACCCTATATATTTAGTTTTAGCAGGAAAATCTGCACTTTCGAATACAAATCACCAACATTTATCAGTAAACCTCAAAGTATAACACATACGGTGCAGTATTTGAAAATACATTAACTGAATACCAGCCTGTCGATGTTATTCCACCTCCACCCGTTGTTCTTTCAGTCATAATACCTCGTTCTATGTGTCGCTATTCCATGATGGCTGACAAGTAACCATTGTATTGTACTTAATAATATTTTAACAACAACATTCTAAAAAACAACCATGCGTTAATCAAAAATCGAACCTGAGATAAACTGAAAGTACCAACAATATTGCGAACGATTCATTTCATCCGTGAATAATGATCATTATCTATAAGATAGACATTATGAATAACGTTAATCTACAACACTTTTTAACGCGCTGAATACCAAAGTGTTTGCATCGCATATAATATTATAATACTTTCAGCAAACGTTATCTCTGATGTGGAAGCTGCTCCCATTGGACGGATTCAAAGCATCCATGACGTCATCCAAGCGACACTTTGTATGTGTCGCATTTCAGAGATGTAATAATTCCGTCGCTTGACACTTGGAGGCTCGCCCGCACAACCTTTGACTTCTGAAGCGACAAATCACATTTCCACATTTCACACGCGAACCTGCTGCGCTCTAGCGGTGCAAGCGTCGACGCGTATGGTCGCGACGCGTTTAATAAAATAGCAGATAAAAAGTTAGCACCAAACGGAATATGAAAAGAGTACACGGGCCATGCAGACACTTTAGTGCAGTGAAACTCAAAGTGGTTGTTCAGAGGATAAAAGTGTTATTGAAAAACCAATTATAGCCTTGTCGTGGTGGAGTTCAAGTGGACTAGCGGAAATTAGCAATGGCCGATCGCGTATTTTTGTCGCTTCTAGTCATTGAACCGTCAACGAGTTTCAATTTGGTGATTTGCGACGTGTCAAAGTGGGCTCTGAGCGTGATTGGGAGGGGGGGGGGGGGGGCTATAACGTGGGCTGATTACTCGGCAGTCGTCTTCTGGGTTGTTTGACAAAGCCGCAAAGCAGTAAAATAAATATATTTGTGACTGCCCGTTATAGTCTATACACTGTATCTCTTGACGCTACTACTCCACTCATTGTATTGGTTGTTTAGGTATTTGTACAGTCAACGTTTGAATATCATAGTTTTACTAGTTGTTTCATATTAATTGGATATAGTATTATAGTATTTAAATAGATTTTTCTCCAGCTTGTTCATCATTATTGTTGATCATTAACGTGGAAAAGGGCTTAATGAGCACGTTATGTATAAAAACATCTGTTATGGAAGGAAGACAGAAATAATTGATCTACTTATTACTTTCCAAGGGTCAGATTAAAAGTGTAACGAAGTTATTGAACGATCTACAGATGGGATATCTTTATTCCATACAGAAAATATACATCGACAATATGCTTACAAAAAATATGACTTGATAAACTGACATTTACAAAATTAGATACATACATTTAGTATATATACATACAGAATTATTTTAAATTACTATTGCCACGGTATACTTTCTGTATGTATCGATTTTTGGATAATAAAACTCATTTTCTACTTTCCTACATTGTGAAGATACAGGCTAAAATAAAGGCTGTGCGCATGGAAGTGTTTTGTCTCATGCATCTTGCCTCATCCCGTGGCATAAATTAAACAGGGACATTCCTCATTTTAATGTTGGTATCACGGAAGAATGTCATCAAGCCACTAACAAGTTCAACTTAACAGCGGTGAAATTCTGGGAATCTTCTTATATCTCGCTCCTTCTCAGCTTTGTCACCACACAACTGAAATTAAAGCATTCAGACGATATTCTTATGTTTGCTTTTTTATATAATAAACAAATTATATGTAAATCATTAATTATAAAGTTATTTTTAGTCTGTTTTGGTCTGTACGTTAGCTTAATTCTAGAACCTGGTTTCGGCAAACACTTTTTTTAAAAGAATTTCATTCCTAGTTTCGTTTTTCACGTTTTTTGTATGTGTTCGTAAAGACAATTAGTGAGGATTTCACAGATTAACCGAAGTTTAATTGACAAATACGTATCCAGTTCCTATAAAAAGAAGGTCTTGTCTTGTATAACTGCCTTACACTATACTATACGCACTCATAGGCTCTTCGGTTGGCACATTATTTCGAAGCATATGGACCTCTTCACACACGCACACAGTGGTAGGTCTAGACTCGGTCGTGAGACGGGACATTTTAGAAATATAGCTGTAAACCCGTTTCTATTTCCTCATGCGTCTAACCCCCTCCCTACGCCTCCTCCCCCTACAGCAACGCAAAATATTGATAACGGAAAATTTGAACGAGGGTGAAAATAAAATATATAGATATATTTGAACATAATATAATATTTGCACATAAGCGAGACAGTAACGATTCAGTTAAAAATGTAACGTTAAGTTGACCCCACGTGCGTACGAAATAGCAAGTCTACCAACTTAATTTTATAGAGTTTCCGCCATCAAATAGAATTAAACACAGTTCTATTATGGACAATCTAAGACCTTTAGTTGGTCATCTGGAACGGCGGGCGTGCCCAATGTGGTTTATACACTTTACTAAGCGGTAGTACTACATTTTCGAATGTGCGAGACAACTCCATGAATATGTTGATTTCGTTGAATCGGCGTGCATACAAGAGGCAGTAGATAATGATCTTAGGTCGGTATGCGACCTATTACATTGGTACTAGTATACTTTAAGAATTCTATACGACGAAACAGAATGGAAGGTCAATTCAATTCAATTCAATTCAATTGTTTTATTCAGTGGCCACATATTACAAATCAATATGAATTACAATTCATTTGTTTTTACGTTGATCAAAACCTACTGACAGAAGTTAGTCTTGAGAGTCAGTAGGTATAATATATATATAGTATTGATACAGTATTGATTATTGATTAAAAACATGTATTGCCTATATAATGGTGTCCCTTACGGCAATGGGCGGGTATGCAGATGTCAAGTATGAGCTGTGTAATGAGGAAGTGATTAGAGAACGGAACACACAAAAAGTATCCCGCTTTGTTTGAATATATTATCGTTTGTTTTCAATTGCAACCTGCCCTCGTTACCTGTTCGTTTCAGTGCAGAGTACTTAAGAGTAATGTGACCTGAACAGGAATCATGGTCTGTACAGGTGCTAACATCTGTTCGAGTTCGTTGAAGGGTGAGACAATAATGATTGGGAACAAGTGCGGCGTGCAGAAGTGGGATTGTGATATTATATTGTTGTATGAGAGAGTGTGAAATAATGCCTAATGTTAAACACACCCTGTTGTCTATGTTTCTGTTATGTTGTAATGACTCCATATATTGCTTGTTCAGTCGGAAGAAGATGCCACATGTTTTCATCATTTTAAAAGCATGTGCAGATGCAAACAAACAAAATTGGAGTAGGTTGTGTCAAAGTTAGCCTATACTTCATATGTTCGTTAGTAACACCGTTTAATGTGTAGATAAATAAATGATAACACAGGTTTAATAGAAATAGCAAATAAAATAATAATAATATCAAAGGGATATTGCTCGGGGTAATTTTTGCTGAACCGTATTATAATATTTTACTGACATTTTTCGGATTCCGAAAGCTTCAAATATTAAACAACGATTTTGAGGTAATATATTTTATATTTTATAATAATATAATGATGATAATGAACATTATTTTCTATATGCAGATTACTTCACTGAAGTGAATGCCAGAGGTTGACAAAACATGAGAAAGGAATTATAGAAGTCACAAAGCAGCTCGTGTTACCGCAATGCAAATTGAGACAAACTATTGTGCTTTTATTCATAACTTGATTTATTATTAAAGTCATGCCGCATGCACATCTTGATGATCATGTAAAACGCATACCCAAGCATTACACAAACACAACAGCTATTTCATTTAAGTTCCATTTAGTTTTAATTTGGAACCACTTAGTCTCTTACAACAAACATTAGTTCAGCACGGTGAATTTAAATTGTTTCATATTCTGTAATTATTTCAGGTTTAAAAAGTTCACTGTTTGCAGCTTTGTGTGTCGTATAATTCGTAGAAAATGTGCGTATTAATATGAGCTTTACGTTTAGAGCAAACCTCACACACGAACAACTGAGCAAAGGATACAATTTGCCTATCACAACGTTGTGAAGATAAAGATAAGATTGCATTATTAAGCTTTGCAAAGTTAGTTGGTTTAAACTTCCAGACATTGCTTTTGTAGAGCGCAGTTTCATAGTTGTCTTGATTTACCGAGTTGAAAAATTATATTTAAAAATCATAAAACCTTCAACACTTTAATCTCTCTCTATCGACCTCTCTACCGGCCTCTATCGCTCAAGACAGAGCGTCATGGCTCAAGAGATTTCCTCGTTTACAGGGGTTGTCGCAGTTATGTTAAAACTGTTTTATAAAACCAGTGCAAAGCGGTGGTTCTAACGCTTTAAATTCCTCTACACCACCAGTACTTAAAAATGTGTCACAAATAGATAAAGAAATTTCGTCTTTCTCTACAGAGATGCTTATTTAAACATAAATGTTGCTTGATTTCTATAACTATTTTTTTTGTAAACCCAATTTTTTAATTTTGAAAGCATATTTCGCAAGTATACCACAAAAGTTTGTTTGATAAATATTTAAAAAACAAAATTGTATCTGAAACTTACAAACAGACGTAAACTAAAGCATTGTATTAGATTATTTTTAGTTCCTTATACAAATTCAAATTAATGATAACAAACAATGTGTACGCGTTAGAAACCATGTTTGCGTGGGGTATGGCCAACACAGCCTGACCCGTGGACACGCCAGGCGAAGGACAAGTATATTACAGCTTATTCACCGACACTCAAAGACACCGTGCGAGCCAATCTGAATCAGCGAGCACGACCCACTTAATTAGATTTCAACGCGTCACTCGTAGCAAACGAACCGGAGAAACACTAGTAATTTAATTCAGGCAAACAGCTAAATGGAGCTTAAAGTCAATTTGGTGTTCACGAGATGCTCCATATATTTCACATGGCTAGTGACATCACTCGCGTGGTTGGTATGTCTTTGTCAGTTGGATTAGATCAGACCGCAGCTTCCGTATTTCGGTATTAGGTTATCATGCCTGATGTGTATACTAACCACAGTTACTCTTATATGCATTTCAAACCAGTCCTTATCAACATCAGATTATTAATGTCAGATATGCATTATCAAAGTTGCTGCCATCAATTGTAACAGATTATGCCTTTAATACATAATCGTGTATATCTAATAAACATCGGATTATCTTGTTTCAACCACCATAACAATAAAACTTATATGTCTTAGAAGAGAAAATAATAATCACATTGTACGACAGTAGGTTCTGACTGGGAAACGATACGCATGATAGAATAATGTGCGTGTTTCATAATTAATACAGTTGAAACTATCGAAAACGAAACCAATGTACATATGTTTTTTCACCATTTGCACTTTAATCTATATTTGAATCAACTAAGTGACTTAGGTTGTAGTTGAAATGAATGGTGCGTGTTAACTATTGGATGCTCGTGTTTCATCAATGTACACATTAGTACTTCGTGTCACAATAAACACATTTTACCAGAATATTAAACAGAAACGTAGATCAACAACTAAAATAATAGACCGTTTCAAAAGAGGGCGGCAGACATTTATGTTGATCGTGCTCGTAGTTTCGGAACCACTGTTTTAATACAATCACGGATTTTGTATATCGTTGACTTTTTAATTATTAATAGATATTTTAGTCCTTCCCAATCAGCCCATAAATATAATAATATATAACTTGGTCAGAACAAAACATTAATATCATTTTTTCATTTATTTAACACTTGTTCTTGGGTAAATTTTTGCTTTCAGTTTTCTATTTATAAACGTTAGGCGATAGATCCATGGGGTCTAAAAACACAGTATCACATCATAACCATATGTCATTATCACTTATCAACCAATCACATAAATTAACACCTTTTTCTAGTTATCTCACAAGAGGGTGTGATTTTATGATCAGCTACATCTGTAAAATGTTCAATGAAATTACTTTAAATCATTAATTTGGTATCACCATCTTCAAAAGTAGAACACTATATTTTATGCAAGAAACATCTTCAAGAAGTCAACGACAATATATTATTGTTCCACGTAGAATAAATAGCGAGTGCCCGCTCACAAAACAAGGTGTTGCTTATAGACATGCAATGTCATATGGAAGGGGAATATGTAAACCTCTGTTGTTACAGAATTATTGAACAATGCCCTTCCGACAAGAACAAACCATGTTTATTGTAATTTTTGGTGTTTTTAATTAATTTTTGTAATTAATTCTAGTTAATTCTAGGTACTTTAAATTAATTTGAATAATTAATTCTAATTAATTCTAGGTACTTTTAATTAATTTGTTTAATTAATTCTTATTGACTCGAGGTACTTTTAATTAATTTTTTTAATTAATTAGTTGTGAACATATAGCACTTCTCTATTGTTGTTTAGCATCAATAAATCGTACATTGTCGAAGCAAAGTGTGTTTACAATTCAACAAGATTATACTTCCAGTATTCAGCTTTTAATTTCGACTTCAGTCAATTCAACACGACTATCATTCCCTTATATAACATTGACACAAACTTGTGCAAGTTTGAGATATTATTGCACGTAGACGTCTTCTAACAATGAGTGACAGTTATTTGGGTCACTTGCTGTTGCATTGGCAGAGAAAACGATTATTATAGAGCTTAATTTGCAGGAAACTAAAACAGTCAGCTGTGTCGCTGTCACTGGTTGTGTCTCTGATGAGATATCTTTGAGATGTCGTCGAAGGAAGAAGAGTCACGACTCACGAGGAAATACAGCAGAATACGCAATGTGGCAACAGCGCATTGTACTATAAGAATAACGTATCAGACGACGCGTTATAACAAGCATTGCGAGCAAGATCTTCAGCCACTAATAATAAG
This sequence comes from Isoperla grammatica, assembly GCA_945910005.1. Lineage (NCBI taxonomy): Eukaryota > Metazoa > Arthropoda > Insecta > Plecoptera > Perlodidae > Isoperla > Isoperla grammatica. The sequence goes on along the minus strand of OX246739.1, from coordinate 6,925,046 downwards.
ATCGAAACAAATCAACGATTAGCTGTTTTTTGCTTTTTAAAGAAACGTCCAACCTTCATCCAGCGAGATGAAGGTATGTGGTAATCATTTCAAATTATTTCCAATTTTATTTCTAATCCGTTTCAAAGCAACCAATATTTGTCTAAGCATGGGTCTCAAATTTTTAATGAAATCAATAAATACACACACATCGTAACATTTTTCATTACAACTGAGATATGCCCTGGCTGAAACCAACGATCGCAAAATCTCCGTGACAAAAAATAAATATTCAATCAAAACACGGTTTCTTCGAAAGAAAAACGTTCTGATGAAAAATAAAGTTATTTCTGATTAAAAAAGTAACGATTATCCTCAAGAGCGCACTTTGCATATTTATGAAAGAAAAATAACTTGTCACGCTGAGATATAACAGGACAATGTTGTTTTAAATCAGCGCCTTGTAAACTACTGGGCGAGTGACGTCATACACGCGAGTTGTTCGCGAAGTCACCGCCAGGCGGATGACGCGAGGCTCGTGAATCAAGTGGGCCGTGCATGCGTGGCCATTTCATTCGTTTCCTAAGAGAACATGAATATATCCTGAAAATGCCTCTTAAATCTTCCTGATTTGAAAGCTTGACAGCGGGGTTGCCAGTTCCTCGTATAACTCTTGATGCAGGTTACTGCGTAGGCAGTATCATGATGCGTGCAAGTAAGTCGACTCCACCGACAAAATTCAATTTACGTATCTTATTTACATAGCACCAGATTTAATATAGGGGAAAGACAAGCGTGTATGTGTTTACAGCACACGATATAATATTTATGTTCTTAATACCCGTTTCGGCTGATTCTGGGTCAATTCATTCCCGTGTTTTTGTAGCAATGGTTGTTGTTGTATTTAATGGTAACATCATCTGGGACCAGGATAGCTCTGCCTGTCGTATGAGGTGACTTAACTCACGGCCACTCACGATTGAATACCTACACTGACAACTGAAGCTAGACAATAGTGACTTGCACGATGGTGTTCCTACTTTGTCGCCAATGTTATAAGCCAACGTTAATGTTATATACGGCTTGATTAAAATTTGATAACGCATACATCTTAGAAAAGTGTGTAAACTCTAGGCCTAGTTTAGCACTGATAATTATATTCATTTAGCATACAGTCTGCAGTGTTTGAAAATATCAACAAAGTGCTAATGTGTTCACGTTTTTTGCGATGATTTTCCAGTCTTGAGCCTGTAATTTCGGCTGCTTTTAATACAAATAATATTCCTCTATCAGCTCACATTTAGTGAACCCTCCCTGTGGATCGATATGTATTGTACGTGTTACTTCATACATGGTATATAATACGGTTACTTGAAAGGACACAAAAACAGTTCCACTTTTTGTGTAGTTCTCGATCGATTAGTCCAGAGAACAAATACGATTCGGAAAGCCCCAATAATCTATCAGTAACGGAAGCCCTGGTTTAAGTCTTTCACAAGAGTTATACGACCCTTAGAGAAGGTTATCCGCGCACAGTTATGACAAAGCAAAGTTGAGAATGGCTCAAGATATTAAATACATCAAATCGCTTCGCCGATTGCTACAAAGCAGTCGAACATTAAAATAAAGAATATTGTACGACGAAAAAAACTTTATATTGTAGCCTATTCTGATCGCTTCACCCACAGTTACTATAGTAACTTTGACGAAAGTATTGAACCGTGTAATGTGAGCATACCAACACCATATTGTTTTGCTCAAGCTGGGGGAATTTTGGATATTTTCTGTGCTTTTATTACCTACAATCTTACATCATTCATCACACGTATTCGTTGTACACATATCAAACATCAATCTAAACTCTAAAGTAATACGCAACAATTTACACAAATATCATAATTATAATACAAATGCAATTCAGATACATTTATATTAGAGAATAATAATGATGACGATGAGTAATAAAAAACATTGGTACGTAAAGGCTGGTCCATACAGATTTTGAAGACATAATCCATAAGGTTTTAAGACGTTGTTTTAAGGCTGGTCCACACAGATTTTTAAGACATAATGCATAAGGTTTTAAGACGTTGTTTTAAAAACAACAATGAAAACAACGTCTTAAAACTAAAACTTTGTGTGAACGCCAGTACGTGTTTCCTATGATCCAACTTTACGACTACGCGTCAAACCTTAAATCGTATGTCTTAAAAATCTGTGTGGACCAGCCCTTTAAGACGTTGTTTTCATTGTTGTTTTTAAAACAACGTCTTAAAACCTTATGCATTATGTTTTAAAAATCTGTGTGGACCAGCCTTAATGAAGAAGTGCCTTATTTCCAGCTAGGACGGTAACTCGTGCAGCCGCAATGAGAATGACATTAACAATGAAATAAAACCATTTAGTTTCCTCCGTTTTCCGCGCTAAAATATTTGCCAGGCTTTTGTATCAAAGTTATATTTGTTTGTCGTGCCTCGATACCGATCCAGAGTTTCCCGGCCCTCTTGACGATAATTACAGACTCGGCCCCGTGGGAGAGAGACGCGATCCAGATAGCCGTGACAGTAACTGTGACTGAATGCAGTTTGTCTGAAACCACTGCCGAGCGGAGCTGTGCGCGATACAATTGCGACGAATGACAAATGAGGATTAGAATACAATATAAAATAACACCAGCCCGGGAAACTCGTACGGTGAGTTCAACTTTATGTGGGTAGGAAAACGCTTAGTTATCCGCTGCTAACGGAATACGGACACACATGCAAGGAGGCGCCCGGGGAGTTAATCTATCTGACTTAGGGAAATACGAGGGAAATATTTCAACGGCATAGAAATAATTTCAAGATTTTTTTCTTGTTGTCTTCGAAATATTTCAACTCGCTGCGAAATTAAAATCGTTCATTCTAAAACGTCTCGGGAAGACGTGGTTATATAACATACATTAGACAAATGCATTAAAAAGCGTTTCATCTTACTCTGAAGTCATTGTCTTCCTAAAACTTCTCGGGTACTCGACCAATGTGTTATTAATGATAATTTACTAATTAAAAATGAATGTAAAATATAAACAATGTTGTGCATCATACTTTCTGCAAACTTTGATATATGTTTATTATGGATTTTCACATGTTCAATTATGCACATTTTCTTTACTAGTTGATCATTTTCTTCCTACGTAATGGAAACTTTCTAGTTAGTCTTACTAATATAAAGATTATTCGATATAAGTTATAATACACTGCCAGTTATTCACTACAACGGCGAACTTCATATTGCATTTCCACCACGTTAGTGGTAGAAGTATGAAACACAAAAGAATTATTTGCATCGACATGAAATTCCTCTCAAGCCGTATAATATTACAGCCAGTCTTTCTTAAAAATAAAAACTTTCTGGAGACAGTCAATTATTCAATTACATATACATTAAATATTACACTCTGGAAATGCAATTGCACAGTATGTTATTGTTATGGTTATAAGTTGTGTTGATTTTCTTGCAACATTCTTAAAAACAAATCAGACATTTTCACTTTAGTGCAGAATATTGCGTAACTTCTTGTATGTTTTAATGTCTCATTCAGTGTTTGTAAGACATGGACACTTTTTTCAACTAAAGCACTCGACCTAAATAACGTGTCACCTTCCATGATTGATCATTTTCTCTCGAAGTAGGGTAGACGTCTGTTCTGTGAGCGGAGTTGAAGGCTTTGACCCTGTCTTGGTTCAGTGAACAATATCTGAGCCTTGAATACAGGACCGGCTGGGACGTATTGCGGATAATATTTACAAGCTCATGTGAAGTGTTGGTATCAATGCGTTCCTTCAACAGTAATACCACTACACCGGTATACACGGATACAATATGTAAAGTGTTTGAGGTCTGGTTACAACTTACAAACACGACCATAACGGATTAATTGTGATTGATCTCCGAGATGAAATATTAAATACAATCTTGATTCATCTCCTATACCCGGTATTTAGCAACGTACTTGGAAATATTTATACTGGGATTCGGGGTAATTTTGGTTCTCGGTATTCCGGCGTAAACAAAATATATGTGATGTATATGCGTCTTACCGTGAACTACCGCCTTGTTTATGACATTTTGACTGTCTTTATGACTGTTAAAATATGACATTTGAAACGCAAATATTATCATCATCTTTTAAATACCCGCATAGAAAAGGATGTAAATTAAGACCCGGCACCTCCACCAAAAACTGGGACGTTTTGGCAAACTAGGTTTATAACAGGTTTTGTGTCTAGAAGTACAATTTACATGTTCGAATAATTATTATATTATAAGTTATAACTATATTATGATTAGCGAAATGCAAACCCAACCAGTAGTAAAATGCGGTACTCTAATTCGAAAGTTCGCTAGTTCGTTTACGCCACCGCAATCTTGACTAAAGGATTTTCCCTCAGGGTTTGCTCAGTCACTTGTATTTAGTCACACAAAATAACCCTAGGATACTATTTGCCAATTGGTAATTTCTAGTTCGTAATCTGAGAGGAGCAAAGCAGGCAAAGCTGATATGCACACTTCAGCTGAGATTCCTGCGAAACATTATTTTTGCTATAAAATGTCATAACTATAGGTGCAGTAATGCGAGTTGAGTATTTTGTGTCAAGATAATTTACTAGAATATGTCGTTCTATTCTCCAAGTGATAATCATAATGGATCATTTCCTGCTCGTAATGTTCCCTGCATGGTTGTTGTTGAAGTGCGAAACCCGAACTAAAAATATATATTTAACTTTTGTCCACAACCGTCAAAAATGTTCATACGAGTGAGAAAAACCCCCGAAGAGATGACATTCCAATGTTTGGTATTTCGTGTGCGGACGCTAAGCCGGTCAGTGTTGAGAGAGAGAAGCCTTACATTTAGCCTGTCAGCACAATTCTGAGCGTTAAGCGATCTGGAGCCTTCCTTCGACGCACAAAGGTTTCCACCCTTGGCCTCGCCTCGCGAGCAGGAGGGCTTGAAAGAAAGGAGGGATGGACGAAGCTACTCACACACACTGTAATGTAAGAGACTATTCTTACTGAATACAGCTGAGAAAAGCTGCTATTTCCAACAGATGAACTACAGTGTGTATCGTCATATAAGACTCATGTTTCTGGAGACAATCTACGCATTATTGTAGGGTTTATCTGCAGGTTTCATTTAGGCAAAGTTATATCGTGAAGCTCATTATAGATTTGTGACTATTAGTTGTCTCACATATAAAATAGAGATAAAATAAATTTATTCACAAAAATCTTAATTTTTTAAACTATGTACTACCTCTACGTCAAAAACCGCAGAAACTTTTCGTTTTTTAATTATATCCCAAGATTGAAAAACAAAATCAAAAATCTGAGAAACCACAGCGCTATGGTTTCTCAGATTTTAGATTTTGTGTTTTTATCTTGAGATATAGTTAAAAAATGAAAATTGTCTGCGGTTTTTGACGAAGAGGTATCCTTTGCTCTAAATATACATTGTCTATTATGTATATTATGTATTATGTCTATAATATTGCACTTGTGGGGCTTGCCCCGTTGTCAATAAAGATCAAGTAAATTAGTAAATAATTTTTGTCTTGAAGGACGTTATGTCATGTATTATGTGCGTGGTTGCTATGATGGCTCCAAGCTGCCGCAAACATTACGTACATAATGTTGTGACTAGACACGTTTATAGGATAGAACATTTGTAAAGTTCATAGCTCATTTCCTAGTGAAATGTAATGTAAAAGAGTTTTATGATAAGACAATGCTCGACATATTAAAAGTCATGAGATCAAGAAGTGAGTTCAAGTCGAGTCGTTTGCATGTTAACAAGAACTAACTGACCCGAGATAATAACACGTTTTGTATTTCCAAGATGAAAACTTGGAATGCTAATATTTGAATAGAGAACATTTAGTGAAGTCGTGCGCGCTTTGTCGCTGATACTATGTTGGTGACCGTTTTTAGCAAGAACAGGCATACATAAAATAATGTGTGACTTGACATCGAAACAATGCTTAATGATAATCATGAATCCTTTGTAAATCAGTTTTTATAACTGAATAGGATATATATTAAACAAATAAATAAATAAAATAAATAAATACATATGTTGTAAGCATTATTAATCCGTGACACACGAAGCTCACATATGAAAGCACATTGTTATGACACTACTTTAGGATTTATACTTGCTTGAGAGAGAAGAAAACAATCTATAGATTACTAAATACTATTATTAGAAAAAAACACATAATGTATAAAAGAACTTCACTCACAATGTGTTGTTGTACAGGTAATTATGTAAAATATTGACCGAAGGCTGAAGAATTGTTAAATATTTTTTTTTAAGAAATTGTAAATAATGGTTAAATTTGTTGAAGTTGAACAACCATACTTTGTTTGATGGTCAGCACGAGTATCAGCGTATATTATCGGACAGTGCCAATATTTTTCATTTGGATTATTGTTGCTGAAAGTCGCACTTATTAACGACAGTGAGATCTACTCTGTATACGTATTCTACCCCCAGACCCCAGACAAGGACCAACACATGCGCAGGCAGCGACCTTGAACTTATCATCCCCCGAGAAATCTCTCACCCGTTGCCTTTGTTTCCTGTAGCAAATTACGTTGTCTGAAACATCGGCGGGTGAATCGCATTAGGTTCTAGTTTAGTCCCGACGCCGAATATATCCCCCGTTTGGTTATTCAGAGCATGTCTTTGTAACATATCGCCGGAGCGTGGGTCGAGTTTATCGAGACAGAGCCGACTCTAATAACTACACAATAACGTTGTTTATGAGGCCAAAGCTACTTGAATCGGTTCATTCTTCGTTTACCCTAAGTGGTTTTCTTTGTAATATTTGAACTTATCGGGCGCATTCACATAACCGTAGACGCATCTGAGGGTTAGTATAATTACTTACCCAAGCGATAATCAAACATTATTATAAATAAACCCCAACCCTTGTTTATAGGAAGAATGTGAGCTATGCGGCAACGGCCGGGGCTAAACCACCCCTCGTCCAATAATGAACAAATCCTCTGTGTATATCGCGTGCCTAGACCCACCCGGGTATAAACAAATTAGTTTCCTTGTACGCAAGCACACACGGTCACACCATTCATCAGATTGTTAGCAATGTTCAATAATGTGGTCTATGCTATGCTAGAGAATAGTTGGAGGAAATTGCTAACACACATGTTTGGGTTATCGGAGATTACGGACTCTACATTCGCTGTAGATTATCTCCTACACATATTCTAGATCCATCTTTTATCCTATATCCTAATATTTGTTAAGAAGATTGAAGAGATTTCAACTGGTGAGTTTGAAACATTTAGATTTCCACTTTATCAATTGAAAGTGAACCTCTCCATCAATTGTATTTTTACTAATCGGCCGTCATATTAATATTGCACTATTTGCGCTTACTTCGTTCTAATCCGTTGACTAATCTAGTCATCATGTGACCTAAAGTGTGTAGACGAAAATAGAGAAAGATAGTGGGATGGAGATAGGACGCAACGCAAATTTAGATAAAATAGAACATTAAACTCACTCAGTAAAATATTGCTCTGCAATTTCATTCACCTCCCACACGGATTATGCATAACAGTCTCAAAAACACTCTTAACTTGTAACGATGTTTCATTTCCTGTGCTCGTGTAGGTAGTATAGGGGGGGGGGGGGGGGGGGGTAAATGTTGATATACGTTCCGGCCACTCCTGGGACGGTCGCTTTGGCCCAGCATCCGGCCCACATTAACAGCCTCCGTCTTCAACTGTGTAGCCGGCCATGCAGACTGCAGCCTTATCGCGTGTGCCATGATTAACTTACTATTCGCGCGCGGCTAAATGAGCAGAAATGAGATATATTAGTCCCTAGTCAATACCGGGTAATGCGCATGTCTAACGTATGAGGCTGGGATGTGAAGTTTTAGAGGGAATGTAGTTTTCATTTGCATTATTATAGTAGAACAGTCGTTGCATAGGTAGATATATTTTAGATGAATTATGCCGTCAGTAAATCAGTTCGCAATATTCTAGGGGGAATGTTGCTGAACTCAGGTATTTTACAGACGTACACTTTACGGCTAGAGGACTGCCTGACAATCGTTGTTCTTAATGAGAAAGAATAGTTGAAATATTAAATACTTGTTGAACTTACATTTATTTATTAATATAATAAGAACATTACACAAATTTAAAAACTAACACTATACAACTGGTTTGATTTCTTATCGATTGGAAATATCCTTCATATACTTACTAAACCACTTTTAATCTAAACACGTTGAGGCCATATACTTTCAGGCTTGAAATAAACTAAGGTTGTTGGTTTTTGTCTTAAGAATTTTGTTCGATCGAAACTTACGGAGTTTGAGTGTGTAAAAGTGGAGTAAATTTGTGTTACAGCTTTTTTTTTTTATAGAATCGGTATTGGGTTCATCGAGTAACTTACCAGTGATAAAAGTTATACCGTCCTCCAGCTTGGGGAGAGAAGGGGTGGCGGGTCGGTGGTTGGTAAGGGGTGGGGGGGGGCTGGGGGGGGGCCGAAAGCTTTGATACTTGAGAGAAAGTATAAGCTACAAGTCTGCTGCCGAATTTCACTCAGTTTCTTGTTATTGTGATCATTATTTGGCCATATCGTTCCGAGTAGCCTTTTGTTGTCTAGATATGAGACTAAGCTACTCTAAGACTAAACGCAAACACACGGACACAAGTTCCGACTTCATTGCAAACAAGGCAAATTGCAATCTCCCGCCTTTAAAACCCTCCCCCCGCCCCAACCCCGCTATTGCCGCCCATCCCATCCCATACGCGCACACAACACACACTAGGAGCATAATGAACGCTAGAATAAACTCGAAAAAATCTGCTGGTGGTTAAAAAGTAAACAACGTAAAAAATGTATATTTTCGGATAAAACGGGCTAGCGTGTATTCAATATGGCTTTTTATAAACCAGCATTGTTTTCATATCTCGATCGGTGATGTGTTCAACAAGTCTGGATAGATGATTTGGTTTTGAGGACAATCTTGCTTTTTGAAGGATATGTATGAATGTTATCACTTGGCAAACTTTATTGACTAGTTAAAACATATAGATAGACCCAATAATCTGAACAAACTTAAAAAACCATACGCAGAAGAAAGTAAAATTCTTCTTGAAACTCGTATCAACTTGTTTTCGTCAAAAAATATGAATATGAATAAATATGAATTGAAATATGAATTGTATTACTATCACGAAAGAAACAGCTTTGTTAGCAGAATGTGTAAACATTTAAAATATTAATCACTAAATTTAATGTTCGTCTAGGCCTATTGTTAATTTCATGGGTATTTCAGACTTTTTAATGTAAATAGCAGATTGTTTTCATTTTGTTATCAAACGTCTTCATTCGTTGATATTTCATAAAAAGTTTGACTTTAAATTTAGCAATCAGGTATACACGCTTAGTAAAAAATCCAAAAAGTAACATTTTTCGTTTATTCTGTAGAATTTACCGATACGCTAAGCTAGAAATGGAAGTGTCGTATTAGTTGAATGTATTTCGTTTTCTATTGCCATAAAATTACCAACTTAAAACATCCATAAAAAAAGTGAAAACAAAACGTAATTGTGTGAACCTCGCAACTAGGCCCCGATGTAGAGGCGACAGTTGGACAAGTAAATGTCTCACATCTTACTTGTGTTGTCCTCTTTCCCTCTCAGTATATCAGTCAGTCAGTCTCGCTTCCTCCGCCCTCTAAAGCGACCCAGCGCAATAAGCTGCGTACCCACAAGCGGTGGTATTGGTATTGCGTCTCAGCCGTTACAGCAATAAAGTTGATAGTGACTAAAAGCCGGCTACGGTTTCATCCCGTCCCTCAGTTTGGTGATATTGAATCTCGAATCCGCTTTCTATCCAATACATTAATCTACACTAGATTAAGTGAGCGCCTTGGGTAACAGAGGCTTCCGTAGTATTGCGATTACCTCAGTCAATCATCTGTTTGAAACATATATGCCTTCATTAGGTGTCGCATCTAACTTTAACTGAAGAATCTTCCAAGGAGAGAATAAAGACATCTTCACTGCAAGCTAGTAAAACCAGGATTGTAGTCAAGGGGACACGAGGGACACGCCGTGTCCCTAGTTAAACTCAACGGCCACTAGCGTGTCCCTATACCCCAATGAGAAGCATAAAGCCCCCCAGTCACATCCTAGTGTTAAAGGCAGAATACTGAGAAAATGATAGGTTGGTTTTACTTTCAGAACTCTATTACTGATCTGAGTGGACGTGAATAGTAATCAGAATGTCGCTATTCTGTTGTTGTTTTCTTCCATTTGGGTTCATTTTCTTAGGAGAAATATATTCAAAATTATTACTAATTGGTGCCGTGACTGAAAAAACATGGTGCATTATCTAAGGACGCAACTTATGTCATGCTGTAGTGTGCGTAGTATGCTAAGTATGCGTAGTATGCGTAGTAGTAGTGTAGACACACATTCATTATTTCTTTATTGTTTTTTAATTGTGTATGTATTATTTATAATATAATAAACGAAACTTACATCTGTGTCATCATTTAAACCAAGAGACGCTCCTCAAACCACACATTTCAATGTCAACACAAGAAGAGAGACTTTTTATCATTTCCACAAAAATAAACCTTTATACAAACATTTCCGCACATTTCTTTAAAATTCCATTAAGGCATGACTTTCAAGCTTACTCAATTATTAACATGCACTTAAACATTACAGAAGTCTACTGCCCTTTTTAAAGACATAAAAGTTTACTTACTTTCATATGTCAGATATAATTATTTCGAAAACACAGGATTCAAGAATTTGTCTTAATCTCATTTGGGTTACATCAGAGACTTGGCCAGAATTCACAAAGCGGGGTAATTTGTGGAGCTAACCCTGTTTAACCACAGTTTTTAACGCCTCCCTAACCTTGAAAATTATCCCCAAATTTCAACCCAACTTTCAGTATTCACAAATGAGATTAGCTTCAGAGTTAGGAGAGAAGCGCCTATTGATGATGTTGACGACGCCATAGATTTCAACCAATGATTTTTCTTAGAAACTAAAAGCCGTTCTACAGGTCTAACTTTCCGTTCAAGAAGTTGAATTTAAGATTGAATGCAGAAAGTTTGAAACGTTGAAGCAAACATTGAATGCCCATTCATACAGGCAGCCGAACCAAATATTCTCGAATCACTAAACATATTAGAGAAGGCAACAGTTGGAAGAGAGCTCAGTTAGACCAAACACACATGGAAGATGTACAGTTACTTATCTTACAGGTTATCCTAATGACTAATCACTCAACGTAGTTATGTATGATCATAGATCATTTTTGATAATGCTATCAATTTTTAGTGGGTTTCCATGTTCGTCGAAATAGTTCAAGATGGCTGAATGGTACAGCTCACCGCCATTAGTACTATCACCGATACTGTCGTGTGATTGGTCCGTTTTCTTCAAATTGAAGCAAAAGTATAGCATGTCTTAAAAGGAAACATTGGAAGCGAAAGTTGTGCTCAATAAATCGCATCCAGCGTTTCATTAACATTTTCTGTTTAAACGTTGGTCCGACTTATTGAATTCAACTTTTACTTTTTGAACGGGAAGTTTGACCATAGACCGGCTTACTAACTGTGAGTAGTAATTTTAAAATCCTGCAGCTGTTTTAAGTTATTGCAAATTTGGAGGTACAATATTAACCCTGAGTATACTAGAGCCAAATTTTAGGAGTTACCTTAACGAAAAACGTTTATTACCTTCTTTTATAGAACTTCGGTAATGGTGGTAAAATGAAAACAATGCCTGAAATAAACCTCGATTAAATTTAAGCCCGTGCTGTGGATTCCAGCCCTGAGGGCTAAGGTTGAACCTGTGGAAATACATCTCGTGTCAGTGATGCGCTTAACAGAACCACTCAGAAGCTTTCCAAAACTTGCTTAACGATTAACGTAGGCTTAGTCATGTTGACGTCAGTATCAAACCTCATCTACAGCAGAAACTTGTGTTGATAAATGTGTTTGAGGATCGTTTAAACTATTTTTCACACACATTATGCACTACTAACAAATAAGTTAACTTTGAAATAACGTCTTTGTGTTGTGAATTATATTAGCATAACTATACCATTTATATTGCTTGTTATAATTTTATGAATTTATGTGGGGTTGAGTACGGTGAATTTTTAAAAGATGCCAAGCGTTGTTTCCATTATTTTGCCAAGAAAACTGAGCTATTTTCTCTCTGTCATGATTCATGAGAAATATTCTTATCCCTGTGCAACAGTTGGAATCGTACAAATAACGTTGAAATAATGTTAGTATAAGGTTTCAATTTTAAATCAATAATGGCGTGCTTTTTGTTTGACATGATGGATCTAAACCGAGCATGTAACTTGACAAATGAGATCGCAGGCCAACGTATCTATGCCAGTCTAACATACACAAGAAAGTACGGTTTTCATTTTCGTCTAAAAACACCACAATAATTTACTAACTGAAGGATTCTAATGTAATTATGCTTCCTTGTTCCTAAATGTATGTATGGTAAGTTATAATACGAGCAGCATGAGCAGATATGACTACGTTCAAACCTCTGACACGATGCAGGGAATAATATGTTGGTTCCCCGCCGCTGCCACCTATGTCGAGTGCGAGGGTGCCGCAAGAAGCTAAACCAGAGCTTGCCACTAGAAGCACGCGCTGTTGCTTGTTGAACTGAGTGGAGAGGGCTTTGAGGAGAAACGCATGCTTCTGCTTTCTCAGTTGATATAATTAAAATGCGTTTACATTACGTCTATTCGGTGGTGGTAGGACTTCTTTACCGATCTATAAGGGTTGTAGAAATTCACATTAAAGCACACAAACAGTCCAGTTAGTTGGTAAAATAACCCAGTAGCCTGCTTAATAACAACGTACTTTTGTATCAGAACACATTGTTGTCCAATCAAACAATGAAGTACCTACACTAGGATTATTTTAATCGTTAACACGTTTAATATCATTGATTACACCTATCAAAAGCCATCCGTGGTACAGCCATGTTATTAGTTTGGATGCAGGTCCAAAACGAACACACAATAAACTGTTTTGAATAACGGTCTGTGAAAAAGTAATAAACAAATAACTAACTGTTTGTGATTCTCAATCCCAATTATTTCAACTAGCTTAATTATTAGCACAACAATAATGAATAAAATATATACATATATACATACATTAAAAAAAAACGAAATATGCGGCTTGAACTGAAGCTGAAACATATTTCTAAAATGAATCAACACTTGAACATATCAACTAAAGCAAACTAAAGCTCACCGCGGAAGCAGACCGCCAGATGCCAACAGCTCAACGCAGTCAGAACCAGGAACGATGACGTCATGCTGAGGCGTCTTCTGGGACTCCCTGGATAGTTTCACCTTGAGAAATGTTTGTCACGGTTCCGTTGTTTATTTCACACGCTTTAAATCACTTTTACTAATTGCAATTATTTCCCGTGTCACAACGGAACGATACAACTAATTGTTCGTTTACTTCTTCAAGATTTACACCTCTTTGTCCTGTTAATTGTCTCAGTTCACTGTTCTGTAATTACATTTAACTGACTCGCCTTCGTTTGGTCCAAACTACAGAGCTGGGATTGCTTAGGACCTGTTTGGATATCAAAGACACATGCTGTGTACAATTACTGTAAATAACCCCACGCACCCCTTTCTCTCATTACAGCTGTAGTCGGGCCAACTGTTTCTTACCCCACCGTGCTTGTACACAACTACCACATTGCCAGACTGGCTTGAGGATTATCACTGGCCGTAATTTTAAACTCCTCTTTAATAAACCTAATTCCAAATATTCTGCCTGAACTCTTTTATAAAGTTATAGTTAAAATAAAAAATAAACATTTCAAACAATGTTTTGCTTGACTCAGCCTACGAATTGTTGAGTGGTTGGTAGATTTATGTATATCTTATTTTAATTATAATATTATATATAATGAATTTCAAGGTTTATGAACATGCAGAGTTTTCTTTTAAACGGTATAAATACTAGACATTTAAATATAGAGATAAATTTTAAATTTGCACCTATACTAAATTAAAATTTCTGATTTTCAATGTTTGTGTTTTGTAATTTATGTGCTGTTATTATAATGATTTCACATTCAGCGTTTAAATACATTATTAGGTGTTTGTAAACCAAGTTCGAATATTAATTTCACTTCTCTTTTAGAATCGCGAAGAACCCCTCTTAAAACTTGATAATTTAATATTTGTACCTGCTAGTATCTATAACTGGTAAGTAAAATACGTTTTATTACTTATTATTAGGGCAATTGTCCACAAGTTTACAAGATGATGGGTTTACACGATTCCGATAATACCTAGTCGTGCACTAATACATATTCATACACATAACACGCATGTAAACATTTTACTTTTCCTTTAAATATTTGTATTCATGTTTTCTATCTCTAAACGCGCTTTGTTCAAACACCCAATTACAGTTTAAGAGCATTACTTCGAATAGAGTTGAAATAAGCTGTTTGTATTTATGTGTCGGCGTCACAGCGTTGCAACCTCTCCCAGGAGGGGCCGTATCGGTAACGACGGCAACACCGGAGACGTCAAGGGAAATCCTTCTTACGGAAACTTCAACTGAACGCGGATGGAAACTCTTGAAATGAAAACCAAAGATGACATCGATACAGTTTAAACAAAACTCCAAGGTAGTTTTAGTAGAGTTGTCAAAATACTTACGTATTTGAATCTAGTTGTTATCATTTACAGGTTATTTCAGTGAGTTATTATAAATTCAAAATCAAAATACTAAAATATTCAGTACATGTTTGGTTATGTTCGACCTGGAGAAGTAAAACTACGGACTACGGACGTGTAGAATTATGTGAATTATGTTTGTAAAGGTTGAACAATATTACGGTTAGTCATTGAAAAGGTAATAAGTGTTTCTAATGTGTTATATGAAATTTGTAAATGCACGTTCAAGTCGATGCTAAGATTAACAACACACTTTGAAAATGATGTTGCACAAAATGCAAGCTTAGAAAACATACTATCTAAAAGTGTAAGTTTCCTTAGTTTATACTTTATAGTGATAAAAGAAATGTTTAAATAATCGTAATTTATCGCATTAAAATGTAAATGCTAATGTTCATTAATTTGTATTAACATGTTCATTAGATTCATATTGAAATTGAGCATTAACATTTCAATTTTAATTGTCTACAAAAAACATATCCAAAATTATAACATTAAGTGTCCCACTGCTTAAAGTTCCTAACACAGAACTATTACTAGAACTAGAGAAATCCCATTTCCAAAGAAATTATAAAATGTTATTTTCAAATATGTAGTTAAAGAAGTGTATTAAAGTTTTCTTTTAATAACTTCGTATTAAAAATAAAAGCAATAGACCTTCTCTCCCAACAAACCTCCTGAAAGCACGACACCTCTCGATGCACGATAAATATATTTCACTGGTGACAATATATTATTATAACTTTCATTATATTATTTTTAAGATAAAACTAAAATGAAATTACGAACATTCATAAATATTTTTTTTAAACTATATTTTAAATGACAGCGACTAAGACAAATATATGAGATTTAATTAATTGTTCTAATCCTTCACTTCCTATATCGCTCAAGTAGTACAAATGAACCTTGAGGCTTAATACTACATTCTGAGAGAGTCTGTGGGTCCGATGAACGCGTAGAGCGGCGGACAGGTCGGAATGACGGAGCGCCGCGACGGCGGAAGACGACGCACGCGACTGAGCCGATCTGCAGCTGAGCGACGCTTTAGTAACCTGACCAGGGGAGGGGGAGGGGGTAGCGACGCGCACGCGCCACGCGGCGGTTATTGGAGTTACCGGGAAACTAACGCCATTAATGAAACTGTAGAAACATTCTTAATTTTTATTGTTTTTTACTGTGAATGTCGGGCAGTTACTATGTTACTCGTAATGATTTTGGTATTCTTAACTGGTTTCATAGCTGGTCAACATTTTTTAGTTATCATCTAAATTTTATATCTTCCAAAATGATCTTACCTAGAAAGTAGAAACATAGCAACAGTTTATGCGATGAATATGTGATAAAATCTACATCGCCAGGCGAATACGATTCACCAGTAAATGCAATAAACAATCCATTCTACATTAGCGTTGTTGTACGACCTATATTGGTCACCAATACACCCGAAAGAGCTACCGCCAATAGTACTCGGATTATTGAACACAGACAACTACGAACAATTGACTCCAGTATTGCTTTTCTATGGCTCAGTACTAAATAACGCATCTGGTTTGTTGCAGTCTCAACAACAATTGCTGTAAAGAATCCGAATATTTGTTCTCAAATTGACGATACGCAAGACTCAACAAAACATTGCAAAGCTCTAGACGTAATACGTGGTAACATTTAACATTCTTTCATGGGTACGTGGTCCCAAAATGTAGGCTACTTTTTTTCTTACCTTATATTACGGAAAATAAAGTTGATGAAACTTCCATCCACCACTACAAAACGGTTCAGGTTCAAAAGGCTCAATGAGAACCACGTAATCACTCTTATACCGAAATGTTGTTTTAGTTATAGATAAGGTTGTGAGTCCATTTTTTAAATACAAAATATAACAATTGCAAAATACGATATCAAAATTCAAATGAAAAAAATACCTCGTGAAATGAAACGATGCCTATAGCGTTAGCCTGGAGAAAGCTTAAATTGCTGGAATATGAGATGGTATCCACTTATTTAATAAATTGGAGTAATGATCCATAAAAATATATTTTAAATTTTTAGAAAAATCGAAGTAATCGGTATTTGTTTGATGTTAGTGGATACGTTCCATATAAGAATATGTTATAAAGCACGGGTTTGAAATGTGATAGCAGGATAAATAATGCTTAGAGATTAAGCAAAGTAAAGTGAGAAAACACAAGGTATTTTCTTTCGTAATGCACAAATCACCATGACTTGACTTCACTGTGACTTCACAATGATAACGACAGCAAAAACTTCAGGAGCGGAACTTTTAAGAAATGCACTTTTCTTACAGTTTTCTTTAACTCAACTGTTCAACTCGACTGTTCTAAAACTTCCACTTGAAAATTTTATGTCTTCTCGAAAATTTCTTTATGTTATAATTTAAAAAGTTTGCAAACTAGGGTATTTTGATTAATTACGTTCTTATTGTAGTCGTAAATTTATGAAAAATGCATTCTCGCACAACAATGCCTAAATTAATTTAGCGTCACTTATTTTAAATACTGTAAATGAGATGGTTTCATATTAATATTAGCCAACATAGGCTTTAATAGTCACAGTTTGAATAGTGACATTATAAACCCAGTTAAAACCGTTAGAACTGCAATACGTGATAATAACGTAATACCAATCATGCCTGAAATCTACGAAATAAACATGAATGGATTTCTATTTTCGTTCTATGTATTTGACAGTTGGGTACAACGAACGTAGCTCGTAATTTAATTATCTTAATCGTTCTCACTCATCACACAAGCGAGCGAAACTAGTTATAAATGTGTCCACTGTGTTTGGGCTGAGGTTCAAAACAGACAACATTGGCTAAAACTACTCCAAACACAATTAATAATGTTATTCCTTGGGCCCAAGTTGGATTATTAAAAATATATCTTTATTTCTTACACACACCACGGTACGGTCAACATGTACAGTTTGTTGATATTGTATGAGACAAATAAGAAGCAATATCGGGTAATTTAAATGTAAGTTTGAAATTTGTATTTATATTCAATAACACATAATAAGATATTAGTTTTCAAGAAATCTGTTGCAAATAACATTTTATTTTCGAAAGTTCTATTTTGTATCAATAACACGCATAAACGCGAAGATAAACAAAACAATGATGTTCACTGTTTGAGATTGAATGTGTCATAAGATGTCTGACAAATTAATTCTTCAACAGAACAAGAATTTATCTTCACTTCTTCTAACCGTTTCGAACAGAAGAAAACAAAAAATACATTTCTACGGTTTAGGAATCGTAATAAACTTGTAAGTTCGTCTCGGGATTTGCGTGTCCGGTTTTAATACTTCATTTCAATCTCGCTATTACGATGTTAATCTAAATATTAACTTTTGCGTCCTGTAATAACCTAATCAAAGAAGAGAGGTCGAGCGTGGCTGCGGCTGGGTCGCGTGAGCAATCAGCTGTTTGGCTCATGTACATCCTGCCCGGCCGTCGCACAACGTGGAAACGTTTTCAGCTACTTTTCAACATTCTATTAACACGTTCTCGAAACATCCATCAGCCGTTGGAAATTAATAGACGTTTATCTGACGCATTGCGTGGTGGGAGGTGTGCACGTTGTTTGTATTCAATCAATTTGGGAAGGAAATGAGAGATTAATTACTACAATTTCACTTTATTGTTATGATCCGCAGGTATTTGTACAGCTCAAATATTAGTACTGCAACACAACAAACGTTTGATGGATTTGGACTTCGAACGTATATTTTAGTGATGGGATTTGAAACGAAACGCTTGGGTGGATGAGCTTTTTTACCATGTTAAATGCCCGTTAACAATATTGTCAAACGCTAAATCCAAAGATTTTCACTTACATTAAAAACCATATTATGCGTATTGAATGTGTATAGTATTGAATTGAAGTATTGAATGTGAATCGTGGTGGTGATTCGTGTGACATTGGGTGACATCGGGTGATTCGATCTGGCATTCGTGAATATTGTGTGACTGAAGTCGAGATTAAGCGATTGCGTGCTGGATACGAGTTTAGCGCAAAGCATTTCTAGAAGATTTTACTTCCGTGCAAAGCGGGATGCGATGCGACTAATACTGAATATAAGCAATATTTTAATTTCCCATGAAGATGACTAAGGAAATTAGTCAATTTCTGTTTGATAGTTGAACTAGGAACTCCTAATACCAATCTCAAAACTGAGGCATCATTGGGTCACCAGAGGAAATGTATTCCAAAGTGGTTAACAACCTACATTTCTTTTCGTAAGAACTAAACAGTGAATTTGAAACATCTTAATATTTTAATCCTTACGGTTGATATTTTGGGAGCAGTTTAAAGAAAACATAATTCATTGGTGTCCAAAATGTCATCCGTAAAGGTTGCAAAATTTGGAATTGTTTTAATCCAGGGTTTAATGAATGCTTGGGAAAACTAAACTTTGATTAACAACAACTTTTTTTTAAACATGAAGGAACGTTCAATTTTGATATTACACGGTTTCAATAATTGATACTCACCTTTCCCTTAAATCAATTTTGATATTACACGGTTTCAATAATTGATACTCATCTTTCCCTTTAATCAATTTTGGTCTAACATTATTACAACTACTTGATGGAGTCAATAAAATGTTCGTAAGGCAAGCATATGTTATACGAATAAATAGATATTATATTTCTGGCACATCAAATCAAGAAACTATGTGGACTCTTTTTCCTATCAAGTTCATAAGCTGAGAATTGCCGTCCACTCAACCACTTCCTAGATTAGAAGTGTCATTACCACGCTAGATAATTTGTTACAACCCTTTTACTATTTTCTTGGCTTCATGTTATGACACTCAATTTCCTATGACAGGCGACTCTCTATTTGAGAGCCCTTCGAGCATCGAGACCCACAGATAAAATCCTGTGACAACACTGAAAACAATTCTGGCGTGAGAAATGGTCAATAAATTTGATTCCCTTAATGGGAAAAGGATTTTAATGGGCAACTTGTAAAAAGCAAATTTGACACATTAAGACATACCTACTATAACAGTTAGTGCATAGGTGGAAACAAAATTAATTTAAACCACCAAGTAAATCACAATTTTTTATCGATAGAGGTGGCTCAGCAGTGAGATGCGAGACTCTAATTCAGGAGGTCACCGGTTCTACACCGGCCACAGGCAGTCCTTACAGAAGGTTTTTCCGTGGGTTTCCTCAGTCACAAGGCGAATGCAGTACGAAAGCTGTTATTATTTATTGTACTATTTTACCGGCATTTCCATAAATAATGGAACAAGAAATCCATATTTTGAAGCGATCGGTACAAACTACAAAGTAATATGGGCTTTTTGATTTAAACGACTCATATGGTGACGATTACTACAGTAATTCATCGACAGTGTAGTAAGCGGTACTTGGACGTGACCGAATGTTTCATGAGAGCGTAGACTAGAAAGAATGTCAAGCTTTGTAAATGTATTTAATTAAATTTATCTATTTGTCTTTGAAAACCTGTCTGTTTGTATAGAATAAATCCACCTCTCGCCCTAATATTTTGAATCGGCTATAGTTAGTTATAACTGCGGCATATCTCCGTACGTATGTCATAAATCTGCCTCGTATTGAAGCACACGAAGCCTCGGAAGCCAACACTCTTCATTATAATCACCGTAAGGCAAACTACCAACTGCTCTTTTTGACCCCGCTTCAGCTTTCTTGGGTTATATAGACCAGACATGACATTGCATGTCGCGGCTCCAAGGCAGAACATTTTAAATGGAAAAGTTTCATAATGTTGTTTCCAAAGTAGTTAGTGGATCCTTAATCGATTGAAATCAAAAGTAAAATTTGCCCAATAATTCGATCGTTGGCCTAGATATGATTTCCTTTTAAATATTGACCGTCTTTGTCTTACTGTTAGCGCCACAATGTGATTAGCTAATGTTCTGGGTCCGTGCTTGGTACGGCTCACACTTACTGCACCAGAGCAAACAACCCCCTCCCCTCCCCTACCCCCCCCCTCCCCGTGCCACCCACACGCCGGGTAACGTGTCCGCAGACGACAGGGCGCCTCCACCAAGATCCCACTAATTATAATCAGATTAAATCGTCTCCATTCAGAACACACGCACAAGTTAGTTGTCTGTCCTTCATTGCTGAGTTGGTAGTGAAACTTAAGTCACTTGGGCACAGTATCAACAACAAGACAGTGTTCAGTTTACTGAAGTCTCGCTTTGCACGGCTCATGATTTCAGTGAGCACAGCCTGCTCTATTGTCACTCGTTCTAAACCTCTTCTGAAGATGGTGCTGCACTGGCTTGAACACACGACATACTAAGCTAAGGTCAGCATGATTTCAGTGAGCACAGCCTGCTCTATTGTCACTCGTTCTAAACCTCTTCTGAAGATGGTGCTGCACTGGCTTCAACACACGACATACTAAGCTGAGGTCAGCCTGGCTTAAACCACAAAATAGTTGAACACAGAAAAAAGATTTTAAATTCGTGGTAAAAAGAATCTTAGTAATAAAAAACCCTGTAGGACTTAGAAGAATCTTAGTGTGTGAATAAAATAAATATATGGAAGAGAATGTAAGGAAAGATAGGTTTTCAAAATGGGAAGAGTAAATAACTACACTGTTATGTACGCAGTTTTAGAGAATATCATCGCTTTTATAAAATAATAGTTCAACACGTTTGGGTAATAGGGAAGTTTAGGAAGCATCTGGGATTGGTTGTGATTCCAACTGACAACAGTGCACGGGATTCCGTATATAGCGATATTATCAAATTGAATTTACTTAGGTGTCAGAAGTCCGATAAAGCTGATTTTAGAACAACTAACACGAAATTGAACTTTGCATCTTTCTTTGAGACGTTTTTTATATGACCAAGATAAAATATATACCCTTTAATTAAGATAACTGAATTCGGCCACGATAGATGGGTTTCTTTTATCAACGCCTGCATACAGCAGCTGTCAACTATAATATATGCTTGAGCTGCAATTCGGAGCTTATCTTGTGCTGCTATGTATGTTGTATTCTGCGCATTACTCTACGGGAGTGGTGCACTGATCGAGTATGATAAGAAGTATAAAATTTACATCCAAACAAAAGTATATCGGTTTTTTCATCCATCAATGTACTATTTTTTTAATCGATTACATGCTAGCTAGAGTGTGAAGTGTAAGTTTTCACGAAAATGCTTCTTTGCTAATCACCATTAAAATGGTGGTTATGGTGATTAACGTTTCGTTATCACGGAATTTTTTCTGTAAAAGTTAATTCAACACATCTTAAAGCACTTTTGCGCCACAGTGTCAAATTACAAGCTCTTGTTTGATTTCTAAAAACATAAAGAAATCCACTTACATAGAGACCGTAATAAAATTACGAAAAACATGGAAGTTGTTAGAAAAAAATATATTGTTAGTAGCGTCGACAACCGATGATTGTAATGGCGTTTTGATGTTGTTTGCACCCAGTTTATTTACATTGCTCTCTACCACAATAGTTTGAAATATGATGCTTCCACTTTATCGACGTCAACGCGTATAACCCATTCAAGTTGACACTTGTGTAAATGTTGACGTTGAAAATGCTAACACTGATAAAATGGCTGCCGTGCCATAATCCTCGGAAATCACGTAGCTAACGAGGCAACGCTAGCAGGCGCGTTTACAAGTGCAAGTGATAACAAGTGACAAATGAATCTTTCCCGGCAATATATCATATAGAATTACCCCGTGAACAATGTCTCCTTTGCATTCTTCCCGCCAGGTTATTTCGAATCAGAATTGCAACTAAAATAAAAAATCTTTTTATTGAGAAGTGCCTGAAAAGTTGTACAAACTGTATGTTAGAAATAAGCTAGCCGAGGTTTAGGATTGACATACACTGAAACTAATAAAATTCAGCAATACATTCTTTAGAGGATGACATATTTGGATATAGTTTTGGGACCATTTAAACACGCTTTAAAGCAGTTTAAACAGAGCTAAATTGGATGTTACGTATAGACTAGGCAGCCATATACTAAACTAGTAATTCAAACGCAAAATGTGATCGGAATTTTCTTCTGAATTTGGAAAGCCAAAGGTGTTTACATAACAAAATAACCTAAGAGGATCTCGAATCACGGCGAGGGGAAGAAGATATTTGTTCCAAAGCCACGAGTGTGATGGGGCTTGAAAGGGAGGAGAAATTCAATACATAAAACAGAGGTAGAGAAATGAGGGAGTTACACTTTCTTCCCTTGTCCTGTCCCAAAAGCCTTCGTCACAACCGATTGTTTACACAACGCGTCATACAGTCAGATCACCCACACACAGCATTGTTAAATCCATATTATTAACTAATACTTCCGCAGATATCCGTACGTTATAAACATAAATAACCAGTCGTCTTTTTTCAGAGAATGTTGTTTGTATTATAGACGATATCAACAGAGCTACGGAAACTCGGCAAATTCCGGTTATTTCTATTGGGTCTAAAAATATCTTCATCTATATTTGTTTATTTATATTCCACAAGTATTTCACACAAAGAGCCATGGATGGATGTAACTGAAAAGAGTGGGGTGGCTTATTTTTTTAAACAACTTCAAAAACTCGAATCGACGATGTAATAATAATTTACCCATCTCGTCTTCACAACGGGAAAGTTTTGGAAGTGTATTTTGTTGGACATGTGCATTCCAATCTGCATGTGCAAATGTGTATTTATATTTATGTTAATGTAGAATTTAATAAGCTAATATATAATAGTATTCTATTAGACGTATACTGGATCTTATATTATAAATGCCAATAAGGATCACTGTATTTATAACCATAATGGTTATTGCATCCATTATGGTTTCTAATAGTACTGGTATAATGTCGTACGCAGGTGTAGCAAGTGAACGGTGATGAAATAAATTGAAACACTTCGAATGGTAATTGTGAAGTGTTATGATGATTAATGGACCCCTATACACAGGGAGGGGGGGGGGGGGGGGGGGTGTCAGTTAAACAATAGACATCAACTGGATTACTCCAAATAGCGGCTTCTCGCTGGTATGTTGTGGTATGCTCGCAAGCATGTGTGTGGTTGGGGGGGGGGGGGGGGGGGGGTACGGTACGAACAGGAGAGAGATAATCACATGAAGATCATTTCATCAGTTGGGTATCTAATACATAATTAAGATAAACATTTCAATTTACATGATAATTGGTAGGAAATAAAAGCGATCTTGATCAGGAGAATACTGTATTCTGTTTTTTTAAATGGTCCACATAAACGTCGTTTAAACTGATATTGGAAGCTGGTGCGTAATCACAATCAAAGATTTTAAACCAGAAAAATTAGCGGGACGCAGCAATCATATTGCGTGTCAAACATTGTTTTTATTTCTACCATGATCTTCGTTAGAAATAATTACCTTGTATACCTTGTATACCTTGTTCTATGAACTTATGGTTTAACGGTATATTTTCTCGCTTTGTACCGGAAAACTGAGAAAAGTGATAAATAACGATAATTCAAGTTTTAGTTTAACCTTCGATCCTTCCCATCCTTAATAATAATCCTGTAATTAAGCTGTAATATTTAACACACTTACAACATAAGTGGATATTTTGTGTGACCGGAGACCTGGATTTCAAGTCCTTTTCCCTCTAGATAAAGCGAGCAAGTAGACGCGCCTAATCGACGCATGGAGGTAACAGCAGACTGTGAGATAGTATGATAGTATATAGGGGTAGTATATGGTTGACTGTCGAGGGTAGGATCCTTTTTAGTCCTTAGCATGCCACATGTCAGCGTAATATGCTAATTGGAGTGTTAATTGCCAACCATCAGCCAGCACGCCGACATTGTCTGACGTCATCATCATCTCGCCGCTTCTTCAGGCGTGACGTCATAACTTACATGAGGCCCTGGATGCGGCATTAACGTCCGGGCTGGCGCAAGAACGTCTGTGACGTCACTAACACAGTCCAATCTTTGGACGTAACGTAATTTATACATGCCTATTCCTTCTTCATTTAGTTTATACTTGAGTTGATTGACTTAACTCTTTCCCTGCGTTGTAATACACAACATTTTGGCCAACACATTCACTAATATACGTCAAACATGAAGTTTATTAATTTAAACTAAAATTTGAGTTCTTTCCTGCAACACTGTTTTCAATATTAGAAAATAAGGTTTATTTTCCACTGTTAGTGAGCAAACCTGTGTTTACGTGTATGGGTGTTGCGGTGACCTGGGAGTGAGAAACTAATACGTTACAGCTAATAAATTTTGAAAACAAACTCATGTTTCTCCAGACGAACGATATTCACACTCTTGGTGAGAAATACACTTTTTTGTAACCAATTAATTTTGGAAAATGTATCTTTATAGCCTCACTTTTTACTAGAGCAAAACTATATTCAAGACTTATATCGAAATAATATAGGAGACAACTAAGGCGAAGCTAACAACTTCGAAGAAGACGTGAACAACAGGGATATAGACACTATACAGCACCGTTCTACAAAACATGTATAATAATGTTACAAAAGTTGCCATTGATAAATGATGGTCAATTGTCAAATAAAATAAATTTAAATAATTAAATATCGATACATTAACATTGATGACGCCGTAATTTACATCCAGATTCAGTATGATTGATTACCAAGTGGAGTCACCCGGCAAACCAACGAGAATATTTTATGCATCGCCATGGTTACATGTTTGTCTGGTAGAATATATTCCTTATTCATAAAAAAGCAATTATTATTCAATCTGCTCTAAACTTTATTATGGTTGAAAATCACGTACATGCTACTTCCTATAGTAAAAGTAATTGTTGATTAACTATAGCCCAAAATATACGATTTATTTATTGTTGGTTCTTTTCTTTGGACCAGGAACTTTTTTACACTCATGTATCATAATTTGTCATAGATGAGAGATTATTTCAGTTTTTTGTCTCAATGCTATTCAAAAATATATTTATGTTCGTAATTTGGTTTAAACGATCACACTGCTCTTAACATGACTAAATGCCTGACGTGCGCTAAGCAAAACTAATAACGAAAACTTTATAAACTAATTTCAACAAATCCAATAAAGCGGCGGCCAAAATGTCGCTGGAAGTAGGTTCGCCCGCTGGGGCTGACGGGAGATCATACAGGTGGCTCAGCCTAGCGCGCACGCCCGCAAACACCGCATAAAATAGCAGTTAATTTGATTTAGTGCATGTACGGTGACAACCTCAGTTCGGCTAAGCACATTTAGATCTCGCTCATACTTTACCCTATTAGTGTACTTGTCAAACTCAAACAAAAACACGCATCCTTGTCAAAGAGTTAAACGCACGGCTGTAATAAATTCGACTCATTGCTGAGCACACGAACGAACCGAACGCGGTTTGAAAGACTTGACACTCTTTAATAATGAATCAACAAACATCATTTCGTTTAGTTTATCAGCTCTGTTTCTTTGAGGTTAGTTCTGATTAGGGTCAGATGTTTATGAAGAGCTGACCGTATTTTTATTAGTTATTATTCATAATCATACCTATTAACAATAATTATGAACGAATACTTAATGCTCAATTCTTAACAACATATGTCCAAGTAATTAATTACAAACAAATAATTGTTATGATTATGTTTATGGAAGAAGGGAAACATAATTGTATATTGTGAATATATAAGAATACATTCTCGAAAAGGAAGCAATGAGACAGTTCATATCCTCTTAACGTATACATACTGTATACGCATAAAATGTGTTTATATACTGCAAGCCTCCAGTCGGAGGTTAATAAATACATAATACAAACTAGAAAGATACAGTAGAGCCAAACTCTTTTAACCAGAAGTTAAAAGAGAATTAAAATTACATAATTATTCTTATACAGCGAACCTGATCATACGTCGGCTGACGTCTTATTCTATAACACACAACCTTTGACGGGCAACGAACATACATTGTTAAAAGAGTTTCACTTGTGTGCGGACGACATTGTGGCGGAATGAAAATAATGATTACTTTTATGCACTGTAGGGTTTAGAAGAAATTTCTATTAATTTTCAGAAAAAATAATTTAAAATTCATTAACTTGTGTTGTGTGTGTTTGTAAACAGAGTTGAACAAAAAGCCGGCAAAGCTGTTTGTGCAAAATCTGCTCCGCATTCTATTCTACTGCAAGGAGGAGGGGTGGTGGGGGGTGGGGGTGGAGTGTCCCACCCCTCAAGCAACCCTCGTGCGTCGCCACTTGACAAACGAGACGGTGACAAGCAGTGACAGCCAGAATGATGGCAGGTGACATAAAAAGGGGGGAGTATCCGCGATCTTGCTTCCATGTTTCTGCGGCCCCGACATGACAGTCTCAACTGGACTACGAACACAGGTACAGCGCTGTAGAAAACATTTTCAGTCATATTCGAGCCACATGCAAACTTGTGTACCCTTGCAGATGAAAGCTGAATAAACTTGCGAGACACATCCTAACAATGTTGTCAATAATTCCTAAAACTTTACGAATTATATTGTTTTACTTAAAGAACGCATTTACTGTGTTCTCTCTAGCCAAGTCTACATTATTAGGATTGCTTTGAAGATTTAAACAAACCAGCTAAATTCCCTTATTAGAAAATTCAATCTGAACTAATTAATATTTGATTCACAAGGGCGGTTCTTTTGTTTGATTACACAAGTTATAACCAAAGTTGTAATCCTCGCTGTACTCGGCCGTAATCCCAGGAGACTTAGCGGCTCCTTGTCGTTCAGGACCTGCGTACAGGACCTGCGTTCAGGACCTGCAGTCTACATCACTAACGACGTGATTATACTTCCAGACATAATTATATTCTACTCAGAACCTTGTCTTGTCTCTTACAAGTTACATGTAATATCTTCCAAACAATTAGCAACATCCTCAGTGAGAACGCACTTAGTTTACTTCGAGTGTATCATTTACCCTACCCGGGCAGCGCGAGGTTTAATGGAGCGAGCTTGAAGAGGAGGAAACTTTACCCGAGGCGGTACAACTTGAGACGTGCTGGAAACTTTTATTAGAAACACTTGTTAAGAAGTTTATCCAGTAATCGCGATTGAATTTTGAAAAGCATGGTCTCATTATTGGGTGTATTTCAGGTTGAGTCTAAGTTTTTAAGTACCTTTCAAATTAGTGGAGAGTTTTAGAAGGAGACAAGAGCCATCGCCTCGTTAATATATCGATACAAATAAGCAGATAATTCTATATAGTTCAGTAATTTTGTTGTATAATATGCGACATTGTTCACACTGACAGCTGTTTAGACTGGGTGGGTAAACAATAGATACAAATTTATTTCGTTACTAATAACTTATAAGATATCTCCATGAAAGCTTTATAAAGATATAATCGCTTTCAACTAATAACTTAATAAATTACAATAATACAAAAGTGG
Organism: Isoperla grammatica; assembly: GCA_945910005.1. Taxonomy (NCBI): domain Eukaryota; kingdom Metazoa; phylum Arthropoda; class Insecta; order Plecoptera; family Perlodidae; genus Isoperla; species Isoperla grammatica. The sequence continues at coordinate 6,896,844 of OX246739.1, read as the reverse complement.
TTGCAGGAAGCTTTCGTTTAATCCTTGTGATCACACATAGTATATTAGAAATAAATTCACTTAGTTCAATAACTCTAATCGCTATTACATAATTACTTTCTTGGTTATTTATTGCAAATGTGTTATAGAGGGATCTGTTTATTTAATCCCAGTGGCCATACATAGTATATACCTGACAACACATGTGTGTAGGGTGGATTAAAGTAAATCCAATTTCAAATTACTAAATAACAAATATAAATATCATATTTTGGTGTTAGACATAATTTTAATACTTCTAGTTGGAAAATATCTAAGAAGCTATCTTACAACCAACGATGTGGTTCTTAGGTACAAGTTTATTCCATGCAGTGCCGAATTTGAATCTAGTTCAAGTGAACTAAATACAAATAGCTAGACACCACGAAACAAACTTTTGTCATTTCAATTATGTGCGGTATTCCAGGGATCAGCGTTATCGATGGGATGCATTGAGGTTCGGTAAACCTCGAAGTCATTTGGGACTCCCGTAATTGTTTTACGGGCCCTGTGGTGCACTGACGAGGACATACATTCGACTTTTAATTGCAACGATACATTCACATTACCTAATATTTGGTAAGTGATGGACAAAAACATATTAGCCGCGTGCTGACTTCGCTTGATAAGTGAAAGATTACGTCGCAATCCGCTAGCTTGTAGCATTTGGAACCAAAACGCTTGTGTTTCTTCTTTTTTTGTATCAAACGCATCTATTCCCGATATATTTGAACAATGTGTATCCCCAGACAACGTCGCAATTATTAGTCTCAAAACAAATCCACGGTTTACGCAGAGACTGTCGTGTTAACCCAGACAAACAATGCTCAGATACTTCGTAATTACGCCAAACTGTGTAAGGGATTTTAAATCCTTACAGTCAATTATATACCAAGGACAATAGTTTGAACACTCTTCCTAAGTATTACAAAAAGTAACCCTATGTCTTCACTAATTAGTTCATAGTTAATTTTTAAGTAAATATTCTATTTAGCTTCTAATTGGAAACTTGTACTTATATACCTTGCTTTTTTCAGTGAACATAATATATAAAAAGAAACTCTTTGAAAGGTATTCAAAGAGTTAACTTAATTTACATTTAAATATAAATACAAAGATCGTGTTGAATAAAATCTCTTTGAAGTATCTAACGTCTATTCATTAACTGGTAAATGCAGTCTGTAAATTGTATTCCCAGGTTAAAAGACAAGGTATAAAAGAGCAAAATAAAACTGGATTCGTTAAAAGTAGTCATGAATACATGTCGCGTAGAGCCGAGGTGACTGCCAGTCTGTTAGCCAAGGGTAAAGAGGCTGTGTCATCTTGTAAGAATCATGCGTGTTATCACGAACATATTATTCTCGTGGCAATCAGTCTTTGATTCAACCCGATCCAACATCTGATGCTTTAGAAAATTGAGTTTGAAAATATCGCCGCACGAACCCAGACTGGAATCAGTGACGTCACTGGGAGGAGAGTTGGTGCAAATACTGAGCCAGCTCAGCCGGCCAGGTATACATTCTCACAGCTAGGAGGACTGTGACGGTGATATTTACGACTCATATTTTGGCAGCAGTGATAATCGAGATGATAGACCGGTGAGATGAACAGCACATCCATGGTCAAGCCACCATTGGAAACTAAAACGTAGTAATCATGGTTTTCTAGCTCAAGGTTATTCCGTATGATCTATAAACCTTGCAGTCAGGATACCTAGTGCGTTTGTGTAAGACGGCACTTCAATACGATACCGCGATATTGCCAAGAGTTTTACTGTACGAATGTAAGAAATACACCGATACATAAAACAATCTGTTTATTTATTACTATCTATATTCATGTGTCTAAAAATTGGGGTTTGTAGGAGAAAGTAATCACTGAATAATTGAAACAAATTACCCGTCACTTCACCATCGAAAACATTTACTTTGCGTTCCCACGTGTCTCATTTCCCCCCCCCCCCCCCTCCCTCCCCCCCCCCCCCTACAACCCATCTCGGTTCGATCACGCTCTCGCTCCTTTCTGTGATTCGTTAGTGACTCGTCTGCTTCAGCAAATATTACATTGCTTGTTCAAACACTGCTTGGTGGGAACTTCAAAGACCTGCAATTTGTCAACGCACCCAGAAATGTCACTTATCTGCGAAGCTTATTCAAATTATTGTTGGCTGAGAAATTCGAGATCAGTCACATCACATAAATATCAAACCCAATGTAACGACTAAATTCAAAGTGGCTTGAGCTTAATTACTCCTAGGACAAAAGCCAAACCCAACATTAAATGTGTAACTTCGTCTTCAACACGATTAGTTTGTTATTGAGTAAACTTGGCATTTATCCCCAAATATCAATCATCCGTGATAGAGTGGCAGGTTCAATAAAGTTTCAACGTGAGAATAATTTAGCACAATATCATCCATATAAATATGGAAAATCAATTAGTTAAGACCTAATCACAAGTATGTTGCGATTATCCTAAGAAAATAATATGATAATATATCATCAACTATTTAAAATTTTATCTCACACGATCCATATTTGAACATGTGTTTGTTTAAACTGTTCTGTTAGCTCCGTCTCATCCTAGTCACATAATTATACAGGAAATAGAAACAACATTACATTAATATTTACGAAGTGCAATAAATTAAATATTAGCGATATATACATTATCTACCAACTAAAATGATGACAGAATTGAAAGGAAATAAAGGGTAAAGAACAAGTAGTCAAGGTGGGGGGGATGTAATGAAGGAGGGAGTACGAGATGCAAGGCGTTGTACTTGTGCTGTGATTTAGTCGGAGGCCGGAGGTCGGAGGTGTGCTGTGTGGAATATATAGCTTAGCTTGAGGGCCTACACTACATAATTCTTACTATCGTACATCAAACCTAACTATGAGACTCTAACCCTGCCTACGGCATTCAAACTTAGCTAACCTTGACCGCTACCCGGCGTTTCATAAGACTACATATTTCAAAACTACACAATCGTTGTAAGGAAACCTTTCCGAAAATAATTGGTGACCTAACTTTAGGAAACCTGTCCAAGGTGACCTAACTTTTATGTAGCATTTGGAATAGTTTGAAAGACATCTCCGAGGGCTGCAAGTATGAACTCAATTCTAGGCACTTATATCCATTTCAAATTACTACTATATTTTCCTACGTTATTTTCTTATATTTTCTTTTTTTTTTGTCATTCAACACTTTTTTTAAGAAACTCCAAAAAAAGGCCCGCCTACAAGTCACTTATGTGTTAAAACCAAATTTTATAATCTAATTTTATCATATTTTTTAAACAAAAATAGTTTAATTTAATATTAAAACGTACATCAGTGTACCAACCAATAAAGTGAAACGAACTGACAGAATGCATGAACACAGACCTATATATATGGATAGCCAGTCATGTGCCCTCAACATAAGTAACTATAATCTTGCTGTAATGAAGCGCAATCCATCTCAATGCGTGGATGAATGCACTAAACAAGCAATTAATGCAGCTATATGCATTATTAATTAGAGCATATGATTCCAGTCTCTAATGGTGGAAACCAGTGATGCATTCTCTTGGAATTGATGCAGAGTTTCAGACTAGAGTTACTGGGAAGGGAAATCGGTGGCTTAGAAATGGGAAATTAGGTGAATCTGCATTGGTTGACCCGAAAGGGATCGCGTTACGTTAAATTGTGGACCCGCTTCATTGTGGGGCTAATATATTATGCTAAGTCTCAAAACAGGTATTGATAAAGATGATCTTTTTCACAAACATCACGAGGATGCTAGTTAACGGACAACATGAAAACATTCCAAGAAAAACTTTTTGGAAAAATGCAGATCTAAGAAGTAACTTAGAATCTAAAAATCACACTTAAATATGGTCTGCATGGTCTGTACTTTTTATTCTATGTACATCGAAAAATAAATTATAATATTATACTATAATAATATGATCAGAAGAACCACTCCAACACTCAAACTATCGAAAACAGTGGCATTGTACTAAGGAATGTTTATGCATGCTTTAATTACTTTAATTGTTACAATTATTTTGGTCTACAGGTATCATAATCTATTACAAATACATGCATATAACCTTTCCATAACTATTAGTAACAACACAAGCGCAAGTCTAAACTATTATACACAGTTTAGATTGTTATAGAAATAAATAATAAAAAACTGTTGTAGAGATTCTAAGTAGATTTCTATGCACATTGTGCATTATATCAACAAAAATCACCTTTTCCCTCCCACATATTCACGCGAAATCTGAAAATCTGAAAAAATCTGGTCAAGCACCACGCTAGACCCGCTAGACGCTAGCACCGCGTCTGTCTCGCAACTGAGCGAAAGCGCTCCGAGTTTTAGGTCACTCGAATTTTGAGAAAGGGAGGAACTAATTTGGAATAAGTCATCTTATTCTCATTCCCCTCTAAGTAAAGCTAACGAACTTCAATTATACCAAGCAGCACTTGAATCCCTTTAAAGTCATAGGCAATATCTTGGATATAACTACAACTAAAATATTAACTAGATGCGAACAGATTCGTTATATTGTTATGAAGGGAAATTACAAATTTATTTCAGATTTGACAATATTTAAACTATAACAACGAAAAAGAGTATCATCGTTCGTTTATTTGGCTTCTTACAATTTGAAACCACTTAAAACTTGTTTGCCTTTAAATACCAAGGGTGCGAAAGGGAGATAAGTTGTTTGCATCCGTAACATCGCTAACAGTTCTTAAATCATCAAATATTTGTCGAAGAAATTGTCACGTAAAACCTTGGCAAGTGAGAGTGGTAATATGTCAATAATAATGTTTTAATATACCAGTCTGTGCTCGTTTAAAAAAATAACCGTATCCGTTGTGGCAATTTTTTCTCATCTAACGAAAAGTGTCACACAACGGATTAATGGATTCTACAACATATTATAGTAAATATTTTTCACTTATAACATATTAAATAAGTGTGTGATTTTCAATATGCAATGTAATACGTTTTTTATATAAACATTTAAAACTATTTCATTGTTTGTCCATATGTTTATCCATCTGGGTTGTATAGAGTTGAAAATCTATCACACAAGGACGGAACCTAAGTTGAATGTATGAATCGCTCAAATAGTGTATTTAGCACGAGACAAGTAGAAGTTTATACTGCAGTCTGGTACATAATTTACACTTTTGATTAAAAAATTTAATCGAACAACGAGATAATTCTTCGGAACGAGACAACATTGTGACAACAACTCAAGTTTCTCCGACTGATTTGTTGAAATTGCTTCGAGGTTTACGCGTTATGTTTCCCCACCCCCACCCAAAACCAATTCACACAAATCAGTATTGTTATTGAAGCAACAAACAGTAAATCGCAGCTCGTATAAAATACTTTGAATGTATTTCCCGGTGAAGAAATCGCCCAGCACTGATTAACACTGCTTGGTGGTGTTTACTAAAGAGTGACGTGGTTTCTTTGTCCTGTGATTCCCCATCCGGTGGCTGTTGTTGACTGTAGCGCGCGCGGCGCCAATTTGTCGCACCACTGAATCCAGCGGTTCTGTCTGTGTACTTTACCGACTCCTCTAGGGAAATGCGGTTTAGCAGAGTGGGGACTCCTCTACTGAGATCGTTCTCTCACAATTACGGGCAGACATTTCACGAACGTACCGGGCGGCGCCGCGACTGAGTCGCCTGAGGTTTCGTTGGACAAGACTGAGGCGATATCACGATAACAGCCGATCGATTTTAAAATGTGCTTCAAATAAGAATGTAACGCTTTCAGTTTACACAAAATATTTACTTTTTAGTAAATGACAAATTATCATGTGTTTAATCACCAATTAAATCTAATTACATCTTGAACATTTTGAGATGAAGGCAATGCAAATGAATGAGTCTATAATGTGATGTATTTACCATGACAATCCAGTAGTTCACTTTAACTCGCAGTTGCTTGGCTACGATGATTAGCGTAACTAATTGAGATTAACTGTAGGGTAGTCTATTAATAAGCAGCCAATCATTCCATGCCACTTTCTCTCCCCCCAGTTAACGTAGCTTCGTTTGTATTCATAGCGTTGGTGTTTGTAATGATCATAGTTAGTAATAGTTTATACTCAAATATTTGTGTGCAAATTAGTGTTTGAATTGCAAACCAATACTGACAGTGTGGCGTAAATTTACTTATTATAATTCTGCTATTGCCAATTACCATGATTTTATAACATGATTACACTGTTAACAGCTGGTTTATAACGAAAAAGTCGACGAGATACACTTATAGTATTCGCGTTGCATCAACCTGTAATTTAACGTTCAATGGAATTAATGACCTCACTACTCAAACTAAAGCTGATTTTAACGTATGGTGTGTTAAAGCTTGGAATGGTATTATATTTACTTGAAAGCTATTTACCAATGATACAAGCTACGACGCATATGTAACATGTGTAGCATAATAGTTATAACGTCTTCATAATATCTCTTAATAATAGAACAGCCACAATGTGAACTGACGTTGAACAGCATTTAAATCAAAATATTTACAGTCAAAAGTTTATGTTCTAGTCATCGAAACCAATCAATTCATCAGTGAGTTAATAATTTACAGTTTTACTTGTCACTTTTGAAACTCAAAGTTAAACAAGGTTCAAGCTCATATCAAGTTTTTTTTAATAGTATACTTATCTTTGTTTGACTTTAAAAATTAAAAGATTTATATACAATATTAATACAAAAAAAAAATAGCGAAAACATGCAGGATCACACAAAAAGGATTTGTAAATAGGCCTACTATCGTCGAAAGTCTACACAAAAACCGTTCGCTGCTTCCGAGCGTGTGTCGGAATAAAGCTAAAAAGGTCTAATACAACTGAATTTAACTCATCAACATGGAACGGAATTGGAAAAGTTTATCAAACAGAGGCAAACCTAGAGAGAATCCCCACTCGAAAAAACGTACTTTTCATAAATAATTTATGAACAATTGAGTCCTGTTCTGCTGAAAAAATAAAAATGGAAAATGTAATATGTCTCTTTAGTAAAAGTCTTAACATCAAAGTCAAAACCATACAGACTGTAACATTGATTAACCGGCATTGGTAGTGCGTTCGATTGAGTAACGGTTCCCGGGAAAGAATGCCCCCTCCACCTCCCGCTCCACCTCTCCACCCCCCCCCCCCCCCCCGCCGCCACTTCCCTTCCTCGAGCGATCATCCCGAATGAGTTTTTTCTGTTTCCTCTGGTGAAAGCAAATAGAGGGACACATCATTAATACTGAATTTGGTTTTCCATTACCGATCCTTTCCTATCAACGACCAATATTTCTCTAGAAAAAAAGCAATTTTTGATTTTTATCCCGAAGATAGGGTATTGCCCCATTTAAAAAAATATGAATTAATTTTCTACAAGGCAATTGATTCTATGAATTCCGAAAAATATTTTTCGGCCTTTAAACGCAGAGGGTTACGGTAAAGCGGAATTTTCTGAATTGAAGCCAGACTGTGTAGCTATCAAGCCTTGTTCTAATAATTAATGCAGTTCTCCAGCGAGCAAACATAATCTAGCGAGACATCTCCAAACTGTGCACAGAACACATATACAAACAAAGTTGTAATTAATATCAATATAATGTCTTTCAGCTTCTTGATGCACAGACTAAGCCTCGTTGAGTGTTCACTACGGAACAAAGCGGCTTATTCGAATGGAGAAACAATGAGGTACATTCACTATAGACTATAGTCTACATTGTGTACTTAACATAATATGTATAAACTTGTTTTAAATGTTAGCCTTTTGACAGAAATAAGCGAGTACACATTGCTTATTTATAACTCTAAGCCAGCTATTAATAACCCGCGTACGTGTTTACTCTTATTATCACATTACTATGTATCTCTTTATTCGGTAACTTAATATCCCTGGTAATAAAGTTGGGATTCGATATACGTCGACTACTCGTTAATATTGTTGTAAGTACACTTTCTAAATAAGTAGGTTCATTAAGGAAAAATGCTAAGCAAATATGCATTGGAAGTTAAAACTAATTAAATGATTGCAATTTTCGACTACTTCTTAAACAACAAGAAAAGTGAGGAACTTCATATCGTGATTATATAATAATTTAAGAAAATAATCTTCATAACGTGCTATACGATTTTTATGGAAAGTAAAGATTGAAATAACTCTTATGTTACTGCTAAACTACGCGTCATACATTTGAGGTGATGTCATACTTTGGGATACGACCAATACATTTAAAACCTGGTAACACATTCCAGAACACATTTTACATGTGTGGATGTTGATCAAAAGTGACATAACGGTAATTTTTTTAATCAGTATGTTTTATCACCGTAAAAATTGTACTTTTATTAACAAATTTATAATTTCAATAACTCGATGTTTTAGAAAACGCAGTAATGGGGAGTAGCGCGCTTATTGACGAGAGCTACGTCTTTATGTGCCTTAAAAACATATACTAGAACTTATCTTTTTCTACGAGTAGGCATACTTTGTCAGAAGTACTGGAAAACTCGCTGACTTTAGTAACTGAGCCAAAATATTGAAGTAAATCAGCCGTTCGGAAGAATGTGTACTCTGCATGGTCGTAAAGTAAGCACGCATTGAGAAGATAAGAATCATCTTCTATCTGGCCACTTAGATGACAAAAATGAGTTTGCCGCCATTGCATATTCAATCCCACTTCATTGAATGTCTTGAATTTGTCGCCTCCCTGAATTCCCTAACATCGAAATGCTTTTAAAGTGAGAGAGGTTTGAACTGAAACTCGTTAGTTATTTCAAGACACACACTGACGAAGACGTCTGAAAAAATGTTTAAGCTCCTTTAAGATGCATCTAATGGGTAAGCGAACACGTGACTCATATTTATTTCAAGGGAGTTCTAGGTGTTGGGTGTATACTTTAAGAACACAGACGGGATAATCCCGGCGGGCTTCAGATCCAAAGCGTTTTTACTCTGTCACATCCAGACGTCTACTAAATTCAAAGCTCCGGAGCGAATGTAAACGCCCTACTTTAAAATAATCAATTTCTTTCACAACTTACGTTTCCTTTTTGAATAGCTCAAATTATTATATTGTGTAAAGTGGGGGAATAAAAACTAAAAGCATTCTGCATTTTCTCAATATTCCACTTTTAAATTTAATCCCAAGATTTAAATATACTATAGTGCATTCTGGTGCTCGATCTACGCTAACATGTTAGTATGAAATATATACCGGTAAATTCAATGTGGAACCTGCAGTAGCAACCCAAAACAATGTGGAAAGAGATCAGATTCTAAACAATAACCACCTTATGTTTTGATGTTTCGGGTCGGATGACATCTAGTGAATATTGCTCTACTTCCAGTAAAATCTTGTAGAATCCAACAATGGATGCAGAAATTATAATCTCCACTTGAAGTTGCATTGTGTTTCAAGGCAATCATGTCGAAATTTGAGACGAGGTGCTGCCAAAACCTATTCCACTAAATGAGCAATTACAACGTGCGGTCAGTCTCGAAAGAAACTGGAAAAATTATATATCTGTCCACGCAAATAACATCTCATCTTCTAAATCTTAATTGTTCTGATTGTGGCTACTGTATCTTGCATTGTCTCGGTTATTGTTCTACCCAAACAAGAAGAATTCTCTTCGTTCACACATATTTTGTTGCATGCCATTTTACAACTATTAGTTTTCCCCACAACCCTTTACCTGACGCTGCCATTGTGTTGGTTTTAAATCGCTTGCCTGTCAGAAACAAACACACAAGGTGACGTGTTCTAATGGGTTCTACACGCTTGATATATAAACTAGAGGAAAGAATTTGACAGAAAAATAAAGCTGGAAGTTTGATTTATATACGAAACAAGAGGTGACAACGAAATCTGAAGATTTGGAGGAGAATTCCGCCTCGGTCAAGGTGGAAAGTTGGACGTGCGTAGAGGATGGGTTTGTGCGCAAGAGGACGCTAGTTATGACAAAACAGCGCATCTAGCCACGTATTTCATTGCTAAGCGAGCGAGCCAGCAACAATGTTTACTGAGCTACTTCAGAATTATCAACCAGATGACGAGAATTTGTGTTAGAGAATATGTTGCATGTTATGAAGCGTTAAGGCACATTTATCACATTTTACGATCTTAACTCTGCATCAAAAAAATAACAATAATTTCACTTAATAACGTATAAATTATTATTTTTGTGACTGTAATGATCACGTTTCTAAGTAGCCTACACGATTAAATATCTCATGAAAATGTGAACAAGTGCAGGTATATTAAATTTTGAAATTACCATCTTATGTAACGTAAAGATCCCTGTTATGATTACAGGTAGTACAAAGCCGTTTGTCTTACAATATGTCCCGTAAAGCATCTTATGTCATCTCACTATCTCACTTATACTTGTTAAGACATCTACCGGCCAGACACCCAAGCTTATGACATCTCACTATTTCACTATCTACTTGTAAAGACATCTACCGACCAGACTCCCAAGCTTAAAGCAGTTTACCAACTTAACAGACGGGTTTCTCAAACACATATTGCAACTTGAACTTATAAGTCCGCAACTACAGCAACAGGCAGAGTTAAACCCAGTGTTCTCCAAAGCAGTGATTCCTGATGTTAAGGGGTGTAGGGGCGTGGTGTGGCCCTGTTCTCAAATTACTGTTAGTAATTAACCAAACTTAGTAGGATCTAGCGGAACACAGCAAGAATACGTTACCTTCTCATGTGCTGTCAGAGAAAATGGCGGCTGCTGCTCACTCATATGGTTGAAGAATGCGTCTGCAGATGTTCCATTGGTGTGGCTCACGGCATAACGATATTCCTCCTTATCTACAACAGAAAATTACATAACTGTATCGTTAATGTGGCCCGACTCAAAATTGCAGTACATGAGTGTCACCACTTCATTCCATTGGCTATCAGAGTGGAGCAGCATTTTATGTAATATCCATGAAACTAACTTGTGATTAGAGTGAATCTTAATAAAGGTTTTATATATTTAAAAAGGGATTTTTAACGAACCGTCAATATAACGGTTTAAATTCATGTTAACGCCGACCGACAGCAAGTAAGCAGTTGAAGTTGGCAGCGATTGAATTTGTGATGGTTGATATTTTTTATATTGCATTCACAATTTTTTTGTTTTTACAATGCACTTTTAAAAACCCATCATATAGTTTAAAGAATCTTTAATTTATCTTCACTTTAATTTGAACAATACAAGATAAGCGTGAGCTATATTTAGTATAGATTGATATTTACATTCCGGTTGTTCAATAATAATCTTATCTCTCTCACTTAATACAAGCGCGTATATCGATCGCAACACAAAACAAGATCGGTATGACTATCACGATTCCACGCTTAATCTAATAAGAGCTTAATATTGTTATACAAGACCAACAGTGCTTCTCAATTTGATTGGCTCTATTCGCTTAAAACCTAAATGAAAATTGAAATACTTGAAATATTTCTCTCTTAACCCGGCCCCTCCACCAAAAATACATCAATTAATTTTATCCCCTTAACTCACATTAGGTCGTATATTGATTGAAACACTGACTTTGTTTCCTCATAAGAGTTCATTTATAGGATTGAACTAAGCGGCCACAACGAGTAGAAATAAATAATTTGTTTACACACACATTTAAAAAATCGCACATAATTTCCATGGTTTAATTATATCTCAAGAATGGATCTCGAAATCGAAAATCTGCACTAACAGCTGTATGTCGTTTGGTAAGCCCTACATACTGAATGTTAAAATGTATTTTTCATTATAATCCGTATGGTTGTTATTTGTACTACATTTTTATTACTAATTATGTATTTAGTATCAAATAACTTATAGCAATTGCTTTGGTAGATCTTTGTTATCGACAGAAATAAAGAACCCAAGCATTTTCAGGATGTTCGAAGTACATACAACACTAAGCACTGTAATGACTTTTTCGATATCTTACACGAAGACAACATGATTATTTCAGACAAATATCATACCATTACAATGTACGAGAAATTGACCAATCATGCATCACAATATCAGTGATAACTAAATACAATATCAGTAATCAAACTCGGCGAGATGTTAGTCTACATCACCGAGCCTGATAAGTGGTATCAGCAATCTTACCATTATCATCGCACTCGAGTTTTAACATAATTTAGTGAAAAATACAAGTACACAACTTTTTATTTTCTGACGTAAAACAGCCGAGTTTCCGTTGAGTGGCGCATTTATGTAACATCATCTCCTCTTATGCTCGTGTCAGTTATAAAGAGCAGCAGTGTATCTTGTGTTGTCAAGCTGTATTGTGTACCCATCGTTATGTTATGTATCTGGGCTAGCACTTTGTTTCAAATACTTGCATTTTTATTTTCAACTGTATAGATACATTACATAGCCTATATACGTTCCCAACCGTGATCTTGCATTTTATATTCTAGATATCTGGCAGCTTTAACGGATGAGAGGCATTAACACATTAGTGCCATTCCCGGTAACAGTTTCGAAGAAGTATACAACTATAAGTGTGAAGAAGGGGTTTGAATAAATGTATGGAATTGACGTGCACAACCTTATTACGAAAACATGATAAAAATGAGGTTACTTTGAAAGCTAAACCCAGTAGAACTAAAATCATTTGACATCGACACTGTCACACATAATGACATCTAGGTGTCCAATCCAATGTTACAAAAACAAAGTTACAGCAGAGCGGTTTAGTAAACAAAGCTCGGTGAGCGGAAGGCTCTAAACACTCCCACATTACCGAATATGGATTCGGATGAGTGGATATACCAGCTAAACAGGGTTGTACACTACCAACTTCTCGGGGGTATAATACCACAAAAACCGCTACATATTATACGTATTGAAGAACTTTGAACTTGAAACATCATCTAACAGGTCTTCCATCTACTTCATGTTACTCACTATGTTTGGTGGATTACAATCGTAGCATTGATGTGCGCTAATATTTCATTCTCTAGTTCCTCACCTGTTCTCTTGTATCATGATGTATCATGATATGATGATGATGACGATGATGAAGAACGGTCGCAAGTGATGTTTCAATTTCCGCGAACTTTTCCGGGGGGAGGAGGGGGGGGGGGGAAACGTTACAATTTCCTCTCTAACCATTGCTGACAAGCAGTTAAGTAATGCTTAAGGCTCTTTCCTCTTCGTTATTTACCCTGGAACCGGATCGTTACCCTCTCATGTGTGTGTGTTGAGGGGGGGGGGAGGGGGGGGGGGGTTAATGTGTGGTATGTGTGAGATGTCGCCGGATAACTCGGCCCGACGGTGATTCAGTACCTCGATAATACTTCATTTAGGATATCCATCAGTTTTCAACGTCCTTGTCGTTGGATAATGCGTCGTTGAAGATCATGAAAGATGACGTTTCAGTGATGTAACGCCAACATGGTGGCCAGTGTCGTGGGCAATAGTGTACAATTCACGGGAGGGAGAAGAAGGCCCCCTTCAACATGTGACTGAAGATGTGTGTGAAGTGTTAGAGATCATGCATAAAAATACTGTATAATTAGGTTGCTATCGGCTTTCAGCTACGACTACGAGCAGGAGTGTCAAGATGCAAGGGAAGTATGAGAAAATGAGGATACCTGGAGGCTGACGAACAATGTGAATGCGGACAGATTCAGGATTCCCTGCTAGTTTGCCATCCCCAGCACCTGCTAGTCTGCCCAAACCTAGAGGAGGCCTCTACAATAGAGGATCTCGTTTTAGCGAATGGCAAAGCCACATTATAGTGGCAGATTTTTTTAAATTAGTTGTCTAGAATGGTGTTCCGGACAGGGAAACGAACGAAATATCGGGTATTTACTCAAATTTACATTTAAGAATACACATTTATGTATGATTATACTATATACTTTCAGTTTACAGTGCAGGCGTGATATTAATTGATTTAGATGGTGGTTTCATGAACATTGTTAATTTCTTTCAGAGCTATGAAACAAGGTAGAAGTGGCCACTAATGTAAACCCCACCATTCATGTAAATTGGCCTCTTTAAGCTGCACTAACTCGGTGCGATCAATGGCTTTGTAATGACCGGTCTGGATTAAAACTTTTACTTCATCTTTACTGCCATGGGTCTCGTTTATCACGTCGTGCACTTGAGTACTAATTTCAAACCAAGCACGACGGTGTTTGATCAAGATTCGTAATAACGTAAAAAAGTTTAATCTTCATAAAAAGAGATACGGAAGTATTCACTTGGGAGAGTTATTCTTTGTCGTGAATCTCGGTCGTTGAAGATTTTCCACCCCGAGAAAAGTCTGCATTATGAGGGAAACTGTGGGCTTTCCCGCCTGAAGGGAGTTCTTTCCCTCAGCATTGACGAGCTGTGTTTTGTTATACCTACCGACGTTTCCTGACGTCATAGCAAGTAAAGATATCGCTACTTGAGGAACAAGTCTTTGTTCAAGTCTCCCCTCGAGGGACTGTGAACATTAGAATTAAAATTTATACCTCGAGAACAAAACATAATCGCAATTGATTGTAGAACCAAAATAATCAGTTTAGACTACCGCGAGTTCATGAGTGATGAGCCTGTGCATGGTATAGGTTTATAATATGCGAACATTTTAAGGACAATTTTTTTTAAATTAAGTAGATTTTTTCACGTGTTTGGGAGATTATAGTAAATCACGCGGCTGGTATGGTAAACATTGAAAACTAAATATATATTGTAACGTGTAGAAATTTGAAGTAAAAGTAGAAAAAGTAAGTGCAAGTGTAGAAGTTATAGCAGTATGTGTGGGATCTGGTAATATCTACATCTGCTTGAATAATCATACCAGTAAATGATGAGCTTCCTTTAGTTCGATTCAGAAAAGTTTCTAACTGTTGAAATGTAGATTGTAGATACTTAAACATGAAGAAAAGTACAAACAAAGCAATACGTAACAAAAATAGATATCAAGTTTATTATTTGTCACTAATTGTGGCGAGTTCACCGTCAGTTAATTATGGTAAAGTAATTTTTAAGCCAGCCTATGATTTCATAGCCTTTACTATACATTCGCGGGTATTATAGTGTTAGAACTATACAGCAGCCGAGGAAAGATTTGGTATGTGAAATAACTTTCGTGTCTTCATTGAAACAAGCGAACCCTAATTCAGATAAGACTCTGACAACGGAGAACATTGTATACTTTGCATTTACACGGTGAGGTATTTGTTTCAAATCTGAGCTTTCGTCGCTATAATGAACGAACCATGGAACTCTGTAAAAGACTAGGAACAAAGGGAACTAGATCAATAATCCATTAACCGGGCACCAGTTGCGTCCGTGAGAGCAACAAGGGCGCAACTGCAATACGACGGTTTGGGAGAGCTTCATTCAAATACTGAAGCAGACTCGAACTCAGGAACCTTTTGTTTGTCGCTCTTGGAGCGATGATCAAAGGCAGCGCATATATTTATAATTATCAGAACATGTATTGTGAGAAATCAATCTCAGCTGGTTGTGTTCACTGAAAGAATTATATGACTGGTGTTATTTAATTAAAATACCTGACATTAAAATAATGTCACAAGAAATCAACGTTTTCAGGACGTATATTATTGTAAAATAAAAATATAATTGTAAATAATATGTAGTTATAAGAGAATGCTATTTTGAGGTATGTTATTTAGTAAAAATGCATGTATACAAATTAAATGTTTTCCATGCATTTTGAAAACTAGTCATCCTATAATGTTGTAAATAACTAATTCACTAACAGCCAGGACTACCATCGTCCTCACACGAACTCCTGAATTTTATCACCCGTCCTTTTTAACAAGCTGTGTTTTAAAACATTTCTTGACTACTTTCAATATCGCTTATATTAATTTGTAATAAAACTCACCAAATTATTACCTCTAATAATTTGTTCTTTTCCAAATTGTCAACATGCCTTGTTCTGAACACGTGTACCTCTAGTCAAACTCTCTAATGTTCGAGCTCACTTATCTCATGTCACACACACAAGTAGTTAAGAGAGTTCACTGACTCACTTACTACCTCTGGGGACAATCAGTTATTCTGTGCTATCTCATGCACGCATTGATACATTAAGGTAATAAACATATAACTCTGTAGATTGCCAAACTGGTTTACATAAGACGACGCAAGTTGCTACGGTAGCCTGAAGTTATATAAGCTACAAAATATAGCTTATGAATGAATGTGCGTTACCGGTAGCTGAGAAGCCCCAACGTTTACAAATGAACCGAATTCAACAAACATGTTAATCATTGATTTGATAGCCTCGGATTGGTTACCATGGGTTTAAAGAATTTAAAGAAAAAAGAATGCTGAAGACCTACAAACGAGAGGAGAGAACTGGGAGCAAGTAGAGGAAGTACGATTGTGAGAAGATAGGAAGAGGTGGAAAAATTTGGTTGTGAAACCCAAGCTTACCCGGCCAGAAGCAGGAAACGGCGATGGATAATGATGATAAATCCGTACAAAATGCATATAATATTATCTTCTACCAGTCGACCAGCTGTTTGTTCGGAGTTCGGGACTAAAACAGCGGTGAAACCCGGCATTAGTAATTAAACAATCCAATTAAACGAGACTTGGATGATCTTATGAATCTACTCGACGACTACTCTAAGATAGTAGAGAAGTGTGTCAAGCACATTTCAAATAGAGCGGAGATTATTAATAAATGAATAAGGTAAGGAGATAATAAAACTATCTAATTAGATGAGTATAGTGTTATTTCTGGTTTGTGCCTTCACTAATTAAGCTATTGTTTTTATATCTTGCTTGTCGAGACCCATTCTGCTAAATCTGGGTTACAAGGTTCGATTTACATTCTAGACATAAGAAAAAATTGGTGCACATCATTATAATGTTTCGTAAATGAGGATACATTGTCTAGAGTTTCCACAATGAATAGGATTTATATAGAAGATGTTTTGAAGCGTATTGTAGGTATTATGTTCGTTGATTCTTGCACCATACAGGGTTAAATCAGTCAGATACACAGGGGAGGAAATCTTCCTTTCTGTAATTCATTCTCAAACAACTCACAAAATAAGTAACAGCAAACATATTAAGTAGCTTTGTACTCTTACTGTATTTTGTACAACTCAACTCAACTCACTGATGAGTTTACTGTTTTAATCTCACCACAGTTAGTTCTACAATGTATATTGGGCCGAATTGATTTGAAATTGAATAGCTATAATTCGTCTTATTTATTGAAAATATACACATCAGTTGACTATAAGATATCAAACAAGCCACCCTTCAAAAAGACGTTGTAGTTTGCACGATGTGAGTAAATCTCGATAAAAGTAGCAACCTGAAGTCAACTCCAAACCAAATTGGCTCTCATAATTCACGTTATTGAAGGCAACGTTTCGAATACACGGGATGGTAATTACCAATTTTGTTTCAAACCTCGCTCTACTGAGCTGTACATAACTAAAATACATATTTTGTTGTGTTTGATTTGTCACGATGGAGAGTACTTCAATGTGAGTCGGTCTTAGCGCTAAAACGAAGCTAAGCGGCTTACAGCTAGTGAACGAGTTTAATACAGCCATGTCGCTAAGTGCTTCATTAATTAAATAAAACACTATATGGACGAATGTATTTTTGCTGTTGTAAAACTAAATTTAGCGTTAATACACTACAATACAAAATAACAAGCTCACACCATTGCAGTTTTCACTTATATTTGTTCAGCGCATTTCAGCTTCCAACCGAAAGGTGTCCATACCCGTTACGGCCGCCTCTAGAGAAAGATATCGGAAGCTAAACCTGTACCGAATGTTTACCCACACAAGCTCAGCTTCTATGGAAGTGTTTCGCTTATTTTCAGTCGAATCTTTACTGATTATCTTATTTAAACGGACAATTAACGAGTTTGTGTCACTTAGGATTTATATTTGTTCAAAATTTTGTACGCAAAAGAATGAATACACATTTTGATATGACGAGTGTCTCATTTTTGCTTGACTTTTAATGCGATAATGCTGTATATTCAAGTCACAAAAAATCCTCTTGAAGTTAATGAATGCAGAAAAATAAACAAATCCCAAGTTTCTAAAGCAACTGACTCTAATGAAATAAGCTCACTTGAAGTTATGTTTGAAGTACACTTGGCGTTCGCAGCGCTCCCAGATCAGCAAATGAGCGGATGTAATTCCAATCAACACTTTCTACAGTCTCCCATTTCCCCTTACACTCATCACCACCCCTCACCTCCGGGCATACACCCCACCATTCCAAGTCCCGTTTCTCATCTCACTCGCTCGCCCTCTCACTTCATTCCCTCCATATGTTTCATATTTGAGCAGCAACAATGCTTATCAAGATAATGAGTGGATGATTACTGACTATGAAGATTTAAAAACACTACATGACATACGTGCTTCGAACCTCGAACGCAGGAACCGCGGTTTACTATATGTTTACTATTTACTATATTTTTTTTATAGACTAACGCCTAATCGACCGGCCAAACATAGAATATCAAATTAAACTGCCTTTTTGTTGTTTGCCTCAGTTATTTCACTAGTTGAATATGTGACTCTTGTGATGTTTGCGACGATCTTCCTAGCTAGTTACAGTAGGCTCCGCCAGGGATTTAGAAGGCCGTGAGTGCGACGCCAAGACGAGACAACTCTGTGCCAGGACGCAACAGTTTGGTGAATGTACGCGTGGAATAATAATATTCACTTGGACATTTAAATGATTAATTATAATGTGCTAGTGCTAGGGTTAACTGAGAACTAACGTATTCAAAAAAGAAACGGTCAGGCACAAAAATTAGACACATTGAATTTCAAAAACGAAATAATTGCAACAGAAAGTGTATGGTTTTAAATCTAACAGTGAATATCCTTCATTCTAACCTTGTTTAATATAGTTTTTATCTGCATTACTGATGATTACAAAGTGATACATTATGGGTGAGTTATAAACCAATACGTACGTTTATATCTAAACCTTTAGACAAGTGTTCGAGCACCATTATACATAGACACATATGAATGTGTCTCAGTATTTGTGTGAGAGGGTCCACAGATTTGTTTCTCGTTAAGACATCGCTCAGTCCAGCTAATCACTTCCTTGGGAATTGTGCTACGTTACAAAGTCTAAACGAGAGCTGTTTTTATAAAATGTCATATCATTTGTTTATTTTCTTTTGTAATTAAATGAATGTGGAAAAGAGTGAGTCTATGTTGATTGAATAGAAAACGTCTCCTTATTTAATTATA
Organism: Isoperla grammatica; assembly: GCA_945910005.1. Taxonomy (NCBI): domain Eukaryota; kingdom Metazoa; phylum Arthropoda; class Insecta; order Plecoptera; family Perlodidae; genus Isoperla; species Isoperla grammatica. The sequence goes on along the minus strand of OX246739.1, from coordinate 6,877,545 downwards.
CTTACTAGATTACAATAGTTCAGTTTTAAACTTTGCTGCTTTTCAGAGCAGATGAAGTAATACAGTACTAAAACCGCGCAAGCCAGAAGACTGGGGGGATAATAGTAAAACTGCGACTAGAACCTGCTACAGTGGATGTCCGATGACAAGTGCGAAAACGCGAGAAGGAATCAGTAGGAGGGGGTCAATACGGTCAAAAGGAAATTGGTCACTATACTGAATGTATGACGCATCACATTATACTTGGTGACTGAAGGATGTTCCACGGATAAATTCAAGGTTTAAAATAGTTTGAACATAGCCACAATGTTAATTACTGTGTTTTAAAAACGTAAATATTTAGGTTAGAGCTAAAAGACTTTTGCAGAATGTTGCGTTAGTTCCAAATACAAAAAACTAAAAAAATATTATGCATGCATCCAGGATTCTATAACTTTATATTTAGACATCAACTTATTTTCTTTAATAATTTTGTCTGCATTTGGACCACTTCTCTGCAGACAAAACTGAAATATGAGTCAGTTAAATTTTTTTATAAACCAGCCTCTAGGCATCGTTATTCTGTATACTTCGAGTTTCCAGCCCAAGAAGAATGTTTCAGATTCCGCTCTATACTGAGAAATGTTCGCTAATTAAAACCCCGAAACATTACATTCGTATAATAGGCTACCTTTTGTGATTATGAAGCAAATATGAAATAACTTTCCAAACTCAGACTCGTTCCTTGTTTAGGAAATTGGATATCTTTCGTTCCGCTAATATTACAATGGTTGTTATGAAGACGAATTTCAGTCTCTCACCCAACCAAATTTTGTCAATAAGACATGTTTTTTGTAATTGTCATTCATTTTTATCCATCCTTCCTTAAAGTCTCGAACAGTGTGATTGCAATAGTAGATACCTTCAGCATAACGAATCATCATGAATAAATAAGTAATGACATTGTTTGGGTTTGAAAAGAGGTGCATTAGGTGAATCTGTTGGTCTTGAGAGACAGTTGAGTGTTCCTCTCGTTCCTTAAGTCATGAATCTAATGTTTCCCTCTTTCATGGCTATTTCCTACGCCCTACCCCCCCCCCCTTCCCCCCCCCCCCTCCTTCGCCGTCGAACTACAACGATAAGGTAAATATATCGATTTCAAGTCTGTACTTTTCACTTTGAAGTTAACTCATTTTAAAACGAAAAAAAATGTAAGGACATAACAACATTAATTTTGCTCCAGCTTATCTACTAGATAAAAATACATTTTTATTTTATTTAAAGTTTTAAAAAGAGACTACCTCTCACAAAAACGTATCAATCAAGTAGAAGAACTAAAATTAGTTAACGATATTTTTCAATTTCGTACATTGTAAATTGTATCAGTTTCCGAAAGATTAGATCCATTATAACAACTCCATGGTTTTGGACAATAAAGGAAGAAAGGTAGTTGAAGTGGACAAGATTGATTGATGGGTCAAGTCATTATTATTTTACGTGATATTTATACCCTTTCAGTGTTATCTTATTTCCCTTATAGAATTGCTATTATTTTCTTATCTCTTGTCATAATTTTGCTTTGCGATACAATATTATGGATGACAAACGACCGATATAGGCGGCACACTAGACTATGATTCGGAAGGTTTCTGGTTCGATTCCTGTCACGGGGGTGTTTTAAAGGGGTTTCTTAGCTACATTAGGGGCGAGAGCGCAAAAGAGGGCTCTCGTTTATATCCTCAATCATCCCTTTACTCATTCATCATGATCTTGCTCAATTTTACAACTTTTTTCGGTGTATCATTCTCATTCATATTAGCCCTCTTTGCCACGTAAACGCCCCCAACCCCCCAACCACCTAAGTGGACTCCCCTTACGATGACCCCGGCGATGTGTGATGGTTCTTATTCCTTGACGTCATATGACCTAGCTGCCGAGTACGTCGTCAACCAACAAATATTACAAACAAAAAGAGTAAAAAAGTGAGAAACCGGTATATGGACATTATTGAATGTCCAGCTTCGCTATCGGCCATCGAGTGTTATAGTAGACTCAATACACAACATTACCGATCGGTATCCTTATTCACACACGTGTATACTTACCATACTTACTGAGTACATCAATCACCCAAACACTCAGCTACTCCACCGATTCAACTGCTCGATAACGTTATGTTAACAGAGAGTTCAAGTGCATAGTGGGTGGGTGGGACTCGGAAATATTTTATCACTCCTTTTGTTTACGAGGGAGTATTGATATTTCGATATTTGATGTGTTTCGTGAAAGCGAAGTCCCGTGGGGTATGGCGAGGCGAGACGATGTAGGTGTGTTTTCATCGACCACCATCGACGCGTTAGACAGCAACACCTGCACTATATAATATCTAGTGTTGCACTCATCGACATCTACGTCCAATCAGCACCTGACCCTGATGGCCACAACTCGCTTATACCTAGGACTCACATAGGGCCAAGCAAAACATCAAAATAATGGGTCTATCTTGAGAAAACTCGTAAAATAATCTCACAATTCAAAATGTATGTTGAAGATGTAGGTGTGCTCTACACTTGGTGTACACATTATTAATAATGCATGGTAAAGCGGAAAAGCCATGCAAATACAATAAAATTCACAGAATTCAATTGAATTATTGTATATTTTGTTAGTTATTATAGGTCTATTGATAAGGACAAAGGTTTTGTTATATTTATGTCTTATTTTATCTTTGAATTTCGACTTTGAATTCTAACGTAAAAAGACGAAGTAAGAATTGTTGAGTGTTCGAAGAAAATATTGGGAAGACGGATCGCATACCTCATTAAAAATCAGGCTATATACAATAATTCATTTATTTGTTTGCAGTTATATTTCTTTCTTTTTATCTATGAATTTCGACTTCGTGAAGACCCTTAAATTTAGAATAAACACAAAATGAACGTCATTAAATAAAACCTGTTTGAAACTACATATAAATTTTATTATAACATGCACAAAATTACTTTCATGTGTGTGGTAAACACTATGTGAATCCTAAAAAGGGGTTGTTGAGTTTCAACTTTATGTCTCAATGTGATCGTTTGAAAAAAACAAATGGTTCTAATTCTCCAACACACTCATAGAAGTAAAACAGTATTTATTGAGGTGAACTCTGCCAGTTTGTCATCTATATTAGCTGTAATACTTCCACATTTGGCAAGAACCTTAAAAAGTGTCTCCCTTTAGTCTCACCAGGTGCGCTAAGACCGAACCCCTAGTTTCATTAAAGACTACTAGCGGCGCGCACAGTTTGCGGCAACCCAGCTAATTTATGGAATGGGGGTCGTTTCAGGAACTCCGACTTAAAGTTTAACGTTGCGCAACTGAGCATACCTTGTCATTAATCTTATTGGGTACGTGCTAGTTACGGTCTCCACCCCAGCCCACGTATTCTGCAAGTAGTTAAGCATGCGTCTGTATCTTAACCTTTGGAAGCTCTTATCTCTGGCTTGACAAAAGTGCCAGATATAAAGTGAATATCGTCATTAGCTTCCTGTGTTATCTGTACATGAAGCCATTTTAATCGACTTACAATTAAATTTCGCGTTCTGAAAATTGGCATTCATTTTTACTGTACGTTTAGATGCTTGAGTAAAATCTTTTGAGTATTCCACATCATGGTAACAATAATTTTTATTTGGAAACTAATTTATGTATGTTACCACACTATAAAGCCGTCCGCGGTGGCTCATGCAGTTGGGGCACCTAGGGACGCGGGTTCGAATCCCGCATTAGGCATGCGTGTTGTGTAATTGTCCTTCATATTCATCTTTCACCCTTCATATTCACACGATTGCAACAATAGAGACAACAAGCAAGCAGAATCAATAAATTAATCACACTACGTGTTGGTTTCATTTCTGTGGCGTTCTACAACTGTTTTAAATTTCAGTGAGCGTTCAATATTCTCAAGCAGTGCCCAATGGATCACAAGAGTTGTTCCTATTGTAGCAAGTTGAATAGCGTCATTCAATATATAATGTAATTTGCGTTGTTGTTACGGTCCACAGAAAATTTAAGAAAATCAATATTACCTTTTCGACCCATTGACCTTTCAAATGTCAAAAGTTCAAAAACGGTTAATTATTAAAGTTTTTATTCAGTAATTATTAGTCAAGCTTAATTGTATTCTCTCATGAAAGTGAAAGTGTAATACGAATTGTGAACAGAAGTTCGAAAAATAATAGTTGTAAAGTTTAGTCTATAATTGAAAGTGAAAGAAAATAATTTAGTTGGCGAGGCGGTTACAAGAGGATCATAATTATGTTCTAACTGGCGACAGTGGCAGACAGTGGCAGACAGACAGACATACAGACAGACAGACAGACATACAGACAGACAGACAGACAGACAGACAGACAGACAGACAGACAGTATAGACTGGTAACTATTACATAATGGTAGGCTACATTTAGTTGAGAATTCGTGCAATCGCAGTCCAGGAGTTACTTCATCACGTATGAAAGTATAGCCAAGTGTATATCGGTACAGATGAGCGAGGCTTGGGATCGCGTGATAATTGGTCAAATCAAGAAGTAGATAACGTGGCGAGCGGAAAAGTTCAGATTTGGTCAACGTTTTCGTGCGTTACGTAGATGTGAACTGTCCCATTGCTTTACGGTGATTCAACATGACAGTGGTTGTGACCGACGCTTTATACAGTCTGCACGCAAGACCGTACTGGAGTCTATGAAGGATGTGAAGGATCGAGGGTAGGAAAGTTGCAACAACAAGACTAGTATAAGTTCTATATTTTTAAAATGTTAAAATGTTAACTTGTTTTGTTTGTAAATTTAAAGTTTTAGCCTCAGATCGACGGGTTCACGAGAGTGTAAATAACTTTAAAAAAAGGAATGTAGATTTCGGTCTAGATTCCTACAAAATATATCTTAATATTAAACAAACAAAAAAACATGTTCCTCCCCAAGACTAAGCAATTATACTTTTCTACGGCCGTCTTAAAATTCTAAAAAGAAATATTTCTATTTGTTACACTCATTAGAGTTTTGACTGTTGTCTCGGGCGTGGAGAACAACGGCTTACTCGGGGCTTATCATAAAAGTGATAACCTTAATCTAACCGTCTTACAGCTACTTGTCTCTTCTGAGAGTACCTCAATCAATCTCTCCAGTCTCCTGCCTGTTTGACAAAGTGCGCAATATCACGACTAGTTTACCGCTCCATCGATTGGCTCACAATTATGGCAAATGATGCTCCAATAGTTTTTCAATGTCATGAGTGGTTAACAGAAGCATTTCCTAAAAAAAGAGAAAACGTTTTCTTGTGGGAATTTAAAAAAAATGCGCTAGATTTTATTTTTTCCACGAAGTTATGAGGTCGTATATTTTTTGATCTCACGTTGTCAGTTTGTTTTACGAGGTGTTACTTTATACGCGTTGTTTTTAAGCATGCGGTTAAAACCTTAAAACATGAAGGCTGCGTACGCATACTATGGATTACGGATAACGCTACCACTCTTGATGGGCACAATGATTGTACATGACGTTGTACATTATACATTGTATTCATACTTTCTACAATTTATCAGCTCCTGGCAGCGTGAATATTTCGACGCTTGGTCATTGTTACCAACAAACCAACTTTCTGCGCGTTCAAGTCAATAATTGACTCTAAAAATCAAGTTTTACCACTTAAATCTTATTAAAAAACAAATACTATCTGGAAACATAATTTGATTGATAGTTTATAGCCCTATGTATGCAAGCAAGAAAAAACGAAGTGCTGTCGAATACTAGGAGGTTTAATCACGTATAAGGAAATTTTTATAGTAGGTTTGAGGATATCTGTTATCCTTCTGATAACATTCTGATATTATTTGTTGTCTTTCGGTCAATGATGAAACACATTAAACAGACAAGGAGAGAGAGAGAGAGAGAGAGAGAGAGAGAGAGAGAGAGAGAGAGAGAGAATGTAAAGCTTGTTGGGCGCAGCACAATCTTTCGTCGTGTGTATCTTCTATTTCTTCTTAAATAAACAACAAAGAAATATCAAAGCATCACAACTCATGTTAAAAACAGAATATACAATGAGAGAAGAGATAGGAGTGACGGGGGGGGGTACATTCTGACAGTCAGTGATAGCGCGTAGGTTCAAGCCCACATTGAGATCATTGGCCAATTTTATGCTCGCGTCTTCTGGTATTACTTCTGTTGGGGACTGGTTAAGCGACCGCGGATAAATATTTGGATATTAAATTGAATTTAGAAATATCGCTTAGTCATTAGATAAGTATAGAAGGTCGTATTTAACAAAATATTTTCTCCTACAGAGATGTTTGTCATGTTTAGATGTTTAGTAGTCTGCATTCAAACAACATGATAAGATTTGTCTAAGAACCTTACCATATTTTACGTTGGTAGATGCGCAAATGGGATAAAGTTTTAACATACTTCTAGAGTTGTTTGAAGTGATTTTAGGCGAGTTTGTAGTTAAGTTGTATGAATGGCTTTGTAGCTTTATCTGCTATACCCTCAGGGATCATTTGTTCTGTTTGAGAAATTCCTTAAATTGGAGGCATTGTTGTAACAAATTTACGAATACATTCTTTAGAGACGAAGTATTTTAGGACTGGTTAAATATTAGGGTTTGTGTAATGCATGGTTACGTAGCTTTGCCTGATTCCTCCACAATTAATTCACTCCTCTAGAGTATTTCGTATAGATTGCGTCAGCATTTAAATGCGTTTTCACAAGACAATGAGGAAAATAAGATTGAATTGTGTTATTTTTTTTAGTTAGTGAAAGTTTTAAAATCACCTTCAAACATGGATGTAGGTTCACATGTTCTCGGTTACTTTCCACACTAAAAAAAGATTTAACCTTGGCACAAAACATTGTGCAACGTTCGTGTAATGGTTTATTTATTATTAGAGTGGCAGAGCCCATTCACATTTCGCAATTAGCTGTTTTTACTAAATTAAACAAAACATGCATGAAAAAACAACACTTTCAACTTGAACCCTTGCGGGATTAAGGGTAGTCCGCTCGCTAATTCACCTAACAACCCCCCCAAACGGATGTTTGTTTTGTCAGCATGTTTCACGTGAATTATTAATGGAACCAACCAGACTTATTGTTATTTGAAAACAGGCGCGTTCCCCGACCGATGTGTGAGTGTGAGTGTGGGTGAACCAAGCCGCTTCCTTCACTTCACCCGCATCACTAATCTTCGCGAACTAATAACCCCTAGTGTTGTTATCGCACTCCATTGCCCACGAGTTCTCACCCGTCTTTCTTCTCTTCTCCTCTCTTCTCTCCGGCAAGTTTCTAGTTGAAAGATTTCAAACTCGCAAGTATAACTCTTCGACGCGGCGGTTCTGAAACCCATTACTCGTGTACTTTGCGCGGCGGCCGCTGGTTGGTGGCGCTCTATTCAGGCGGGAGTGATTGATGACAAGGCCACACATGGACCTGCCAGGTGAGGGGGGGGGGGGTGAGCACTTCATCCAGGAGACACGCTTAAGTGGCGGACCGGTCAGGATCAATGGCTGGATGGATGATAAGGTAAAGGAATGAAGAGTTACGCACAACTATCACTCCTAACTGGACAGATCTGTCCTATTCCACGTTTTTCTCAAAATCATGTTTGATCATGTTGTAATAATGTATCATTTTCTTTTGTACATGTAAGATATTGGCGTGTAAGCATTTTGTGTTGTTCTCGTTCTCGAACTAAGATAAGATGTTGTACATCATCAAACTAAGACAAACATATCATTTTTAGTATTGTATTTACTATAACTATATGAATATTGGTAAACGGTAAAGAATGATGTTGATATGATAAATACTTATACCTTATTGTTTTTTGTGTGGGTAAATTCACGAAATCTATTCAAAATAATATGTCTACATTATCATCAGAAGATAAAAGAAAGCATTCAGAATTATTGTTATCTTTATATGCGCACAATGGAAATTACATTTCCGACGTTGTTGTGCATTCTAACGCAATTTTAACAAATATGTTGCCAAATGAATTCATATTTACAAATACCACAACATTAAAACTTCAAATAAAAACAACTTTATAGGGTAAGAATGGTATTTTATCAAAAAGCTTAAATAGCACTTATAACCGAGAGAGTTATTGTTGTCAGTCAAGATGTTCTCATGTCTCCATTCTATGACCCACACTAACAACATGGACGGTTAATGTTGTCGGCCAACATATTCTCACATCCCCGTTTACTCAAGTGGAAATCGCAACGATTGAAAAACACTCGCATAAAAATTGACAATATTTTATTTTGCTCCACATCGAAAAGGAAATGGGTTCGGCGCTATCAATCAAACCCGTTCCCGTTGGTTGCCGTAAAAAGGAAAGTAATTCTCGCCTCGGAGCAGCCGTTACGTGGGGTGGTTTGGGGGGGGGGAGGTGGGGAAGGGGGAGGGGGGGAGGAAGGGGGGGGGTCCGATTGCCGCGTCTCATAACACCGAGACGGGAACATTCCCGATTCTTTTCCAATATAATCCCGGACACTTTCCATTTGTTTTTATTGTCCCCGTGAATTATATTTGGTTTAAATTGTAACGATTCACGTATATAGGTCTCGTTCAGCGCCAGTTCCACACAAGAGAAATGCGTCATTGCCCGTTCTATTAAAAATGTATCATTATCCATAACCAAAGCAAATCAGCCGGGCAAGGGGTTAATGGAGCGCATGATCGCCCGGAAGACGGAATGGAACTAAAGCGGAAAATGGATGGAATGGGAATTTGTATGAATGTTTTTCTACTGCCACAAGCGAATTGTGCTACGTATTTTTTGTGAATAATACAACATCATGGAAATAGCTTTTTCTTTAACTCTAAAAGCAAAGTATTTGAACATTCGTTGACGATTTTTTCTCCCAACGAGTACTGTACTCGATTTTCTATAAACGCTTCCGTTAATTTTTATAGATACATTTTAAAATATAAATTAATATTTAATTGACGTAATAGAATGGGTTAAATGATAAATAGTACCTATAATGACTTTAATATGTATTTAACGTAGTCCTATTATATTTTTATTATTAACACATATCAATGCAGTATGTAGTTGAGCAAGAATATGAGATATTCTCATATCCGCGCACCGCTTCACCACAAAGAAGACTCAAACCTGAATCTTCAACCCATGCCCAGTTCATTATAAAGTATACACACGGGTTTAGACCGGCCGAAATGAACCTTTCCTTTTCCAACTGCGCCGACTGTCTTTGTAAGCTTCGCCCTATCCGTCTGGGCTTATTAGCCAGCTAGAATCATAACAAAGAAGTCACCAGATGCATTACGATAACAGCGCTCGTTTCCTAAAGAATGCAATGCTGTGTTTTCAATGCGACAAAGCCCATTGTGCAAAGCAGAGTTTTCTTAAATTGAATTTTCTTCAAAAGAGAGTAGTATAGTCATCATTCCATTTATTTCTTGGCGAACAACATTTCAAGAATTTAATTAAGTCCATGACTAACAAAAATACTGTTTTTATTTCTTGAGTGGATGTTGTTTGGTATAAACAGTTTTATCTGTGACCTACTAGCGTCGCGTTGATTATGTTGACCTACTCGTAACCTCCAAATGACGTCAACAAGTGAGAACGACGAGCAAACAAGCTCGAACACACTTCGGTCAGAGAAGTGGATGGTTGATGAGTTTACAGGGAAACTCCACTTTGGCTAAATTACGAACTGGGAATGGAAATCAACGTTCCTTTCTAATAAACTCAAAGTTATAACATATAATTTGTTGAATAGCCACTCAGAGGCTATAGCTAATTTGCAGTAATGAGAGTGAATGTGTTTCTCTTCTTTGAGAGTTTATATCTAGAGGTATCTTATAGGGATCTTATTTGAATAGTTCAGAAGCGATGATTGACGGTTGCACTTTGTAGTAGAATCATATCCCAGCAATCACCTCATACTGAAATAAAATTAATTCAGTCATAATTGCCGATTGCAAATTTGAACCGGCGACGGTGAATAATAGTCCCGTATGTAACCAATCAGTAACTACCATCTTTATCATATTTTAATTAACTTGTATTGAACTTAGTTTTCCAATTAAGTTATAAAAAGCATTACCCTCCGATTCACGCCCATTTTATAGAGTGCCTGAAATAAACCCATCAGTGCGGAGTCTATGTTGTCCTGTGTCGCTTCGAGAGACCAAATTATGAGGCTCGATTGTGGTAGAAACACAACGATAATCGTATCATCGTATCATCTCGTGCCAAATAGGATCGCCATTTTGAAAGAGAAATGCAGTAAAAACAGTTTGCGCGGGATATAAAACCATTTAGCGCTGCGCCATCTAAGCTACAGTACCAAGTCAAAACAGATTATCCATTTCCTGTTATAGTATTGTCGTCATATGCCCCCCGCATTAAAAGACTTCAATGCTATTTCTGACTAAATTCACTTATCTAGACGAGCGTTATCATATTTTTAGAAAGCGCTGTTGCGTGAATACTTGGCAACGTTGTAATTCTAAAATATTTTTTGTTTTTTTCTCATAATGTGAAATGTCACGTTAAAGAAAAGTACTCGGCTTTCATACAAAAAAGTTGCATGCATATTCATAACGTTCAGACTGCCTTTTGATCCCAGACAGCATAAAAGATTTAAACATCCAAATAACTTCAACAAATTTCGTTCTTTATTTATTTACGAACATTGTGTTTCGCTCTTTTCTCCCTAAAGTTAAAAGACGCTCACACACATTTTAAATTGTTTATGGAATGTTTTATAAAAAGTGTCTTCATTATTTAATGTATTTTCTCAAAATATTAGAGTTTTATAAACGCCCGCACTTTTTCTTGTCTCACATTCCACTGAACTCGAAACAATGTAATCACCGCGGATTATTTAAGGCTTCACAAGACGCTTTGACCTTTAGATGTAATTGTTTTTGCTCTCAGAAATAATTTGATACTTCTGAAATTTTTGAAGTTGAAATCTTAACAAAGGTTTCTTTACGAAAACATTTTGATTAATTTGTTGGCAAATCGCATCTTAAATCATTAATTTTCTATTTTATAGCTTTTTAGAAAATTCGTAAAAAGTGATAATCGAATTTTATTTTCTAGTTGTTGTGAGATAAAATATAGATGCATCAGAGCCTTTGTTTATCAATACTTAGGAACTATTGTTCACAGAGGACGACGCCAAACACCAAATATTCAAAATGGCGTCCTCTGCACATTTCTCGCGTTCATTGGTGGAGGCGCTGGGTCTGTATATTAAGAGAATATAATTATATTCGTATTAATTTAGTTGCGGCTACAAATAACATTGCATGAATGGCAGGGAACAATGTCATTCACATTAACCGTCTTAATACATTAAATACAATCAACTATTAAATTAGATAAACAACAATTAAACATAAAACTAAACAAGAAACACAATTGAAGGAACCCTACGGTAGTATTAACATTATGTAAACAGTAATTTCAAATTCAACACAAGTATTATGTGTCGTCGTAGTAAATAGTTTTGAAAATGTTGATTTTGTTATGGGCATGTCGTTACGAGTAATATAATATATAGTATAAATGTGAGTAGTAACTATACGTTAATTCAGACTGTGAGCAGGCGACATATAAGATGGACACCCTTCATAATTTTTTACCCTTCATAATTATTGTGGAAATATCCAGTATTCGAACCTAGAGAACATGAACCATGGTTGACAGGACATGACGACTGTTGACTGAGTACATCCACAACTATGTCCATGTTCAGTGGAATGAGAGGTATCACGAAGACGCAACCTTCCATAGTGAAATACGTTGGGTTCGGTTGAAACCTAAGGTAGCCCTACTTTGTTCGCTTGCTTTAAAGAAACTACCTCGATTGAATTACTCCCTTCGGACAACTTATTGTGGAGCTACATCATTTTATCCACTAAAGCCATTAACTTATGCGATAGACATTCTTTAATGGTTTTTATATGTAATCTAAATAATACGTGAAGAGTGATGGAATGCCCATTAAAATTGATAAGAAACACGATAATAGACACTTAAGTGTCTCCTTTGTAGCGCTAAGCTTCAAAAATATGTTTGGTCTCGAAACTGTCGTGGTTCATAAATAACTTTCGGGTTTTCTTTCATTCATAGTAAATGCCATGCAAAGAGAAAAAGACAAACCTTTAAAATGTTCTTGTTTTTAAATGCTGTTTTTAACCTGAAAAAATATGACTACCCTTCAAATATTTAGTACGTTAAATGAATGCATGGATGTCATGTTGATAATTGGTTTTCAAATTCAATTTACTTAGACCTGTACCATCCCGAAATGTGTTTGTAATATTAAATTTACGTTTATTAAGAGTTAGGGATACTAATCCTTAACTGACATAATTTAAAATAGATCAAATACATATGTGAGTCCAAATACATGTTACGTGAGTAGACTAAAATAAGACTTTGAAATTGCATTAATGGATTTTATTCGGTGTGATATGATCTGCTATAGGCCTAATCATACATTATTGGTCTGGAGGCAATTCCAAATACCGCGTCGCGCTTGTGACCAGCCTCGTCATATGAGTCTAGGGAAACGAACTCTGACAATGGTCTTCAATTCCAACTCGAACGACAACTGAGTTTGCAGTCAATTATAGTAGAGCAGTACTTATTCACATTTCAAAAACCATATCTCTGTAATACATTACATCATAATACATTAACATAGTTGAAACTTACTTTACAAATTACTTTTTGAAAAATAACTTTTATTTCCACATCCAATCTCTTTGCGCATCTATAAATTCGGTCTATTAAAATCTTTATTTTTAAACTTAAAGCCCGATTTCTATTCGCATGCAATACTTAAAATAAGAAATGTTACAACAGAAGATAATAGCAAGATTTTATTATTTTATTGCAGCTACTGGCGCCTCGTATTGTCCCGAGATCGCCTATGTCAGACAAGACAGTACCCACCACGTCCCATTGCATCGTTTATTCACATATTTTATGTTTGAAACATTTTAACAGTATAATATTAAGACATTTCATTTGTGGAATCCTAATTTAATAATGACAACGTTTCTTTGTCTCGAATGATATACTAGCCTCAACGTAAGTATTCGTTTACCGACCTCAGATCATTATCTCCTGTCTCGTTCATGCGTGCAAATTCCACGAACATCAACAGATTCCTGTACTAATAATACCGTAACTAATTAGCCACGCCCACTATTCCAGGTAACCAACGGAAAGTCGTAAGTTATCCTTAAATGAGCTGTTTCAATAAGATGATAAGAACTGAGAAGTAGGAGACTAAGTTTTTATCATTGGACTCAGTTAAGTCGTAAGCATGAGAATACTTAAGTTGGGCCAACTTTATTATTATGTAGAACGCTATCTCGCTACTGTTACAATACTAACAAGAATATAATACAACATTGGCCATCGTAAAATGGAATTGCATTAGTTAGAAGTGCTTTGGTATTAGACGTTTTTATCGCACTCAGTGGATAACAATGCACTTGGCCAATTACGTATCGTAACCCGAATGTGTTCGAGAGAAATGTTTTGTTTTTATTTGATGAACAAATGTAATGCAGCAGCATTTCAAACGAAATAAAATAAAACAGTATACTATAGTTTTTTTCAAATTAAATTGCATGGTATGGTAAAAATAAGTGGTATTTAACTAGACAATATCAAAATAGGAATCAGTTTAAAGAGTTAGCAAAGAAATTCAGTATGTGACAAATTCATATTGTTCACCCATCATGAAGATAAAGAGTATGTACCACGTACAGTGTGTCCTGTACAAGAGATGGCAATGATAGGAACGTGGCTCCAGTTTACATGGTTCACGATGTGGTGATAAAGCTTTATATTTCATGAGTGGCTTCACTGAACGTTATATGCAAGTCTTTCTTGCGGGTTAAATGGCTGCTATAAAGACTCGTCTGTGGTTTTGTGAAAAAGTTTCAGTGATTTTATTCCCTAGTCGATCGTTAAGCTGTAAAATGAAAGGGCGGATTCGGGAAATAGATACAAGAATAGAAATGTTTGGCGCTCATTGTTAGAGAACATAACGGGTTCGAATTGGAGCTGGAATCGCGGACACTCGGAATCTGAGTAAAGTGGTGCGTGAGAGAGAGAGAGAGATACAGAGAGAGGGTTCCAACGTTCCAACATAGATACATGGTACATAGATACATTCTGAATAAAACGTTTTATGCGATTTTTTCCCAACAACATCAGATCTATGGCAAGATTGTGAATTATTTTGTTGATGCACAATCTATACAATTTTCATTGAAGGATAAGCACACACTAAAAATATTTAATTCCACCATTCGTCTAACCACGGCGGCTTGCACGATTTTTGCAGGTACTATTAAAATTACTAACTCCAAGTCTAGTAGGTCTACCGACAGTCCTAAAGCGTGTGTATTTTTTAAAACATTTTAAAATTAATTCCAAAAGGTACATGTATTGTTCTATTAATGTTTTAAAAAAATAGTCCTATACTTTTTGGAGGCTTTCACGGCCTAAGAAAGCAACTATGCTATTGAAGTTTTCCGGGCACAACAGCTGTGTCAAAAGGTGGATCAGTGTTCACGCCCATTGCTACATGGGAGAGACCTTTCACACTTCGCACGGTCGTAATAACATTTGCGCTATAAAAAATAGTAAAAATGAACATATATTTTACAAATTCCCTACGGGAGATGGCTCGGTACTTTTCAATTTCATAATACGCTTAAGCAATACATGTAATGGATCTCCGTACCCCGTGTGCGTGACACCCATTTTGTTCTGTGCCCCATAAAGGGCATAACGCGACACTTTGGAGATGGGCTAATTCTGCGTTGAGGGCGGTGATGGATGAAGATTGTAAAACGCTGCTCGACAGACTCACCCCGGGGGGTTCACCTATTAAACCTACCCCGCCACCCATCATTCATTATACTTTAGGATATATGGCGTAAAGAAAATCTATATACGCTGTGTTTTATGACACATGCTACCACTACGGCGATACAAAGTAGCAGTCGGGTGTGGTACGAGGTTAGAAGAGGAGCTGTAGGACAAAATGTGTTTCTATATCGGGGTGATTACGATATGTTGAATATTAAGTGTGTTCTGTAAAATAATACGCATTTAACACTAGGTCGTATAGAGGCGGCTGAATTAGTGAAAGTTTACATCCAATAGAGCGGTAGAGGTGCTTCATTATAATATGCACACATGGTAGATACGACAAAAGTCTACCGCTGATATTAGTCAGTGTAGGACTGGCAGTCACCCGTGCCATCTGCCATGCGGTTGCGGATTGGGTCCTTCTGTAGGACTGGCAGTCACCCGTGCCATCTACTATGCGGTTGCGGATTGGGTCCTTCATTACGTGGTCACATTGTTACCACAAGTACATTCGCCAAAAGACATTCGCCGGCCGGTCTACTAAGGCAATTCAAAATGCTTTACTGCGAAAGTATAGAACTCTCGGCTCTTTTTTTTACCAACAATAACTCCATACAAGTCATATTTTACTTTTATTGTTTCTGTTGTTTCGAGTTGTATAGTTTTATTGATACGAGGCACGCAAGGATATATCGTTCTCTGTAATGTTGCCCTGATGGTAGACCGAGCGAAGGGAATGCGGTGGGAGACTTGGCTGCTGGGATCATATAGTGAAATATAATATTATTGAGTGTGCCAAAACGTACGTCGGTTCTAGGCTTTTGACAACAGACAAAATATTGCTTTACGAATCGAGGTTTCTTGCTGGGAGGGTCCTTTACATCTCAAACGCCGCCCTGCGATCTTTCAGAGCAGAACTCTTTAAGGTTGTCTAGCTCATTGAACAGAACGGGGCTAGGAGCAAAACATATATTGCGTTTCCTCTCAATTTATGTAATACCCGGCATCCATTTGGTGGCGAGGAGAAACGTTGCAAACATGAATGCTCTCCTCCAGGCATTCGTTTATGTGACAATATATGTATCATCGGTACCTTGTTTCCTGATAGGTTTGCCCCACAGCTTTCGGCTACCCGAACCAAGTACAAGTAGAACAAACTTTAGTAAGTTTTAAGTTGGATTGTGCAGTATGATCTGTCTAATTGATAGTGTTAGAGAAGGTTTCAAGACAACTTCGTGTATGATCTGAAACTTTGTATAACACTTCACATCCTAGACGTCTAGACAGGGAGATAGACAAATTATCACATCTGATACTTTTTTTATTTCAATATTTTCAATATTTGTTTCAATATTTTACATTTTTCCAATTAGTTAACACTTTTGGAACTAATTTCCTCGCATGTTCTGAAATCAAACACTCTTTCAAAACCACTTATTTCCATCAATGCAATAATAAGAAGACAAATGGTTTCTTTATTAAATTTATAAAATAGCAAGCAATGCCTGTAAATAATTGATCCATGTAAAGTGAGAAGAAAACTGTATTAATGCCAAACTGATGATTGTATAAAATGCAACGAGGAATTCTATTCGAGTTGTAATTTATAGATAAAAGTGTAATTATAAAGTTAAATTAAAATGCATGTAGATGACCAAAGCTATCAATATAGTGACAAGCGAGACGCAGTAATTATTAGGCATGCACATGCATTGATGATATGTTTTGTTTCTAGCAATGTCAATTACAGATATGAGTTAAAGGACAAGACAAGACGCGTGGCAAGTAACGTTATATCTGTCGCAGACTTCAATAAAGGGACCAAGCATTTCCTGAACCTTTTCGTACATAAGTCTCAACGGTAGTGAAATGATGTTTGAATCATTAGTACTGTGAGAATTTACCTATATTGGACCACACAAAACAACTACTTTTCTACGCTGCAACAAAAACATAAACGATTCTCTTCCGATTGCGACTCATGGCTTAACCTATACACGTAGGTTTGAATCAGATGTCAGACGTAGTTAACAGTAGATCAAGGTCATACAACGTAGTCCCTATACAT
Organism: Isoperla grammatica; assembly: GCA_945910005.1. NCBI lineage: Eukaryota > Metazoa > Arthropoda > Insecta > Plecoptera > Perlodidae > Isoperla > Isoperla grammatica. The sequence goes on along the minus strand of OX246739.1, from coordinate 6,860,564 downwards.
ACAACAACCTTCTATCATATTTATAATTATCTAGATATCACCGAAACACGTTTGAGAACAGTAGATCTACGATATTGGCCAATTTTATTCGTTCTGGAATAAATATTATTGTAGTAATGGTTAAAAAAAAGGACAGGCTAAAACACAATTAATAACAAACTGTACATTTTGGAAGCAAATATGAGTGATACCCTCATTCAACTAGGATGATCTCTCACGCATGCAATACATGTTATACTTACTCCAGTACCACTTTGACGATGAAAAACCCGACACATTTTTCATTTTGCTACTTTGCGTGGGTTTATGTTCACACTGATGCCTCCACAACACCAACACAATGAGACGTATGATTTCAGTATCGCATACCAAATGCGACAGCTGCCAAACGATCCATCGCAACGAAGCTTACACCCATTCTTCAAAATTATTTTATACAATATGGAATTTATTTTGTGGCACGTATGTTTTATTGGTGATTGATACACATTGTTCTCGCATTCATGGATCACTTATGTCGGAAATATAAACATGGGAGGGGATGTCACAATATTTTGAACGACAAATAAAATGAATTGGGCTTATTTTAATATACAGCTTGACTATTTCCGTTTCAATGTTATACAAGTACGAAACATTTTATATAAAGTAATTATTTTTTGTGAGTACTGTTTATCATGTTATTCATTTTATATATTAGATAAAATTTAAATAGTCTAGTGAATAAATTAGTATTACTTTACCGTGGTATAGAGTATATTAGTGATGATGTGAGACAAAAAGTCAACAGATCCCTGGCGATATTTTACAGTTTATTAAAGGAAGTCTTCCGCTTAGTAGAATGCACAAGTCTCATAGTGATGCCAGCTGCAAGGATGGAGGAAATACGTCTGCAAAATTACGAAGAACTTAAAAAATAAACTTGCAAGTTTTACATAGGATTATCTTTCATTATAAAATAATGCTAGTAATGCACACATTCCTCAGTGTTGTGTTTCTCAGTGTAGACCTGGCAATAACTTACACCTGACTCGCGCACGGTTATATATTTCTATCTCTCACACCGTAGGACTAAGTGGCGTCTATAAAAAACAAAAATCCATGTCTCGACAAATATAGCAGCAGCGCCATCTGATGTATTTGCACAAAGTATTTTCCTATAACAACTGCGACTGCGACGACGACGACGACGAGGGCGTAATGAGGGGAAGGTGCGCGGGGTCGCCGTGGGTGCGCCTTGCAAGACAAAGTAGCGCCTAATGGCCGTGTAGCAAGACAGAAAACATCAGGAGCCGGTTCTGGCGCAAAGCCATCCTTTTGTTTTCTCTGCTCTGCCTTCGTAACTCGTCGCGTCTCTAGCCGAATACTTCCATTGGTTGAAATCTTAAAACGGCAAAAAGGGAGCTTAAAATCACCTTGGCACCTTCCTAAGACGATGCCCAACAAAAACAGTAAGCATATTTTTTAAAGGGTTGCTATATTTTCAAGACAGCCGTAAAATTCTGTTTTCCTTCCTTTCCGGGAATCGTCGAGGGTTGTGTGTCTTCTACAGATGTATTCTTGCGTGTCTATGTTAGCTTCGCTAGTTCATGCATGAACTTGTATAGTTACTGTAATACTAAACCTGCTGTCGCAAGTAAAATCGGCGCACCACGAACCCGCCTACAGCCAAGTAGCTTCCTTTGAGAGTAAACATTATCTTGTAAGTAAGTATATAGTTTTAAAGTTGATTTTTGTTTTTATTATTTTAAGACAATGCATATACAAACTTCGAAACAAAGTGTATTTACTACTAACCAATAAGTGTAGTATTAAAATTTAGAGAGCAATTAAGAGTTTTTGTTTCATTGCATATTCGTTTATATCTTACACTTATCAGTAAAGTTTTATATATCTCATCTATGACACTTAGGATGCTATTTTGTGTCAATTGGCAACAGCTTTGGACACATAAACCTACATTTATTTTAGAGAATCGTTGTATTATTATTTTACTTTCATAAAACAACTTTAATGAAAACCAGACATGTAGAAGTTATGAGGTCACAAAGAACAATGTTTGGAATATTGTTCAAGAGAGATTCAAATCACTACTTTAAGATTACATATTCTATACATACGTTCATACCAATGTCAAAAATAGAATAATAAAATAAATGTTTTAAATCACTTCCATATCTCCAGCACTGGCGCAACTATATGCAGTAGAATAACGCCTTGTGCAATAACAGGGCAGTTTCCGTTTGAATTCTTTCCGCTTGGCTATTTTTGAGAACCTACTCTACTTGCTTCATTGAGTGTGATACGGGTAATGTACTTCGTGACTGTTCTTAGCAGTGAAGTACTTGGAAAGCTAACTGCTTGAGCCATTTGCTCTATAGTCAGTTCACCTCTCAGTCATTTATATCACATTACGCGCTGTCCCCGAAGACATTTATGTCCTCGGTATTGGTGTGATTGATATTAGCATCGTGATCCATGTACGAGAGAGTTGAGTAAGGCTGCCACCTCCGCATCACACTTCGACATGCAGTGTCGGGGCCTGAGTCACGATATCAAGCCATTCCTCAGTCAAATCCAACGTCCGTCAATCTCCTATTAGAGGTTTGGACGAGCCTCCGCCAGGGGATTTACAGTTCTTGTGTTTGTCAACAGTCTCAGAAAAGGGGTTTCCTGAAGCCAAAGTATTATGGCTTTTCAACTGGACGATTTCAAAGAAATGTCGGGTTCACATAAAGTCGTATGGTTCATTTGCAGTAATAAAAAGCACGGAACACGTGCAAGCGTTCATACACCATCACAAGGTTTAGTCGTATGGTCTAGTTGTAGTCGTTGTCACAAAAGAGATGAAAATTGTTCAACTTTGGCATGGTTGAGTTCTTGTAAAACGTTGAAGGCTTGGAACATATTCACTGGCTCTCTCTAGTCTCTACCTTACCCCTTACACGTCGGACCTTGAATACAATATCTCCTACATCTTAAAACATCGACATTTTAAATTTCATATTTTTTTTCTAATTAAGACTGCGTAGCTTAGGTCTTGTGTTCACAGCTTCACACACCATTAGTATTTACTGTCATAGCTAACGTGTTTTAACAATCCCATCTTTTAGCGTGTTTTGCGCTGCAAGTTTGGCAAGACGCGCCCGTTGGCGAGTTTTTGCCCATTACGCTTCACAACTCATTAACAACGTGTCAGTCTGCTTAACGCTTCAAAAACTCCGCTAGAACTAAAACTGAAAAGTGTTTTTCTTGAATATTTCGCTGTTTAAATAAGTATACCGTTTCGCCTCTTAAACACTTTTAAATTTAATTCGTTCATTTAGAAGTGATGATAAATACGCTTTTACGTTATTTAAGCAAAGACGGGGAGAGATTAGTACCCTGTTGAGCCACCCGAGATAACATTTCTTTAATTACGATTTAGAATTGCAAAGTTTCTTCAAGTGAAAAGAGAAGTTTTTCCCGCGTGTCGCCTCCCAGAAAACTCTTTCATCTGCCGGCATCTTTTTCTTGAAATTAAAACGATGGGGTGTAATTAAATTTAAAAATCAACGGAATGTGTTTGAACAATTTTTTTCTTCTTTTGGTGTGTTTTGCGATGAATATGATGTATTACAGTAAACGAAGAAAATAATAAAAATTATCTCTTTAGAATAATTAATTTTTCTCTTATTATTTCTTAACGTATAAACCAACTTACATTATGATAAATCGTGTAAAAATCTAATAAACACAGCCTACGTCTGGAACGTGATTGGCTGATTTTCTATTAAACATTAATTTGTGATGTTGAATTCTTACTGTTTTAATTTGGGCAAATTAACCGAGAACAAAAATAATAATAATAATGATTTGTGGACTTTTGGCAACAATGCTAATCAATACAATGAGTGAGTGATATACACACATGACATACATGCCCAAGACAGGATTCAAACCCAGATACTACGTCTGCACTGAATATGATAGTGAATTGACTACTCCAAAATGAATGGTCTCCTTTACTACAATCGTGTAACAATGACAATGGAAAGTGTGTTATAAAATCACCGTCGCCATCAAGTTTGTACTTATTTCTATCAAGATAGGTCGTTTAAAACGACCAGCCGATTTAACTAAATTGTAGTGAATATAACGGACAATGTTCCAATAAATTGTTTGCTATTTACTTGTGTGAAAATGTTACCAATTGTTTATTAATCTAAAACGTAACCTCACCGTCTAAACGATGTACGTGTTAATGACCGTATTAATTGGCGTAATTGTTTGCAGATAACATTTGTAAATCCATTCCAAAAACAATTACCAAATCGTTTTAGTATTTCAATTAGTGTCTCTCGACAGGTTGTTTAATGCAATAATTACTTCGACAGGTCCTTTGTGAGTGCGTCCATGGCAACACTCTGTGCAGTGCGAGTATTCGATTCAATTGTCTTGCATTGTCCGTTGATCCAATCGCCTACGAACACTGCGTGATTGCTTAATCGGCCGATAGAGGCCGCGTGAGAGACCGAGCCGTCTAACCCGCAGTAATAACTCTGATGATTGGAGCCTCTTTTATTGTTATCACTATTGTTATTATTATTATTATTATTATTATTATTATTATTATTATTATTATTATTGTTTTATTGTTGCAATACATACAAACTCGGTCAAAACCGGCATAAACATTATTATTATTATTATTATTATTATTATTATTATTATTATTATTATTATTATTATTATTATTATTATTATTATTATTATTATAATAATTATAATTATTATTATCATTGTTATTATTATTATTATTATTATTATTATTATTATTATTATTATTATTGTTATTATTAATATTATTATTATTATTATTATTATTATTATTATTATTATTAGTATTATTATTATTATTATTATTATTACTATTATTATTATTATTATTATTATTTTTATTATTATTATTATTATTATTATTATTATTATTATTATTATTATTATTATTATTATTATTATTATTATTAACTCAAGAATTTTGGAAAAATACAAATTATTGTTTAAATAAATAATAATATAAATGTGTATTTATTGTCTACCCACTCAGGTACAAGAACTGATTTTCAGTAGGGGACATTTATACCATTAATTAAGTGCTTTGTTACTACGACAGCTCGAAGTAACTGTTTACTACATATGGTAATACTTCAGTTAAAGAAATCCATTACGTGACAAGAAAGACAGTAGTGGTTGAGTTCTCATTCTACCGAAAGTGCGTAATTTATTTTTATATCATCTACAGATATGTTTGGTTTATTTTATGCAGCCAGTACTTCACCAATATGATTGTAATTAAAAGCTGCACTGATGAAAATCCCAAAGTAGGTCTACAGTAACAGTTTTCATAGATTGGTAGCAATATGCGTTTCATTTTTATATCATCAAACGTACACGTAAAAAAAGCAAATAACAAAAAATATGTTTTAATGAAAACTTCACATGTTACGAAATGTGCGCTAGCCAATAGCTATTAGGCTAGGATAATACGAGGGGAAAATACGAGCAATAACGAAAAAGCTTTGATTAAAATATGTATGACACAATTGCAAGCAATAAACTATTCACATACTCTTTGATTCAACTGGGTTATTATTATAGTTTAGTATTTAGTAATTACTATTTAAAAGAATTTAATTGGAGGTATTAAATATTATCTGAAACTCACTGATAATACTTTAAATAGGAATAGCATATTCTACTGTTTGCGATCATTAGAAATTGCCGTTCCAAAAACATTTCCTTCCGTTCATTTCTGCGTTCAGGAAATATTCGCTGTGCGTTTATTGTATTATAAGTATACACAACATTACTCAGTTTTAGAATAAGCTATACTTAATAAATGGTAAATTATATTGTACAATTCTTTGCTATGTAATATAAAATTGATGAACAGCATTTTTTTCATTTAGCCTATTCGATATCTATCTTCTTAAGTTTTAAATATTAGGATGTTTCATACGAGATTGTGATTGATTGATTTTATTGGTTGTGTGCTTGTTAAGTACATGTAAAGTACAATGGAATACTTTATATCTACAGCATACTTCCAACTTGTTAACTTTAAACATTCTACTACCAATTGTATGTATAAAGTATTCTATAATACTATTCAATGTAATGTTAGTAACTTGGCATGAACTATACCAATATAATACTACTTGAGCATACGTTCTTTCGATACCATGGGGGTTTTTGTTGTGAAAGGTGTCAACGAGTTGATAATGTATAAAACAGTGGACCTATTCCAATAAGCGGACAGCTTACATTTACTGAAACGAACTCTACGTACAGAATGAAAGAAAATAGAACAACATACGTCAAGCTATTATTTTCTCAATGCGCATTGGAAAATGACTAGCGTACTTTGAGACTTTCCACAATTATTTTTGTCTGGCTCGGTTTGTGAAAAACTACAGTAGGATTGTTGAGAAAATAAATAATAAAAAGAAAAGAATATTTAATATTCTGACAAATCGTGTGAACAAATTTATGTATTTATTTATTTATTTATTACATTCACCTGACAAAAAGTATCGTTTAAAAGTTCCTGTGAGCGAACCTGGTAGAGCAATAAAATCTGGGTGGGAAAATGGGATCATCATACTAGACTCATAAATAAGGACGCTTTACGGTGTTTTTGTTTGTCACAAAAAACAATAAAAATTCTAGATTCATTCAACTAATCATACATCCGTATTATTAATATCATCATATTCACAAATACATGCATATTCATCCTAAATGATAAACCTATACGTCTGTGACATTACACCAAAACAACAAAAACTCATTTAACACTTGGTTACAACTTACATAAACTTGTAATATTTTAAATTGAACTCATTAAAAGAAAATAATGAACTTTTTATAAACAATATTTTAATGTTTCTTGTGACCTATTTGTTTGATTTGTAAGAAACCCAACTCACACACGTATCGGTTCTCATGTTGATATATTTGAAAACTATGCAGACTGATTTATACAAACTTACGTTTACAGATGGCGTCACAAACCACTAAATGCTAAAAGGCCGTCATTCGAAGCCTCTGATTTTCAAATTGAATAGATTTCAATCGGCGAGTTTACCCAAGGTTTTCTATCTCTGACTGCCCAGTGAGCAGCGCCCTCTGCGGCGAGGGGTGACTTGGGTCGAGGGGGGAGATTGAGGTCTCACTTCCCCCATGATGCATCTGGTCAAGAGGAACCGGGAACAACTCTTTATAATCTGTTGCCACCGCATTCCGAGTTATCCGCTTTAACGATTAGCTGTATCGCGAACATTATCTGTAGTTTATTTGCTCGGAGCGTAATCCGATGATTGCTCGAGTGTTGGCCGAACTTTAGGCGACATTATTGGAGAACATGAGAGCCGCAAGGGGTACAAATCCGGCTCCGTTTCTCATTCTCATTGAGGCTCGTACTAAGCCGCGATATGCTGCAGGGGGATTTCATAACTAATAAATCTTCCCTCAATTAAGTTATGATTATGCATGCCTTTGAAATTTTGACTCAATTACGGAACTGAAGTTAACAAAGCCAGTGGAATCTCGATGTATATCGTAAGAGCGTATTGTCTATATTATGTTCTCAGCCACTTTGAAACAGAAGCGACCGTTAAACATTCTACTGTGCTCGGTCGTCCCACTGACTTGTGGGATAAACACGCGACAACAGAGAGCAGATTATTTCCTTTTACAGAGGCAATTCACTTGTCAGCCATTTTGCTTATTTTTTTGGCCCTAGATTACTGTAACAATCACATGAAATGTAACAGAAAAAGTTGTTCTTACATTTTTTCTTTATGATATACGTTTTTTTTATGAAACAGCCTTATATATTATGTTTTGCATTATATTTTCTAATGTAAATATGTGAAGAGCTAACAATGCAGGCAATTGTATACACACTTTGTGTAATATATTGTTCATTATTTAAATACATAGTTCCATCAGATTTTAAAAAAATAATCTGATTTTATCCGTAGTTCCATCAAAGATGTCTGTGTGTTAAACATACATTACGAAAAGATAAGTTTGACCCACCACAAATTGATAGATATGGCTCTGAAGTCTACAATTGTGAAGTTGAATAGTTCAAGTATTCACACTTATTTAACACGGACACGTCCCAAATGTGACTTTTTTATCAATATAATCGTATCACATAAATACTGTGATTTTAATTTCGTTTCTTCGCTCCAGGAAAGCATATTAAGGCCAATAACTCAAAACATAGACAAATGGTGGAGGCGCCGGGTCAAGGTTACAGTGTTTAGACTTTAGATCATTAAGAAAGTGGATGAGAAAAGACGTTGCCTTAAGTTGACCTTGCCATAAGAGTATTTAGGTTATTTTGAATATTAATTGATATTCGCTTAAGACCATTCCAGCCGCTTTTTTCGTTGTTTAATGCATCCATGAAATAACTTTGTGAAGAGTGAACAAATAAAAATAATATACATATTAGACAAAGTATTGGCATACCCTCAATATTACGATTAACATTAACGCTACGGAAAACTATTATTACTATAAGTGATCAAGATGAAAGTGTGAAGAATATATGAAGATTCAGAACTTCTATGGTATTTTTTCAACCATCTGGCCCAACACTTATATAAAAAACGGTTGAAGAGATAATTCTTGACAATCTAAATCGCAAGAAAAAATGTATTCTAACGAACTAGAAAAAATATATTCTTTCATAGTTTCATCCTGCTCGTAAATAATAGTATTTTTAAATTGCTCATTTTTTATTTAACAAGTAATATTTCAGAAATGCGTTTTTAAAATTTGTATTCTTTTTTACCCTTGTCTGTCCTAGACCCTAGTTAAGGTTCACTCTGCACTAATTTCTGTACATGGATATTTGTTTAAAGAAAACATCATCTAATAGGTTTACAGCCAATTGATCACGAAGTTCATTCAAACTGTCCCTAGTCCAATACAATCATTCAATTAATACGAACTCCAAAGCTTGTTCCTGGTTGCACTCAATCTCATTCGTAAATTTAAATTAAATTTACAAAATATTTATGATACAGGAAATGTGTATACAAAAAGAAAACTAAAACTTCACCGTACTGCATCGTTTTTTTTTTCTCTGAGCTTCGTTGTAAGTTTGTCTCATACAACATTCAGTTCCGCGTTAAAAATGCATTGTTCTGACTCGAATATTTTTGTTCGAGCTGCGCCCTTGCTTCGTCGAGCACCATTTCAATACACGTATTCATATCATTTGTTGAAACTCAGCTTGCGTTAAATCAATTATCTCGGTTGTGCACATTTCAATCTGTGGCTGAACAAGCTGAGAGAATACACGGTAGGCAGCGCCACTTGTGTCACGTGACAACAAACTAGGACATGTAACTGCGGTGGGAACATATGTTGTAAGAAACGTCGGATTACTCATGTAAAAAACTAGTGGTTTTCCGGGCGTTGATTGAATAAAACATCTTAAATCTCAAACTGGAAACGGTTATGTGTAGGCCTATAATTTAATTTTACCGTAGTTTACAATATTCGAATTATTCAAAGTTAAGGCGCTTTCATAGCAACACAGCAACACGTTTTTTTCCGGACCGGCAAGTCAGGTGAACCAATCAGGGCAAGCACGGCAAGTTTCTGATTGGTTCACGTGATCTGCCGGTCCGGAAAAAACGTGTTGCCGTGTTGCTATGAAAGCGCATTTAGGTTAAATTATCAATAAACTCATTACATTATCATCAAAAACTTTGTTCGTTGACTTTAGATTTTCAAGTTTGTGTTGAATTGTTATTATATTATGTAATTTATCAACTGTGAAATACTTACTCAAGCACTCCCTGATTTTCTTCGATACAGCAAAAGCTTACTACAGTACGGATAATAACAGTTGACTGTTTGAGTTTCTCCCGCAGCGTAATTGCCTCATCTTGGGGGTTTCTCTTATTCCCATGGCTTTAGTCTGAACAAATGGGAGCGGAAAACTAGGTCATGCGTTACACTATCCATATTGAAATATCGTCATTAGTTTTTATTGATTATTCTTGATTGGATGTTGACTGTTGAGGTTCTTGTTGCTTTACGACTTTAGTATTTCAATCATGCTATTCGAGACGATGAGGGTGATAGATGTAGATTGTATATGAAGGTCAATTATTACAAAAACACATAATTATCTTGTGCGGGTTTCGCACCCACATCGCCTAGGACCTGAGCTTCAACTACATAAGCAAGCAAACGCGGATGACTTGAGTCCCTTTATAACAATTAATAATGAAACACTTCACTTGCACTTAAAAAATGGATGGCAAAAAAAATCCGCTTGCTTACATTTTAATATATAATCTGAATCTCTGTTAGTAAATAATATTTCAGTATTACTACAGAGAAATAAACTCTTACACTCGTATCTTGATTTACATTTAGAAAATTTACAAGATGGCTGCATAGCGTGTTGCAGTAATCGGGTCGCTTAGTGCAAAACTGTTTATATTATCCAGCGATAGTTTATGCAGGGCAAAGGGAAGTTACACGACGACTAAAAGATATCCTTTTGACGTATTTACCATTACCCTTTAATCTTACTTTACACTTTATAATCTCCAGCGCAAAGAAGACCTTTGTTTTATTACATGTACAAATACAAAGCGATTAATTTAAATGAACGTCCTCTGATTGGTGGAAGCTGGCGCTCCTTCTGTCACGGCCTTTACTTCTTCCCAGTTCGAGTCCCTAAGGATCCGCGCTTGAAGAACTGCTGACTTAATTAGGAAGTTGTCTCGAGACCTGGATTTGTGTTGCCGCAAGTAGGGTGATGCGATGCAGAGGTCATTCATTGTCAGACCTCGGCCTGGCCTCACCCCAGCAGAGTTTACCTACGATAAAGTGGCCAAGTCGGAAACTTTTACAGCTATACACCACAGTTGGAAGTTCTTTGATGGCGTCATTGCCGGAGACATTTCACGCGAAGCTCTGGGGCTCTCAGTGGAACATCGCGACCCGTGAGGCTGTTCCTCATCAACATACCGCGGCATTCATTTAGCAAATAATAACCGTATATCATTCGTTTTGTTTTCATGATACAGCGAACTAGTCTTCCTGCTGATGCTGTGGAACCATAGAACGTGGGTTCAATACAACATGGCAAAGTGGGTTTTCTTTTTGTGTGTGTGTGGTTCATGGGTCGGGATGGTTTATTCCTGCTTCCAATGAAGAAGTGCAGCTCAATTCAGGCTGTTTTTTTTATTTTGATTTAGAAATCTATCGATATGTTACCGTGGTGTATTTGTAAATGGGGGCTTTGGAGCCGACTTACAGCAACGAGACACATAATAAATGGTATAATGTCCCGCACTGAAAATCAGTTCCCGTAACTGAGTAAGAAGAGAATAAATACAAATGTATTTTTTTTTTTTTTTTTAACTTGGTGTTTGCTCACAACTTGATCTTCTCGTGCAGTATACATAATTCACGATCGTGGACAGCATAAGATACATCAATAAAGGTTATGACTGATACCTCCTTTATTCTAACATTTATTATGCGCTTTCCTTTCTATTTTCCATAATCAAATCTATGAATTGCCACATTAACAAATGAGCAGGATAAGAGTATATAAGTTTTCTGTCATACCATTGATTTACCTTTGTCCCCTAGTGTACTTGTATGAACAAACAACAAACATGTAATGCAAATTACTTGCGTACATTCGTTGCTTATAGAACTGGAATCAAATAGTTTTACAATACATAATTTTAATTAAATTTACAAATTAATTTTGATCGAGTATAAACGTAAAATCAAACCACTCCCACTTTCAATATTATGAACATTACGCTGATTTTAAGGAAAATACGTGTTTAAAAGTATACCAGAAGGAAATCAGCTCCGAGAGTAACTATTATTGAGTTCCCGATTATTCTGCCCTCGACGTAGAGATTATAGGTTAATCCGGGATAAGCTCGTGGAGGATGGGAGCTCTGTAGAAAACATCACGCAGACTTGCTAGCTATGTTTGTCGAAACTTGAGGAATCATCTAATAATAAACTGATCTATAGAGATAAATTAACATAACCCAAACAGGTTGAAAAGTACAAGAATATAGTAAACGCAAAAACGAAAATTTCGTTAAAACGAAACGAATATCATCACGGTTTTTCTAAAAAATAAAATCGGTACTACAAAGTCAGAGAGATATAACATTTTGAGTTGACTGCAAAGTACATATTTTAAACGAAAATTAATCCGATACAGCTCTTTGATACATTTCACTACACAAAAAATAAACTATGAGCAAATATTCGTAGTGGAATGTGGAATTTTATTGTATAAAAATCAATTTATAATAATTTGCCCTTAACTATTTTAATATGTATTGTATTAATATTTTTCTTCCGGTACTGTTGCAGCACATATAACAAGTAGCATGGTTAAACGTTAAAGTATTCAAAAACAGTGCTAAATGTTTTTTTTCTGCGGCAAGTAAAATACATTAGTAACACGATATCCGTGTGCGGTTCTTACAACTGTCCTTTCAACCTCGAGTTAGGCTGCTTTCAATATTTACTTTGCTTTTTACATCCGTCTCTCTTTCAAAGGGAACATTGCCCGAAAACAGCATTTTAACATCACTGAAAGTGTATACATGTTAATAGGATCGTTGACAGCGAACTAACTAATTAGGTAATGCTCTAACTTTGGGTATAAGCTCGGCGTGTATCATACAATGTCGGCAACATTGCTTATAGTGAGAGTGAAACGTTTGCTCTTATAAAGGCAACGCAAAACTCCAGAGAAGATGAAAGAACCTCAGACCACAAACGAGAAAGTAAGGTTTATAGCTAAAGATAATGTTAGATAGAGAACAGAAACATATCTCTGCCTGTGTCACCATACACATAACATACAGGTAGATATCTTTAACTATCAAGAATGCTCGCATTAAACAACTCGGCTTTAATTAATTCAAGTAGAATACAAATTAAGGTACACCATGGTATGCGATGGATCACAGCAAAGATAGGTGGTAAATACAAAACGTGTGCGTATCCTGTATACATCTATACAAGGTTACGCAGTGCCCCATCAACCGTGAGCCGATCACGGGCACCCTTATGTGGTGCTTATAGCATGCATATGCACCCCCACGCCCCTCTTGACACGGACGCCCAAGGCAAACCCCCCCTCCCACAGCTCAATCCTATAATGGCAGCAAATTTCACAGTCCACGGGGCAACCCCAGAAGTTGCCTTTACCCAAGGGACGGACCTAAGCTCCCCTTATGACCCGACACACGATCTATCCCTGTAAGTTAGGCAATAACTCTCCGTATATTCGGGCTGACTAGAAGTTGGCTGCATCGACGAGTTACTACACCGCATTTAGAGGAAATCGTAAGAAATGGGCGACAAAACTCAACTTGCTTGTTAACAAATGACTGTGTTGAAATGAGGCGATGTTTCAACGGTGGCGCTACTAACTCACATTTCGGAACTACTTTCCTCGCCTTCTACCAAAGCCTACCTTAATAATTAACCTATCTTCCATTTTCCGCGGGGACTGCAGTTAACCAAACGCACGTCTATCCTATGACTATGAGCAATGAGGTTCATCGAGATGACTAATTTATTTCTACTCCCATGTCAAAGATTTCTACTGTGTATAAGCAGTTTTTAGATTCAGCAGTTGTCTACATAGTCTTTATCAACTTGTACATGCACGTGAATTGCTGTTACCCACCTATAGAATGCAAATTGATGCAATTCAATTTTCACAAGCAAATCTCTAAAAGGTTTGCGTCTAAAAGGTTGAGTCGTTGGTAGCTCAGCTGGTGAAGGGCGCCACCTTTAAAGCGAACAGCCCTAAATACAAACTACATTTTGAAATTGCCATCACATTACAATCATTGACCACAATTGTTGTTGAGGCGTAATAACTTTGTAGTTCTGCATATTATCGAAATAATGTGGTCATTGTAATGAAATGTGTGTTATTAATTAACCCGCTCACCACACTGTTCATTGTGCTGATTGAGGCTGACGATTGAAGCCCGCACATTATTTTATTATGTAATATTATCCCGCAAACTGATACAAACCACAGTTAGCGGTTTTGTCAAATGCTTCGTGAGAGCATCCGCAAATCAATTCAATTATAATACTGGTGTGCAAACATCGACCGGCCGTATTTGCTTTCATATAGATAATGCATTTTTTTATGTATACTCAAAAGATAATCGGTTGTGTAACCAAACCAAACTATTACATAGACAAGAAGCTTTGTTTTCATTATTTATTAGTACTCAGTTGGTTTATAAGTTGACATAATACCAATTCTTGATTGTAAATGAAAGTTAAGGAATCTGTAAAGAACTTTCTAAACTCAAGATTCAACCGGTGTCAATAAAGTTTTACTTACTATCTAAGCAACTTTTTTTGTAGCACATACTTATGGGCCAGGTTTTATTTTTGACTTCACAATTTCTCATTTTTTGAAAATTTAAAATGTTCGTGAATAATTTAGTTATCCATTATTGATGATACATTTGTAACAATTCTTAAGGATTTGGCAAATATAACTATCTATACATAACAACACTTTGTAATAGTTCCTTGTATCAATTATATATTGTTCTATTGATTGTAGTTAGTATGCTAGATCCTTGTGGTCTCCCAATGTACGTTGGACCGCAGACAATAAATTGTTTTGCCCTCTCTCAAACCATCAATGCAGAGATGCTGGGAATGCCAAGCTAAAGAAACGAGCCGAACAGACATCTAATAATGATGTGTGTATAGAATGAATACAAGGGAATGAATATGAACGTGGGGATTCATAAATATGAGGGGTTGGATGATGTGTGTTCGTGTTTACATGACGTCACAATAGAGCTGTGCAAGATTGATTGCGCTGTTGCCACATGTCTCATGTTTATGCGACGAAGATAATCGAGAGCATCTTGTATTTCATAAGGGTGTATGTACAGTCAGGCAAACAATTTATTATCTTAGAGGGAAACACATTTTTTATGCATTATGATCTACACAGAGACATTTTAGAGTTTTGCATAGTAATGTAAATTACATGTACAACAATCGTTTGCTAAAGTAAAAAGTAGATATAATGCATTAAAAAATAAATGAGCCTCTTTTTACCATGATATTCCAAAGAACTGTTTCTTTAAAATCATCAGTACTCAAAATACCACAAGTGAACGAATATTTTGCTTCTCACGCTGGGTGAACTAATTTTTAAAATAAATTGTATTAAATATATAATTCGCCTTTTAATATTATAAAATGCCTTACGTACCTTTTTATGTTTGCAAGATATCTTACTCCGTCAATCTTTAGACTTTATGTAGTTTACGGTCAGTTCATTCATATGCAACTCGTATTTTAAATGCGGTATTTATGGTATATATTTTATATTTTAAATACCTGTGTATGTAATTTAGATAAATATATCGTAACTTTTTTAAATTAATTTATATATTTTCATTTTTATTTTTAAATATTTATATTAATCGTTTGTAATCGTTCTACTATGAATCACACACGCGTATTGAAAGCCACGTGGCTGTTCCGTCGTTAGTCGGATGTGTGATGGAGAAGCCCTCCGATAAATACGAGTCACACACACACACGAGCCAATGCATTATCGATGAGTTTCTCCTCCGGGTCCGGATCGTACGTTTCCCTCCCGGGAATTTATTGTAATTACATTGAACTTTGTCCGTACACGTTCCGGGTTCAAGTCCAATAAACTGGGACTCCTATAACATTACTTCAGGAAACGTGCTTTCTTCGAGCTTTCGAGCTTTCCCTCCCGCAAACTGGCAGGCAGCGTTTCTTTACCGCTGCCTGAGGTGGTGGGTCCACTGTCCGTTTATAATCCGCTATCTTTGGATTCTAGACATTTGATTGGGAGTTGAAAGCGAGCTCCTCTAATTTATGTGAAATGCACAAAATCATCAATATAAATCTCAGATCTCAACGTCCTGGACTACAATTTTTATACAAGAATAACACATGAAAACGTGTAAAATTACCGTTTTAAAAAGGATTTTTTAATTGAAACAAATATAATTTTACCGGTAAGATTAATAAATTATTTCTGGTTTAATAAATGATTTTTTGTAGTGACAATTTTAAAGTATTTCATAATATTATCTAACAAAACTCGTGCCATGTGTATATGCCAATGTTAAGACCGCTAGAATGACTGTGTTAAAAACATTCTTGATCGAATGCGTTGCTTTCACATGGATAAGACGAACAATTATGTGACTCTTTGGATTATTTGTGGTACACATTACATTTTCCGTTGTTTTTTGTCAAACTATTCAATTCGGCAATAAGATATTGCGGAACGTTTATACATATAACACTATCTGAAAATAAAAATATTATCGTTTTTATTTAAACTGCATAAATTTCGCGGATTCTTATTGTTCCAGTAACTTGTGTCCTCAATTCTAGTTCGTCAAGAATAGCAATTTAGTACGATGCAGTTGAATTTCCTTAATGTATTTCACTAATCGTTCCAACTTTGCATAGCTTTGAAGCAGATTACTAACTTAAGACAGATCGCAAGTAGATTATACTATAGAACCTTCAGCAATAAGACGAACATTCTTAGCTTAATTTGGAAGTAAAATAAATATATAAAAAACATATACGACATTGTAACGTAACGGAGTGTTTAATCGCCCTGTCATGAATTAACGACACTTGCCAGTAATAAATTACAAGTGGACAAAACATAAGTAAGTGCATAAATACAATATTTTTTGTCGTCTGTCGTGTCTTCTAGTTTATCAAAATAGATAAACGTTTTCAAAGCTACTGCCATTGTTGAATTGTTGAATTTATCGTCAACAATCAACCAGTGCATGCATAGCCTTAAAAATAACTCGAATAGTCAATGCACATGCAAGAAATTTGTTGAATTTAAACATGAAATGAGGGTAGTAAATTCCCGACATTGAATTGAATTCGCTTCCGTCATAGTTGTACATTGTATTTTATTTCGTATGATGAATTGTAGCAATATTTCGTATTGATATCTCAAAGTATTAATCTTTTGACTCGTTGCCAGCCAGCGTGAAATGTTTCTATCGAGAGAGAGCCAACCTAATTGTGTTATTTACCGTCTAGTCTAACGAAAGCAGCAGTAGCAGAACAAAGTTAAAGGATTCATTACCCTGTCAATGGAGTAATATTTCGACTTTTTCTCTTATCGCGAAAACACGAAATATTGCGTTGCAGTAGAATGCATAAAACAGTGCCTGGGTTTGCAGTAGCAGACAATAATGATAGCGTGGAAACCTATTTAACCCAACCCAATGAACATGTCTACGTATTATTGTACAACACTGCAGTTGCGGTTGCGGATTCGGTAAGTGCCAATGAAAATACGGACGGAAGAAGACTCGAATAAGTTCATCTTCTCAGTAAGTACGGCAAACGTTTCTATTATTGACATCAGAAGGTTTATATTTGTGGATGCTATAGCTCACAGGACCTAACATAGACATAATGGGTATTGTTATAATATAAGACACGCTTTTTTTACCCTTGGCCTTACATATTTTTTTAATCGGGTAGGTTTAGAGCGGTAATCGAATATAAGAAACGGACTTGAATATATGCATGGTTTTCCTGTGATCTCTGATAAGCAATCCTGGTTCATCAGGATACATTAATGAATCCCCCAATTTCTAACCCACTCTTTTAGAATACCCATTGCTAATCAGATTTCGAAAAGTCGGCTTGTTTCGTACGTATAAAAACAAAAGCTACAACGCGATATATTAACTAGAAATGAATAATACCCATTGAAAGTTTCTAAAGTCAAATAATCTTTTGGATACAGAACCCATTTGTATTAATAATCCCCTAGTTTTAGTGCGTTAGTACACTGTTTCAAGAGTAGTTGCGCCGGCAGCCGTTGGCTTCGTGCCCGTCTCATTTGGATAGTTGTCAGCAAGGCGGTGAGTTACCGCGCAAGTCCGACGCAAGAGGGCGCTGAATCTAATGAACAGGCGCAATCAGACAGAAGCCTCTTGTGAAATATTTTGTTATCGGAAAATAAAATTGGAGTTTCTCTTTCTTTTGGGGAATATTGTTTGACTTTGAAACTACCTATTTTTAACAGTGCGATCGCTATTGTTCGTTCGGTCATAGCCATAGCCACTATCTTGTCACTATGTGTAGCTTATTATGGTAGCTACAGTTGTCACTATTCGTAGATTATTATGGTAGCTACAAGAACGCTACACATTTAAAAAAGTTGGAATTCATTGCGTGTAGGTGTAGAGGCCCTACTCCAAGGGGCACCCATTGTTGCTATGGATTTGTTTTGTTTATGGGAAATAACATGGAAACAACTGTTACCGTGATAACAATGGGCACCCCTAAGGCTGTGTCTCAAATCAATGTTTTTCGCTAGTCGACTAGCGTAGCTGACTAACCTAACAATTAGTAACAATCAATTATAACAATTGGTAATTGTTGTTTTAGTCGGCGAGGTAGGCGAAGCAGGCCAAAATAGAGATTTGAGATACGCCCTAAGTGTAGGGGCCGTTTAACAATTAAAAATTTGTATTATCACAAATATATTATTAATTGTCCTTTGCATAACGAGAATGACGGTATAAAATTTGGGTCAAAGGATGACATATATCAAATGAAAGCTTGAGACAAGTACTTTTCCAAAAACTATGATATACCTCTGGCAAATCCAGCTTTCTATGTCAAAACTAGGGTCAAAGGTCAAATTTGAAATTTTTTTAATAATTTTTAATTAAATAATGAAAAATGTTTGCAAGTTTAATCATACACGTTTAGTAAGGTAAATGTATTATGTTTCTTTAAAAAAAACTAAACTACCAATTTAGCCATTTTTGACCTTAATTGAGGTCAATTTCCTCAAAATGGGTAATTTTTTAAATTTTCTTTGATCTTTTGGCCAATATTCATTATATCAACGTACTTACTCATAAATATGTTAAAATGAATAGTTATAATTGTTATCACATTGTTTTCATGGTATTCATTCAAAATGGCGGTCAAAGGTCAATAGGTAACTATCGTCAAACTAGGTCTTGTAACTAAAATATTACTTGTGGGTACTCTAAAGACGCAGAATTTTTACTGCAATTACAATAACGAATAATAATATCATGTTTAAATCGTAAGAGAATGTAATTATCATATAACTTAGAAACTACTTAAGATTGTGACTGAATTTCTAATTAATATCCTCATACATCAGGGTATTATTAAATGGGCGTGCAACTGCAACAAAATACATTTTTAGAAAAGAGCATGACCATGCTGAGATACGTGATATGATAGTATGAAATGATATCTGTCCTAGCAGTCACTGTCTAGCCGTCAAATTAATCAAAATTGAAGTCAAAATCACTCAAAATTGAAGTCGTCAGATTAATCACCTTCTGATTCACTGGAATTCTCATGCTGGATACCGATATTTGGACAGTTCTTCAGCTTACACGCGTGGGTTCACTTCATCTGATTGGCCAAACACTCACAATCATGTCGGCATCTTGCAAACACGGCAACAGTTACAGGCTAGGAGATCCATAACGGTCAAAGGTACTGGAGTTCCAATCATCCACTCGTTACTAAGATCTCCTTCTGCCGTGGTTTTCCATCCATAGCCACACAGATCAGGAACATCAGGGTTGGCTTCCAAGCAACGTATAGATCGTATTTGGTTGATAACTCACAGTCGCAGGATATGAAGCAGTAAGCAATCGTTACAAGGTAGTAGCTGATCAGACTTCATATCATCACACTTACTTCTAAAAAGCTCGTAGCGCAGCAGGTTGACGCATGACAGAGTCGTGGTCAAAGAGCAGAGTTTACAGACAAACTCTTCGAGTTTTTTTGATGACATCGATAGAAACTCTCCAGTCTTGACCCATCTTGCTTAGCTTGACACAGAAATGCGAGTTTTTTTCTCATGATATTCACAGTTCTCTTTTTCCCTTTACCACTGAATGAACTCACTCAGGTTGGAACTCATAGTCGTCCCCTACACCTATAGATGCGCCCGTTGTTAACAAGGTAACAGTTTCATACATGTCATTTCCCATATAGAAAACATATCCATAGCAACATTGGGTGCCTCTAGGTGAAGTGGCCGACTATGAATTCCAACCTTTGTCACAACCAGTACATGGAGGTCAGGGAGGGTATTACATACTTCGAATCCCAACGAACTCGCTAGTTTTTACACATCTTCGAAATGTGTTTGATTTTTGGTAGTCAAGAGACAACCAGCTGCCCTACGAGCATTTTAAAAGTAAATGTGATGATATTAAGTCTAATCAGCTACCACCTTGAAACGATTGTCTACTGCTTCAAATCCTGCGACTGTGAGCTATCAACCAAACAGCGGTCTGGATACGTTGTTTGGACGCCAACCCTGATGTTCCTGATCCGCGTGGCTATGGATGGGAAACCACGGCAGAAGGAGATCTGAGCAACGAGTGGATGATTGGAACTCCAGTACCTTTGACCGTTATGGATATCCTAGCCTGTAACTGTTGTCGTGTTTGCAAGATGCCGACATGTGAGTGTTTGGCCAATCAATAAAAGTGTACCCACGCTTGTAAGCTGAAGGATTGTACAAATACCAGTACCAGTACCAGTACCAGTAGCCAGCATGAGAATTCCAGTGAGTCAGAAGGTGATTAATCTGTCAACTTGGACAGTGACTGCTAAGGTAGATATAACATAATACTAGTATCATATCACGTATCTCAGCATGGTCATGCTATTTTCTAAAAATGTATTTTGTTGCAGTTGCACGCCCATTTAAGAATACCCTGATGTATGAGGACATTAATTAGAAATTCAGTAACAATCTTAAGTAGTTTCTAAGTTATATGATAATTACATTCTCTTACGATTAAAACATGATATTATTATTCGTTATTGTAATTGCAGTTAAAATTCTGCGTCTTTAGAGTACCCACAAGTAATATTTTAGTTACTAGACCTAGTTTGACGATACTTACCTATTGACCTTTGACCGCCATTTTGAATGAATACCGTGAAAACAATGTGATAACAATAAAAACAATTCATTTTAACGTATTTATGAGTAAGTACGTTGATATAATGAATATTGGCCAATAAATCGAAGAAAATTTTAAAAATTACCCATTTTGAGGAAATTGACCTCAATTAAGGTAAAAAAAAGCTAAATTGATAATTTAATTTTTTTTAAAGAAACATAATACATTCAACTTACTAAAAGTGTATGATAAAACTTGCAAATTGTTTTCATTATTTAATTAAAAATTATTAAAAAAATTACAAATTTGACCTTTGACCCTAGTTTTGACATAGAAAGCTGGATTTGCCAGAGGTATATCATGGTTTTTTAAAAAGTACTCGTCTCAAGCTTTCATTTGATATATATGTCATCCTTTGACCCAAATTTTATACCGACCAGGCCTTTTTCGAGCGTTATGCAAAGGACTAATAAATAACCACTTTACTGATACAATATTTCTAATTCTTTCGAGATAACATAATCTTTAATAAAATGTGGTATTTTGGTTTGGTTGTTCTAGTGGAATTTACTGGTAATTACCAATTACTAGTGTAGGCCGTATCAAACCCGCCGCTTTGAAAATAATATTTATATTGTGTGGCCAAACATAATTTTCAATATCTACAGACTAAATAATATATGTTCTTAAATTAAAACCAGCATCACCAATGTAGTCAACTTACTCTTCTTACGCTGTCTGTCATAGGATCATTGAGACCCTTGAAACCACCGCTCGCCTATTCGGACGGCTCAACCTCGTTCACGAATGGAAATGGTATCGTTTAATTAAAGCACTCCCAACTAATAAGCTCCCGCAGGCTGTCGCTACTTCCTTGTGGAAAGTTAATCAAAATATCGGAACACATCGATCTTCCTTAAGGAGATACATTTTATTCAGAAACGACAAAGCAGCTTATAATAACTGCAGACACCAGACAATAAGAGAGAATCTCCTTCATTCAGCTGGATATCAGAGTAAGGACGGTTTCATTTTATGAGTCATCCACTCAAGGATGAAATGTAATAACTAACAATGAATCAAAACGAGGATGTACAATACATGATTAACAAGTCACTATTTGTACTTGTAATGTTTTATATGTTGCTATTATACGACATACGTACAGCGTAGTTCTGTTATAAGTATTTCATTGTTGAAAGGATTAGTTCTCTTTTCTATAAACGATTAATTAAAAAAAAATCTTAATTTTGATTTAAAATATCAAAGTTTTATTTTATCCCAGTACCCTTTCATACCAAATTAGCCATTTAATAAGCCAGTTTCAATATGGAGAATAACAATTACTTATAAAAACACATATAACTACAATGTGAACACGCGGAGTGCATGTTCTGTTCTCTCTATAGTAACGAATACTAGGCGCTGTTTTATTAAATCCACAGAAAATTATTATCATTGCTTCCATTAACTATATTCATCCCCCCCCCCTCTCTCCCTCTCCCCCTCCCACCCCCCTTTCCGATAAAGTGAAGCCCGTCATCAATGTTCAGTCGCCCGACTTAGGCGCCAGCGTAGCTGTATTTCCACTAGAATGGCTTGATAAAAAACTAATACATTCATTTAAATTTTAAATGCACTGGACATAACAATCTTTCTGTACGCTTGGAAAAATTCGAGCTGCATCAACCGAATGTGATATTATATATGTATATATATCCACTTCGTACTTTGCTGATAGAGTTTAAAAAATAAAACATCCATTCTTGATTTTTGATTTTTAAAAACAAATCCTAGAATACGAATGAGTGGGTTTGGTTGTCTGAATTCTGAATATGTAGCTGTGAAGTGATAGCATTGTCACCTCGGTACATTAACGCTGGTCATATATACATGTTGTGGTTAGGCTTATACTGCGTCACGGTCTCAAATCGTGTTGAGGGATTCAAATCTATGTCGTTCATTTTATCTCCTTGTGTCATACACCCATATTTTTGTCTGGCAGTGTTGCATGAAACGCTACGCCAACTTTATAGAATGTCATCACAAATAAGTGAGTCCAAGTAATTTATAAAAGAGACGCAGAGTGATATTAAAAATTATCTATAACACATGATTTGGTCAAATCTGAAGAATACACAATGTAACACGATTTTGAATTTAAATAATATTTATTTGTTTAACTTACATCCCGCCATATTATTTTACAGAACATTAACTCACAACTTACATTAATAAATAGATACCCGACAACCTTTTAAAACAATTATTAACAACGTATTTTAAACAAAAATATACACAACAACGTATATACAAATTTAAAGAACCAAACTGTAACTTTAAAAACAAAATGTATGTCGATTTTTTCCTCCTTTAAATCACATTTATTCCTTACGTTTTGTCTCCACGTCATTACTGATGTCGTAGGGTATTCCCCAACAATCTAACTTATTCAATAACTAGTTCAAAGTTTCATTAAAAACTCGGCCGACCTCCGACAGAAGAACGCAGAAGACTGTGTTTCGCTCACAACCCACCTCCGCCCGCACTGCTGCTCTGCGTCTAATTTGTGGTACCGCATTTACTCACCGATGTTTACAGCTTCCTCTCTAGGCTGCCCTATACTGTGGTGCGTTCAACGTGAGTCCTAACTCAACGTCCAGCCAGGTCAGTAGGCCCAGCGTGGTGGCCTTCTCTGCTACGCTGCCCTATACTGTGGTGCGTTCAACGTGAGTCCTAACTCAACGTCCAGCCAGGTCAGTAGGCCCAGCGTGGTGGCCTTCTCTGCTACGCCGCCCTATACTGTGGTGCGTTCAACGTGAGTCCTAACTCAACGTCCAGCCAGGTCAGTCCTCGGCCCAGCGTGGTGGCCTTCTCTGCTACGCCGCCCTATACTGTGGTGCGTTCAACGTGAGTCCTCACTCAACGTCCAGCCAGGTCAGTAGGCCCAGCGTGGCGGCCTTCTCTGCTACGCTGCCCTATACTGTGGTGCGTTCAACGTGAGTCCTCACTCAACGTCCAGCCAGGTCAGTAGGCCCAGCGTGGCGGCCTTCTCTGCTACGCTGCCCTATACTGTGGTGCGTTCAACGTGAGTCCTAACTCAACGTCCCGCCAGGTCAGTAGGCCCAGCGTGGCGGCCTTCTCTGCTACGCTGCCCTATACTGTGGTGCGTTCAACATGAGTCCTAACTCAACGTCCAGCCAGGTCAGTAGGCCCAGCGTGGTGGCCTTCTCTGCTACGCTGCCCTATACTGTGGTGCGTTCAACATGAGTCCTAACTCAACGTCCAGCCAGGTCGGCTCAGCGTGGTGGCCTTCTCTACTACGCTGCCCTATACTGTGGTGCGTTCAACGTGAGTCCTAGCTCAACGTCCAGCCAGGTCAGTCCTCGGCCCAGCGTGGTGGCCTTCTCTACTACGCTGCCCTATACTGTGGTGCGTTCAACATGAGTCCTAACTCAACGTCCAGCCAGGTCAGTCCTCGGCCCAGCGTGGTGGCCTTCTCTGCTACGCTTCCCTATACTGTGGTGCGTTCAACGTGAGTCCTAACTCAACGTCCAGCCAGGTCGGCCCAGCGTGGCGGCCTTCTCTGCTACGCTGCCCTATACTGTGGTGCGTTCAACGTGAGTCCTAACTCAACGTCCAGCCAGGTCAGTCCTCGGCCCAGCGTGGCGGCCTTCTCTGCTACGCTGCCCTATACTGTGGTGCGTTCAACGTGAGTCCTGACTCAACGTCCAGCCAGGTCAGTAGGCCCAGCGTGGCGGCCTTCTCTGCTACGCCACCCTATACTGTGGTGCGTTCAACGTGAGTCCTGACTCAACGTCCAGCCAGGTCAGTAGGCCCAGCGTGGTGGCCTTCTCTGCTACGCCGCCCTATACTGTGGTGCGTTCAACGTGAGTCCTGACTCAACGTCCAGCCAGGTCAGTAGGCCCAGCGTGGTGGCCTTCTCTGCTACGCCGCCCTATACTGTGGTGCGTTCAACGTGAGTCCTGACTCAACGTCCAGCCAGGTCAGTAGGCCCAGCGTGGCGGCCTTCTCTGCTACGCTGCCCTATACTGTGGTGCGTTCAACGTGAGTCCTCACTCAACGTCCAGCCAGGTCAGTAGGCCCAGCGTGGCGGCCTTCTCTGCTACGCCGCCCTATACTGTGGTGCGTTCAACGTGAGTCCTAACTCAACGTCCAGCCAGGTCAGTAGGCCCAGCGTGGCGGCCTTCTCTGCTACGCCGCCCTATACTGTGGTGCGTTCAACGTGAGTCCTCACTCAACGTCCAGCCAGGTCAGTAGGCCCAGCGTGGCGGCCTTCTCTGCTACGCCGCCCTATACTGTGGTGCGTTCAACGTGAGTCCTCACTCAACGTACAGCCAGGTCAGTAGGCCCAGCGTGGCGGCCTTCTCTGCTACGCTGCCCTATACTGTGGTGCGTTCAACGTGAGTCCTAACTCAACGTCCAGCCAGGTCAGTCCTCGGCCCAGCGTGGTGGCCTTCTCTGCTACGCTGCCCTATACTGTGGTGCGTTCAACGTGAGTCCTCACTCAACGTACAGCCAGGTCAGTAGGCCCAGCGTGGCGGCCTTCTCTGCTACGCCGCCCTATACTGTGGTGCGTTCAACGTGAGTCCTGACTCAACGTCCCGCCAGGTCAGTAGGCCCAGCGTGGCGGCCTTCTCTGCTACGCTGCCCTATACTGTGGTGCGTTCAACGTGAGTCCTAACTCAACGTCCCGCCAGGTCAGTAGGCCCAGCGTGGTGGCCTTCTCTGCTACGCTGCCCTATACTGTGGTGCGTTCAACGTGAGTCCTCACTCAACGTACAGCCAGGTCAGTAGGCCCAGCGTGGCGGCCTTCTCTGCTACGCTGCCCTATACTGTGGTGCGTTCAACGTGAGTCCTAACTCAACGTCCAGCCAGGTCAGTAGGCCCAGCGTGGTGGCCTTCTCTGCTACGCTGCCCTATACTGTGGTGCGTTCAACGTGAGTCCTAACTCAACGTCCAGCCAGGTCAGTCCTCGGCCCAGCGTGGTGGCCTTCTCTGCTACGCTGCCCTATACTGTGGTGCGTTCAACGTGAGTCCTCACTCAACGTACAGCCAGGTCAGTAGGCCCAGCGTGGCGGCCTTCTCTGCTACGCCGCCCTATACTGTGGTGCGTTCAACGTGAGTCCTCACTCAACGTACAGCCAGGTCAGTAGGCCCAGCGTGGCGGCCTTCTCTGCTACGCTGCCCTATACTGTGGTGCGTTCAACGTGAGTCCTAACTCAACGTCCCGCCAGGTCAGTAGGCCCAGCGTGGTGGCCTTCTCTGCTACGCTGCCCTATACTGTGGTGCGTTCAACGTGAGTCCTAACTAAACGTCCCGCCAGGTCAGTAGGCCCAGCGTGGCGGCCTTCTCTGCTACGCTGCCCTATACTGTGGTGCGTTCAACGTGAGTCCTAACTCAACGTACAGCCAGGTCAGTAGGCCCAGCGTGGTGGCCTTCTCTGCTACGCTGCCCTATACTGTGGTGCGTTCAACGTGAGTCCTAACTCAACGTCCAGCCAGGTCAGTAGGCCCAGCGTGGTGGCCTTCTCTGCTACGCCGCCCTATACTGTGGTGCGTTCAACGTGAGTCCTAACTCAACGTCCAGCCAGGCCAGTCCTCGGCCCAGCGTGGTGGCCTTCTCTGCTACGCCGCCCTATACTGTGGTGCGTTCAACGTGAGTCCTAACTCAACGTCCAGCCAGGTCAGTAGGCCCAGCGTGGCGTCCTTCTCTGCTACGCTGCCCTATACTGTGGTGCGTTCAACGTGAGTCCTAACTCAACGTCCCGCCAGGTCAGTAGGCCCAGCGTGGCGGCCTTCTCTGCTACGCCGCCCTATACTGTGGTGCGTTCAACATGAGTCCTGACTCAACGTGCAGCCAGGTCAGTCCTCGGCCCAGCGTGGTGGCCTTCTCTGCTACGCTGCCCTATACTGTGGTGCGTTCAACGTGAGTCCTCACTCAACGTCCAGCCAGGTCAGTAGGCCCAGCGTGGCGGCCTTCTCTGCTACGCTGCCCTATACTGTGGTGCGTTCAACGTGAGTCCTAACTCAACGTCCAGCCAGGTCAGTAGGCCCAGCGTGGCGGCCTTCTCTGCTACGCCGCCCTATACTGTGGTGCGTTCAACGTGAGTCCTGACTCAACGTCCCGCCAGGTCAGTAGGCCCAGCGTGGCGGCCTTCTCTGCTACGCTGCCCTATACTGTGGTGCGTTCAACGTGAGTCCTAACTCAACGTCCAGCCAGGTCAGTATGCCCAGCGTGGTGGCCTTCTCTGCTACGCTGCCCTATACTGTGGTGCGTTCAACGTGAGTCCTAACTCAACGTCCCGCCAGGTCAGTAGGCCCAGCGTGGCGGCCTTCTCTGCTACGCTGCCCTATACTGTGGTGCGTTCAACGTGAGTCCTAACTCAACGTACAGCCAGGTCAGTAGGCCCAGCGTGGTGGCCTTCTCTGCTACGCTGCCCTATACTGTGGTGCGTTCAACGTGAGTCCTAACTCAACGTCCAGCCAGGTCAGTAGGCCCAGCGTGGTGGCCTTCTCTGCTACGCCGCCCTATACTGTGGTGCGTTCAACGTGAGTCCTAACTCAACGTCCAGCCAGGCCAGTCCTCGGCCCAGCGTGGTGGCCTTCTCTGCTACGCCGCCCTATACTGTGGTGCGTTCAACGTGAGTCCTAACTCAACGTCCAGCCAGGTCAGTCCTCGGCCCAGCGTGGTGGCCTTCTCTGCTACGCCGCCCTATACTGTGGTGCGTTCAACGTGAGTCCTAACTCAACGTCCAGCCAGGTCAGTAGGCCCAGCGTGGCGGCCTTCTCTGCTACGCTGCCCTATACTGTGGTGCGCTCAACGTGAGTCCTAACTCAACGTCCAGCCAGGCCAGTCCTCGGCCCAGCGTGGCGGCCTTCTCTGCTACGCCGCCCTATACTGTGGTGCGTTCAACGTGAGTCCTAACTCAACGTCCCGCCAGGTCAGTAGGCCCAGCGTGGCGGCCTTCTCTGCTACGCTGCCCTATACTGTGGTGCGTTCAACGTGAGTCCTAGCTCAACGTCCAGCCAGGTCAGTAGGCCCAGCGTGGCGGCCTTCTCTGCTACGCTGCCCTATATTGTGGTGCGTTCAACGTGAGTCCTAACTCAACGTCCAGCCAGGTCAGCCCAGCGTGGCGGCCTTCTCTGCTACGCTGCCCTATACTGTGGTGCGTTCAACGTGAGTCCTAACTCAACGTCCAGCCAGGTCAGTAGGCCCAGCGTGGTGGCCTTCTCTGCTACGCTGCCCTATACTGTGGTGCGTTCAACGTGAGTCCTGACTCAACGTCCCGCCAGGTCAGTAGGCCTAGCGTGGTGGCCTTCTCTGCTACGCTGCCCTATACTGTGGTGCGTTCAACGTGAGTCCTGACTCAACGTGCAGCCAGGTCAGTAGGCCCAGCGTGGTGGCCTTCTCTGCTACGCCGCCCTATACTGTGGTGCGTTCAACGTGAGTCCTGACTCAACGTCCAGCCAGGTCAGTAGGCCCAGCGTGGTGGCCTTCTCTGCTACGCTGCCCTATACTGTGGTGCGTTCAACGTGAGTCCTAACTCAACGTCCAGCCAGGTCAGTAGGCCCAGCGTGGTGGCCTTCTCTGCTACGCTGCCCTATACTGTGGTGCGTTCAACGTGAGTCCTAACTCAACGTCCCGCCAGGTCAGTAGGCCTAGCGTGGTGGCCTTCTCTGCTACGCTGCCCTATACTGTGGTGCGTTCAACGTGAGTCCTAACTCAACGTCCAGCCAGGCCAGTCCTCGGCCCAGCGTGGCGGCCTTCTCTGCTACGCTGCCCTAAACTGTGGTGCGCTCAACGTGAGTCCTGACTCAACGTGCAGCCAGGTCAGTAGGCCCAGCGTGGCGGCCTTCTCTGCTACGCTGCCCTATACTGTGGTGCGTTCAACGTGAGTCCTGACTCAACGTCCAGCCAGGCCAGTCCTCGGCCCAGCGTGGCGGCCTTCTCTGCTACGCTGCCCTATTCTGTGGTGCGTTCAACGTGAGTCCTAACTCAACCTGCAGCCAGGTCAGTAGGCCCAGCGTGGCGGCCTTCTCTGCTACGCTGCCCTATACTGTGGTGCGTTCAACGTGAGTCCTAACTCAACGTGCAGCCAGGTCAGCCCAGCGTGGTGGCCTTCTCTGCTACGCTGCCCTATTCTGTGGTGCGTTCAACGTGAGTCCTGACTCAACGTCCAGCCAGGTCAGTCAGCCCAGCGTGGTGGCCTTCTCTGCTACGCTGCCCTATACTGTGGTGCGTTCAACATGAGTCCTAACTCAACGTCCAGCCAGGTCAGTAGGCCCAGCGTGGCGGCCTTCTCTGCTACGCCACCCTATACTGTGGTGCGTTCAACGTGAGTCCTAACTCAACGTCCAGCCAGGTCAGTCAGCCCAGCGTGGTGGCCTTCTCTGCTACGCTGCCCTATACTGTGGTGCGTTCAACATGAGTCCTAACTCAACGTCCAGCCAGGTCAGTAGGCCCAGCGTGGCGGCCTTCTCTGCTACGCTGCCCTATACTGTGGTGCGTTCAACGTGAGTCCTGACTCAACGTGCAGCCAGGTCAGTAGGCCCAGCGTGGCGGCCTTCTCTGCTACGCTGCCCTATACTGTGGTGCGTTCAACGTGAGTCCTGACTCAACGTCCAGCCAGGTCAGTAGGCCCAGCGTGGCGGCCTTCTCTGCTACGCCACCCTATACTGTGGTGCGTTCAACGTGAGTCCTAACTCAACGTCCAGCTAGGTCAGTAGGCCCAGCGTGGTGGCCTTCTCTGCTACGCCGCCCTATACTGTGGTGCGTTCAACGTGAGTCCTGACTCAACGTCCAGCCAGGTCAGTAGGCCCAGCGTGGTGGCCTTCTCTGCTACGCTGCCCTATACTGTGGTGCGTTCAACGTGAGTCCTAACTAAACGTCCAGCCAGGTCAGTAGGCCCAGCGTGGTGGCCTTCTCTGCTACGCTGCCCTATACTGTGGTGCGTTCAACGTGAGTCCTGACTCAACGTCCCGCCAGGTCAGTCCTCGGCCCAGCGTGGTGGCCTTCTCTGCTACGCCGCCCTATACTGTGGTGCGTTCAACGTGAGTCCTGACTCAACGTCCCGCCAGGTCAGTCCTCGGCCCAGCGTGGCGGCCTTCTCTGCTACGCCGCCCTATACTGTGGTGCGTTCAACGTGAGTCCTGACTCAACGTCCCGCCAGGTCAGTCCTCGGCCCAGCGTGGTGGCCTTCTCTGCTACGCCGCCCTATACTGTGGTGCGTTCAACGTGAGTCCTGACTCAACGTCCCGCCAGGTCAGTCCTCGGCCCAGCGTGGTGGCCTTCTCTGCTACGCTGCCCTATACTGTGGTGCGTTCAACGTGAGTCCTGACTCAACGTCCCGCCAGGTCAGTCCTCGGCCCAGCGTGGTGGCCTTCTCTGCTACGCTGCCCTATACTGTGGTGCGTTCAACGTGAGTCCTGACTCAACGTCCCGCCAGGTCAGTCCTCGGCCCAGCGTGGCGGCCTTCTCTGCTACGCCGCCCTATACTGTGGTGCGTTCAACGTGAGTCCTAACTCAACGTCCAGCCAGGTCAGTAGGCCCAGCGTGGTGGCCTTCTCTGCTACGCCGCCCTATACTGTGGTGCGTTCAACGTGAGTCCTGACTCAACGTACAGCCAGGTCAGTCCTCGGCCCAGCGTGGCGGCCTTCTCTGCTACGCTGCCCTATACTGTGGTGCGTTCAACGTGAGTCCTGACTCAACGTCCAGCCAGGTCAGTAGGCCCAGCGTGGTGGCCTTCTCTGCTACGCTGCCCTATACTGTGGTGCGTTCAACGTGAGTCCTAACTCAACGTCCAGCCAGGTCAGTAGGCCCAGCGTGGCGGCCTTCTCTGCTACGCTGCCCTATACTGTGGTGCGTTCAACGTGAGTCCTAACTCAACGTCCAGCCAGGTCAGTAGGCCCAGCGTGGCGGCCTTCTCTGCTACGCCGCCCTATACTGTGGTGCGTTCAACGTGAGTCCTAACTCAACGTCCAGCCAGGTCAGTCCTCGGCCCAGCGTGGCGGCCTTCTCTGCTACGCTGCCCTATACTGTGGTGCGTTCAACGTGAGTCCTAACTCAACGTCCAGCCAGGTCAGTAGGCCCAGCGTGGCGGCCTTCTCTGCTACGCTGCCCTATACTGTGGTGCGTTCAACGTGAGTCCTAACTCAACGTCCAGCCAGGTCAGTCCTCGGCCCAGCGTGGTGGCCTTCTCTGCTACGCTGCCCTATACTGTGGTGCGTTCAACGTGAGTCCTGACTCAACGTCCAGCCAGGTCGGCCCAGCGTGGCGGCCTTCTCTGCTACGCTGCCCTATACTGTGGTGCGTTCAACGTGAGTCCTAACTCAACGTCCAGCCAGGCCAGTCCTCGGCCCAGCGTGGTGGCCTTCTCTGCTACGCCACCCTATACTGTGGTGCGTTCAACGTGAGTCCTAACTCAACGTCCAACCAGGCCAGTAGGCCCAGCGTGGTGGCCTTCTCTGCTACGCTGCCCTATACTGTGGTGCGTTCAACGTGAGTCCTAACTCAACGTCCAGCCAGGTCAGTCCTCGGCCCAGCGTGGTGGCCTTCTCTGTTACGCTTCCCTATACTGTGGTGCGTTCAACGTGAGTCCTGACTCAACGTCCAGCCAGGTCAGTCCTCGGCCCAGCGTGGCGGCCTTCTCTGCTACGCTGCCCTATACTGTGGTGCGTTCAACGTGAGTCCTAACTCAACGTCCCGCCAGGTCAGTCCTCGGCCCAGCGTGGCGGCCTTCTCTGCTACGCCGCCCTATACTGTGGTGCGTTCAACGTGAGTCCTAACTCAACGTCCAGCCAGGTCAGTCCTCGGCCCAGCGTGGCGGCCTTCTCTGCTACGCTGCCCTATACTGTGGTGCGTTCAACGTGAGTCCTAACTCAACGTCCAGCCAGGTCAGTCCTCGGCCCAGCGTGGCGGTTTCTCTGCTACGCTGCCCTATACTGTGGTGCGTTCAACGTGAGTCCTAACTCAACGTCCAGCCAGGCCAGTAGGCCCAGCGTGGTGGCCTTCTCTGCTACGCTGCCCTATACTGTGGTGCGTTCAACGTGAGTCCTGACTCAACGTCCAGCCAGGTCAGTAGGCCCAGCGTGGTGGCCTTCTCTGCTACGCTGCCCTATACTGTGGTGCGTTCAACGTGAGTCCTAACTCAACGTCCAGCCAGGTCAGTCCTCGGCCCAGCGTGGCGGCCTTCTCTGCTACGCTGCCCTATACTGTGGTGCGTTCAACGTGAGTCCTGACTCAACGTCCAGCCAGGTCAGTAGGCCCAGCGTGGTGGCCTTCTCTGCTACGCTGCCCTATACTGTGGTGCGTTCAACGTGAGTCCTAACTCAACGTCCAGCCAGGCCAGTCCTCGGCCCAGCGTGGTGGCCTTCTCTGCTACGCTGCCCTATACTGTGGTGCGTTCAACGTGAGTCCTGACTCAACGTCCAGCCAGGTCAGTCCTCGGCCCAGCGTGGTGGCCTTCTCTGCTACGCCGCCCTATACTGTGGTGCGTTCAACGTGAGTCCTAACTCAACGTCCAGCTAGGTCAGTAGGCCCAGCGTGGTGGCCTTCTCTGCTACGCTGCCCTATACTGTGGTGCGTTCAACGTAAGTCCTAACTCAACGTCCAGCCAGGTCAGTAGGCCCAGCGTGGCGGCCTTCTCTGCTACGCTGCCCTATACTGTGGTGCGTTCAACGTGAGTCCTAACTCAACGTCCAGCCAGGTCAGTCCTCGGCCCAGCGTGGTGGCCTTCTCTGCTACGCTGCCCTATACTGTGGTGCGTTCAACGTGAGTCCTGACTCAACGTCCAGCCAGGTCAGTAGGCCCAGCGTGGCGGCCTTCTCTGCTACGCCGCCCTATACTGTGGTGCGTTCAACGTGAGTCCTAACTCAACGTCCAGCCAGGTCAGTAGGCCCAGCGTGGTGGCCTTCTCTGCTACGCTGCCCTATACTGTGGTGCGTTCAACCTGAGTCCTAACTCAACGTCCAGCCAGGTCAGTAGGCCCAGCGTGGCGGCCTTCTCTGCTACGCCGCCCTATACTGTGGTGCGTTCAACGTGAGTCCTAACTCAACGTCCAGCCAGGTCAGTCCTCGGCCCAGCGTGGTGGCCTTCTCTGCTACGCCGCCCTATACTGTGGTGCGTTCAACGTGAGTCCTGACTCAACGTCCAGCCAGGTCAGTCCTCGGCCCAGCGTGGCGGCCTTCTCTGCTACGCTGCCCTATACTGTGGTGCGTTCAACGTGAGTCCTGACTCAACGTCCAGACAGGTCAGTCCTCGGCCCAGCGTGGTGGCCTTCTCTGCTACGCTGCCCTATACTGTGGTGCGTTCAACATGAGTCCTAACTCAACGTACAGCCAGGTCAGTCCCCGGCCCAGCGTGGTGGCCTTCTCTGCTACGCCGCCCTATACTGTGGTGCGTTCAACGTGAGTCCTAACTCAACGTCCAGCCAGGTCAGTCCTCGGCCCAGCGTGGTGGCCTTCTCTGCTACGCTGCCTTATACTGTGGTGCGTTCAACGTGAGTCCTAACTCAACGTCCCGCCAGGTCGGCCCAGCGTGGTGGCCTTCTCTGCTACGCTGCCCTATACTGTGGTGCGTTCAACGTGAGTCCTGACTCAACGTCCAGCCAGGTCGGCCCAGCGTGGTGGCCTTCTCTGCTACGCTGCCCTATACTGTGGTGCGTTCAACGTGAGTCCTAACTCAACGTCCAGCCAGGTCAGTCCCCGGCCCAGCGTGGTGGCCTTCTCTGCTACGCCGCCCTATACTGTGGTGCGTTCAACCTGAGTCCTGACTCAACGTTCAGCCAGGTCGGCCCAGCGTGGTGGCCTTTTCTGCTACGCTGCCCTATACTGTGGTGCGTTCAACGTGAGTCCTAACTCAACGTCCAGCCAGGTCAGTCCTCGGCCCAGCGTGGTGGCCTTCTCTGCTACGCTGCCCTATACTGTGGTGCGTTCAACGTGAGTCCTAACTCAACGTCCAGCCAGGTCAGTAGGCCCAGCGTGGTGGCCTTCTCTGCTACGCTGCCCTATACTGTGGTGCGTTCAACGTGAGTCCTAACTCAACGTCCAGCCAGGTCAGTAGGCCCAGCGTGGTGGCCTTCTCTGCTACGCTGCCCTATACTGTGGTGCGTTCAACATGAGTCCTAACTCAACGTCCAGCCAGGTCAGTAGGCCCAGCGTGGCGGCCTTCTCTGCTACGCTGCCCTATACTGTGGTGCGTTCAACGTGAGTCCTAACTCAACGTCCAGCCAGGTCAGTCCTCGGCCCAGCGTGGCGGCCTTCTCTGCTACGCTGCCCTATACTGTGGTGCGTTCAACGTGAGTCCTAACTCAACGTCCAGCCAGGTCAGTCCTCGTCCCAGCGTGGCGGCCTTCTCTGCTACGCCGCCCTATACTGTGGTGCGTTCAACGTGAGTCCTGACTCAACGTCCCGCCAGGTCAGTCCTCGGCCCAGCGTGGCGGCCTTCTCTGCTACGCTGCCCTATACTGTGGTGCGTTCAACGTGAGTCCTAACTCAACGTCCAGCCAGGTCAGTAGGCCCAGCGTGGCGGCCTTCTCTGCTACGCTGCCCTATACTGTGGTGCGTTCAACGTGAGTCCTGACTCAACGTACAGCCAGGTCAGTAGGCCCAGCGTGGCGGCCTTCTCTGCTACGCTGCCCTATACTGTGGTGCGTTCAACGTGAGTCCTGACTCAACGTCCAGCCAGGTCAGTCCTCGGCCCAGCGTGGCGGCCTTCTCTGCTACGCCGCTCTATACTGTGGTGCGTTCAACGTGAGTCCTGACTCAACGTACAGCCAGGTCAGTAGGCCCAGCGTGGTGGCCTTCTCTGCTACGCCGCCCTATACTGTGGTGCGTTCAACGTGAGTCCTGACTCAACGTCCAGCCAGGTCAGTCCTCGGCCCAGCGTGGCGGCCTTCTCTGCTACGCCGCCCTATACTGTGGTGCGTTCAACGTGAGTCCTGACTCAACGTCCAGCCAGGTCAGTAGGCCCAGCGTGGCGGCCTTCTCTGCTACGCCACCCTATACTGTGGTGCGTTCAACGTGAGTCCTGACTCAACGTCCAGCCAGGTCAGTAGGCCCAGCGTGGTGGCCTTCTCTGCTACGCTGCCCTATACTGTGGTGCGTTCAACATGAGTCCTGACTCAACGTCCAGCCAGGTCAGTAGGCCCAGCGTGGCGGCCTTCTCTGCTACGCTGCCCTATACTGTGGTGCGTTCAACGTGAGTCCTAACTCAACGTCCAGCCAGGTCAGTAGGCCCAGCGTGGCGGCCTTCTCTGCTACGCCACCCTATACTGTGGTGCGTTCAACGTGAGTCCTAACTCAACGTCCAGCCAGGTCAGTAGGCCCAGCGTGGCGGCCTTCTCTGCTACGCTGCCCTATACTGTGGTGCGTTCAACGTGAGTCCTAACTCAACGTCCAGCCAGGTCAGTAGGCCCAGCGTGGCGGCCTTCTCTGCTACGCCGCCCTATACTGTGGTGCGTTCAACGTGAGTCCTAACTCAACGTCCAGCCAGGTCAGTAGGCCCAGCGTGGCGGCCTTCTCTGCTACG
Organism: Isoperla grammatica; assembly: GCA_945910005.1. Taxonomy (NCBI): domain Eukaryota; kingdom Metazoa; phylum Arthropoda; class Insecta; order Plecoptera; family Perlodidae; genus Isoperla; species Isoperla grammatica. Next base: position 6,824,937 of record OX246739.1, on the reverse strand, counting down.
CCGCCCTATACTGTGGTGCGTTCAACGTGAGTCCTAACTCAACGTCCAGCCAGGTCAGTCCTCGGCCCAGCGTGGCGGCCTTCTCTGCTACGCTGCCCTATACTGTGGTGCGTTCAACATGAGTCCTAACTCAACGTCCCGCCAGGTCAGTAGGCCCAGCGTGGCGGCCTTCTCTGCTACGCTGCCCTATACTGTGGTGCGTTCAACGTTAGTCCTAACTCAACGTCCAGCCAGGTCAGTCCTCGGCCCAGCGTGGCGGCCTTCTCTGCTACGCTGCCCTATACTGTAGTGCGTTCAACGTGAGTCCTGACTCAACGTCCAGCCAGGTCAGTAGGCCCAGCGTGGTGGCCTTCTCTGCTACGCCGCCCTATACTGTGGTGCGTTCAACGTGAGTCCTAACTCAACGTCCAGCCAGGTCAGTAGGCCCAGCGTGGTGGCCTTCTCTGCTACGCTGCCCTATACTGTGGTGCGTTCAACGTGAGTCCTGACTCAACGTCCAGCCAGGTCGGCCCAGCGTGGCGGCCTTCTCTGCTACGCCACCCTATACTGTGGTGCGTTCAACGTGAGTCCTAACTCAACGTCCAGCCAGGTCAGTAGGCCCAGCGTGGCGGCCTTCTCTGCTACGCTGCCCTATACTGTGGTGCGTTCAACGTGAGTCCTGACTCAACGTCCCGCCAGGTCAGTCCTCGGCCCAGCGTGGCGGCCTTCTCTGCTACGCCGCCCTATACTGTGGTGCGTTCAACGTGAGTCCTGACTCAACGTCCAGCCAGGTCAGTAGGCCCAGCGTGGTGGCCTTCTCTGCTACGCTGCCCTATACTGTGGTGCGTTCAACATGAGTCCTAACTCAACGTCCCGCCAGGTCAGTCCTCGGCCCAGCGTGGCGGCCTTCTCTGCTACGCTGCCCTATACTGTGGTGCGTTCAACGTGAGTCCTGACTCAACGTCCCGCCAGGTCAGTCCTCGGCCCAGCGTGGCGGCCTTCTCTGCTACGCCGCCCTATACTGTGGTGCGTTCAACGTGAGTCCTGACTCAACGTCCAGCCAGGTCAGTAGGCCCAGCGTGGCGGCCTTCTCTGCTACGCCGCCCTATACTGTGGTGCGTTCAACGTGAGTCCTGACTCAACGTCCAGCCAGGTCAGTAGGCCCAGCGTGGCGGCCTTCTCTGCTACGCCGCCCTATACTGTGGTGCGTTCAACGTGAGTCCTGACTCAACGTCCAGCCAGGTCAGTAGGCCCAGCGTGGCGGCCTTCTCTGCTACGCCGCCCTATACTGTGGTGCGTTCAACGTGAGTCCTAACTCAACGTCCCGCCAGGTCAGTAGGCCTAGCGTGGTGGCCTTCTCTGCTACGCTGCCCTATACTGTGGTGCGTTCAACGTGAGTCCTGACTCAACGTCCAGCCAGGTCAGTAGGCCCAGCGTGGTGGCCTTCTCTGCTACGCCGCCCTATACTGTGGTGCGTTCAACGTGAGTCCTGACTCAACGTCCAGCCAGGTCAGTAGGCCCAGCGTGGCGGCCTTCTCTGCTACGCCGCCCTATACTGTGGTGCGTTCAACGTGAGTCCTAACTCAACGTCCCGCCAGGTCAGTAGGCCTAGCGTGGTGGCCTTCTCTGCTACGCTGCCCTATACTGTGGTGCGTTCAACGTGAGTCCTGACTCAACGTCCAGCCAGGTCAGTAGGCCCAGCGTGGTGGCCTTCTCTGCTACGCCGCCCTATACTGTGGTGCGTTCAACGTGAGTCCTGACTCAACGTACAGCCAGGTCAGTCCCCGGCCCAGCGTGGTGGCCTTCTCTGCTACGCCGCCCTATACTGTGGTGCGTTCAACGTGAGTCCTAACTCAACGTCCAGCCAGGTCGGCCCAGCGTGGTGGCCTTCTCTGCTACGCTGCCCTATACTGTGGTGCGTTCAACGTGAGTCCTGACTCAACGTCCAGCCAGGTCAGTAGGCCCAGCGTGGTGGCCTTCTCTGCTACGCTGCTCTATACTGTGGTGCGTTCAACGTGAGTCCTGACTCAACGTCCAGCCAGGTCAGTAGGCCCAGCGTGGTGGCCTTCTCTGCTACGCTGCCCTATACTGTGGTTCGTTCAACGTGAGTCCTAACTCAACGTCCAGCCAGGTCAGTAGGCCCAGCGTGGTGGCCTTCTCTGCTACGCTGCCCTATACTGTGGTGCGTTCAACGTGAGTCCTAACTCAACGTCCAGCCAGGTCAGTAGGCCCAGCGTGGTGGCCTTCTCTGCTACGCTGCCCTATACTGTGGTGCGTTCAACGTGAGTCCTAACTCAACGTCCAGCCAGGTCAGTAGGCCCAGCGTGGTGGCCTTCTCTGCTACGCTGCCCTATACTGTGGTGCGTTCAACGTGAGTCCTAACTCAACGTCCAGCCAGGTCAGTAGGCCCAGCGTGGTGGCCTTCTCTGCTACGCTGCCCTATACTGTGGTGCGTTCAACGTGAGTCCTAACTCAACGTCCAGCCAGGTCAGTCCTCGGCCCAGCGTGGTGGCCTTCTCTGCTACGCCACCCTATACTGTGGTGCGTTCAACGTGAGTCCTAACTCAACGTACAGCCAGGTCAGTCCTCGGCCCAGCGTGGTGGCCTTCTCTGCTACGCCACCCTATACTGTGGTGCGTTCAACGTGAGTCCTGACTCAACGTCCAGCCAGGTCAGTAGGCCCAGCGTGGTGGCCTTCTCTGCTACGCCGCCCTATACTGTGGTGCGTTCAACGTGAGTCCTGACTCAACGTCCAGCCAGGTCAGTAGGCCCAGCGTGGTGGCCTTCTCTGCTACGCTGCCCTATACTGTGGTGCGTTCAACGTGAGTCCTGACTCAACGTTCTGCCAGGTCAGTAGGCCCAGCGTGGTGGCCTTCTCTGCTACGCTGCCCTATACTGTGGTGCGTTCAACGTGAGTCCTAACTCAACGTCCAGCCAGGTCAGTAGGCCCAGCGTGGTGGCCTTCTCTGCTACGCTGCCCTATACTGTGGTGCGTTCAACGTGAGTCCTGACTCAACGTACAGCCAGGTCAGTAGGCCCAGCGTGGCGGCCTTCTCTGCTACGCTGCCCTATACTGTGGTGCGTTCAACGTGAGTCCTGACTCAACGTGCAGCCAGGTCAGTAGGCCCAGCGTGGTGGCCTTCTCTGCTACGCTGCCCTATACTGTGGTGCGTTCAACGTGAGTCCTAACTCAACGTCCAGCCAGGTCAGTAGGCCCAGCGTGGCGGCCTTCTCTGCTACGCTGCTCTATACTGTGGTGCGTTCAACGTGAGTCCTAACTCAACGTCCAGCCAGGTCAGTAGGCCCAGCGTGGTGGCCTTCTCTGCTACGCTGCCCTATACTGTGGTGCGTTCAACGTGAGTCCTAACTCAACGTCCAGCCAGGTCAGTAGGCCCAGCGTGGCGGCCTTCTCTGCTACGCTGCTCTATACTGTGGTGCGTTCAACGTGAGTCCTGACTCAACGTGCAGCCAGGTCAGTAGGCCCAGCGTGGCGGCCTTCTCTGCTACGCCGCCCTATACTGTGGTGCGTTCAACGTGAGTCCTAACTCAACGTCCAGCCAGGTCAGTAGGCCCAGCGTGGCGGCCTTCTCTGCTACGCTGCCCTATACTGTGGTGCGTTCAACATGAGTCCTGACTCAACGTCCAGCCAGGTCAGTCCTCGGCCCAGCGTGGCGGCCTTCTCTGCTACGCTGCCCTATACTGTGGTGCGTTCAACGTGAGTCCTAACTCAACGTCCAGCCAGGTCGGCCCAGCGTGGTGGCCTTCTCTGCTACGCTGCCCTATACTGTGGTGCGTTCAACGTGAGTCCTGACTCAACGTACAGCCAGGTCAGTAGGCCCAGCGTGGTGGCCTTCTCTGCTACGCTGCCCTATACTGTGGTGCGTTCAACGTGAGTCCTGACTCAACGTCCCGCCAGGTCAGTAGGCCCAGCGTGGCGGCCTTCTCTGCTACGCTGCCCTATACTGTGGTGCGTTCAACATGAGTCCTGACTCAACGTGCAGCCAGGTCAGTCCTCGGCCCAGCGTGGCGGCCTTCTCTGCTACGCTGCCCTATACTGTGGTGCGTTCAACGTGAGTCCTAACTCAACGTCCAGCCAGGTCAGTAGGCCCAGCGTGGCGGCCTTCTCTGCTACGCTGCCCTATACTGTGGTGCGTTCAACGTGAGTCCTAACTCAACGTCCCGCCAGGTCAGTAGGCCCAGCGTGGCGGCCTTCTCTGCTACGCTGCCCTATACTGTGGTGCGTTCAACGTGAGTCCTAACTCAACGTCCAGCCAGGTCAGTAGGCCCAGCGTGGTGGCCTTCTCTGCTACGCCGCCCTATACTGTGGTGCGTTCAACGTGAGTCCTGACTCAACGTCCAGCCAGGTCAGTCCTCGGCCCAGCGTGGCGGCCTTCTCTGCTACGCTGCCCTATACTGTGGTGCGTTCAACGTGAGTCCTAACTCAACGTCCAGCCAGGTCAGTAGGCCCAGCGTGGCGGCCTTCTCTGCTACGCTGCCCTATATTGTGGTGCGTTCAACGTGAGTCCTAACTCAACGTCCAGCCAGGTCAGTAGGCCCAGCGTGGCGGCCTTCTCTGCTACGCTGCCCTATACTGTGGTGCGTTCAACGTGAGTCCTGACTCAACGTCCCGCCAGGTCAGTCCTCGGCCCAGCGTGGCGGCCTTCTCTGCTACGCCGCCCTATACTGTGGTGCGTTCAACGTGAGTCCTAACTCAACGTCCAGCCAGGTCAGTAGGCCCAGCGTGGTGGCCTTCTCTGCTACGCTGCCCTATACTGTGGTGCGTTCAACGTGAGTCCTAACTCAACGTCCAGCCAGGTCAGTAGGCCCAGCGTGGCGGCCTTCTCTGCTACGCTGCCCTATACTGTGGTGCGTTCAACGTGAGTCCTAACTCAACGTCCAGCCAGGTCAGTAGGCCCAGCGTGGCGGCCTTCTCTGCTACGCTGCCCTATACTGTGGTGCGTTCAACGTGAGTCCTAACTCAACGTCCAGCCAGGTCAGTAGGCCCAGCGTGGCGGCCTTCTCTGCTACGCCGCCCTATACTGTGGTGCGTTCAACGTGAGTCCTAACTCAACGTCCAGCCAGGTCAGTCCTCGGCCCAGCGTGGTGGCCTTCTCTGCTACGCCGCCCTATACTGTGGTGCGTTCAACGTGAGTCCTAACTCAACGTCCAGCCAGGTCAGTAGGCCCAGCGTGGCGGCCTTCTCTGCTACGCTGCCCTATACTGTGGTGCGTTCAACGTGAGTCCTAACTCAACGTCCAGCCAGGTCAGTAGGCCCAGCGTGGTGGCCTTCTCTGCTACGCTGCCGTATACTGTGGTGCGCTCAACGTGAGTCCTAACTCAACGTCCAGCCAGGTCAGTCCTCGGCCCAGCGTGGTGGCCTTCTCTGCTACGCTGCCCTATTCTGTGGTGCGTTCAACGTGAGTCCTAACTCAACGTCCAGCCAGGTCAGTAGGCCCAGCGTGGTGGCCTTCTCTGCTACGCCGCCCTATACTGTGGTGCGTTCAACGTGAGTCCTAACTCAACGTCCAGCCAGGTCAGTAGGCCCAGCGTGGCGGCCTTCTCTGCTACGCCGCCCTATACTGTGGTGCGTTCAACGTGAGTCCTAACTCAACGTCCAGCCAGGTCAGTAGGCCCAGCGTGGTGGCCTTCTCTGCTACGCTGCCCTATACTGTGGTGCGTTCAACGTGAGTCCTGACTCAACGTACAGCCAGGTCAGTAGGCCCAGCGTGGTGGCCTTCTCTGCTACGCCGCCCTATACTGTGGTGCGTTCAACGTGAGTCCTGACTCAACGTACAGCCAGGTCAGTAGGCCCAGCGTGGTGGCCTTCTCTGCTACGCCGCCCTATACTGTGGTGCGTTCAACGTGAGTCCTAACTCAACGTCCCGCCAGGTCAGTAGGCCCAGCGTGGCGGCCTTCTCTGCTACGCTGCCCTATACTGTGGTGCGTTCAACGTGAGTCCTAACTCAACGTCCCGCCAGGTCAGTAGGCCCAGCGTGGCGGCCTTCTCTGCTACGCTGCCCTATACTGTGGTGCGTTCAACGTGAGTCCTAACTCAACGTCCCGCCAGGTCAGTAGGCCCAGCGTGGCGGCCTTCTCTGCTACGCTGCCCTATACTGTGGTGCGTTCAACGTGAGTCCTAACTCAACGTCCAGCCAGGTCAGTAGGCCCAGCGTGGCGGCCTTCTCTGCTACGCCACCCTATACTGTGGTGCGTTCAACGTGAGTCCTGACTCAACGTACAGCCAGGTCAGTAGGCCCAGCGTGGTGGCCTTCTCTGCTACGCCACCCTATACTGTGGTGCGTTCAACGTGAGTCCTGACTCAACGTCCAGCCAGGCCAGTCCTCGGCCCAGCGTGGCGGCCTTCTCTGCTACGCCGCCCTATACTGTGGTGCGTTCAACGTGAGTCCTAACTCAACGTCCCGCCAGGTCAGTCCTCGGCCCAGCGTGGTGGCCTTCTCTGCTACGCTGCCCTATACTGTGGTGCGTTCAACGTGAGTCCTAACTCAACGTCCCGCCAGGTCAGTCCTCGGCCCAGCGTGGTGGCCTTCTCTGCTACGCTGCCCTATACTGTGGTGCGTTCAACGTGAGTCCTAACTCAACGTCCAGCCAGGTCAGTAGGCCCAGCGTGGCGGCCTTCTCTGCTACGCTGCCCTATACTATGGTGCGTTCAACGTGAGTCCTGACTCAACGTCCAGCCAGGTCAGTAGGCCCAGCGTGGTGGCCTTCTCTGCTACGCTGCCCTATACTGTGGTGCGTTCAACGTGAGTCCTAACTCAACGTCCCGCCAGGTCAGTCCTCGGCCCAGCGTGGTGGCCTTCTCTGCTACGCCGCCCTATACTGTGGTGCGTCCAACGTGAGTCCTAACTCAACGTCCAGCCAGGTCAGTAGGCCCAGCGTGGTGGCCTTCTCTGCTACGCCGCCCTATACTGTGGTGCGTTCAACGTGAGTCCTAACTCAACGTCCAGCCAGGTCAGTAGGCCCAGCGTGGTGGCCTTCTCTGCTACGCTGCCCTATACTGTGGTGCGTTCAACATGAGTCCTAACTCAACGTCCAGCCAGGTCAGTAGGCCCAGCGTGGCGGCCTTCTCTGCTACGCTGCCCTATACTGTGGTGCGTTCAACGTGAGTCCTAACTCAACGTCCAGCCAGGTCAGTAGGCCCAGCGTGGTGGCCTTCTCTGCTACGCTGCCCTATACTGTGGTGCGTTCAACGTGAGTCCTAACTCAACGTCCAGCCAGGTCAGTAGGCCCAGCGTGGCGGCCTTCTCTGCTACGCTGCCCTATACTGTGGTGCGTTCAACATGAGTCCTAACTCAACGTCCAGCCAGGTCAGTAGGCCCAGCGTGGCGGCCTTCTCTGCTACGCTGCCCTATACTGTGGTGCGTTCAACGTGAGTCCTAACTCAACGTCCAGCCAGGTCAGTAGGCCCAGCGTGGCGGCCTTCTCTGCTACGCTGCCCTATACTGTGGTGCGTTCAACGTGAGTCCTAACTCAACGTCCAGCCAGGTCAGTCCTCGGCCCAGCGTGGTGGCCTTCTCTGCTACGCCACCCTATACTGTGGTGCGTTCAACGTGAGTCCTGACTCAACGTCCAGCCAGGGTAGTAGGCCCAGCGTGGCGGCCTTCTCTGCTACGCCACCCTATACTGTGGTGCGTTCAACGTGAGTCCTGACTCAACGTCCAGCCAGGGTAGTAGGCCCAGCGTGGCGGCCTTCTCTGCTACGCCGCCCTATACTGTGGTGCGTTCAACGTGAGTCCTGACTCAACGTCCAGCCAGGGTAGTAGGCCCAGCGTGGCGGCCTTCTCTGCTACGCCACCCTATACTGTGGTGCGTTCAACGTGAGTCCTAACTCAACGTACAGCCAGGTCAGTCCTCGGCCCAGCGTGGCGGCCTTCTCTGCTACGCCACCCTATACTGTGGTGCGTTCAACGTGAGTCCTAACTCAACGTACAGCCAGGTCAGTCCTCGGCCCAGCGTGGTGGCCTTCTCTGCTACGCCGCCCTATACTGTGGTGCGTTCAACGTGAGTCCTAACTCAACGTCCAGCCAGGTCAGTAGGCCCAGCGTGGCGGCCTTCTCTGCTACGCTGCCCTATACTGTGGTGCGTTCAACGTGAGTCCTAACTCAACGTCCAGCCAGGTCAGTAGGCCCAGCGTGGCGGCCTTCTCTGCTACGCTGCCCTATACTATGGTGCGTTCAACGTGAGTCCTGACTCAACGTCCAGCCAGGTCAGTCCTCGGCCCAGCGTGGTGGCCTTCTCTGCTACGCTGCCCTATACTGTGGTGCGTTCAACGTGAGTCCTAACTCAACGTCCAGCCAGGTCAGTAGGCCCAGCGTGGTGGCCTTCTCTGCTACGCTGCCCTATACTGTGGTGCGTCCAACGTGAGTCCTAACTCAACGTCCAGCCAGGTCAGTAGGCCCAGCGTGGCGGCCTTCTCTGCTACGCTGCCCTATACTGTGGTGCGTTCAACGTGAGTCCTAACTCAACGTCCAGCCAGGTCAGTAGGCCCAGCGTGGCGGCCTTCTCTGCTACGCCGCCCTATACTGTGGTGCGTTCAACGTGAGTCCTAACTCAACGTCCAGCCAGGTCAGTAGGCCCAGCGTGGCGGCCTTCTCTGCTACGCCGCCCTATACTGTGGTGCGTTCAACGTGAGTCCTGACTCAACGTCCAGCCAGGGTAGTAGGCCCAGCGTGGCGGCCTTCTCTGCTACGCCACCCTATACTGTGGTGCGTTCAACGTGAGTCCTAACTCAACGTACAGCCAGGTCAGTCCTCGGCCCAGCGTGGCGGCCTTCTCTGCTACGCCACCCTATACTGTGGTGCGTTCAACGTGAGTCCTAACTCAACGTACAGCCAGGTCAGTCCTCGGCCCAGCGTGGTGGCCTTCTCTGCTACGCCGCCCTATACTGTGGTGCGTTCAACGTGAGTCCTAACTCAACGTCCAGCCAGGTCAGTAGGCCCAGCGTGGCGGCCTTCTCTGCTACGCCGCCCTATACTGTGGTGCGTTCAACGTGAGTCCTAACTCAACGTCCCGCCAGGTCAGTAGGCCCAGCGTGGCGGCCTTCTCTGCTACGCTGCCCTATACTGTGGTGCGTTCAACATGAGTCCTAACTCAACGTCCCGCCAGGTCAGTAGGCCCAGCGTGGCGGCCTTCTCTGCTACGCTGCCCTATACTGTGGTGCGTTCAACATGAGTCCTAACTCAACGTCCCGCCAGGTCAGTAGGCCCAGCGTGGTGGCCTTCTCTGCTACGCCACCCTATACTGTGGTGCGTTCAACGTGAGTCCTGACTCAACGTCCCGCCAGGTCAGTATGCCCAGCGTGGCGGCCTTCTCTGCTACGCTGCCCTATACTGTGGTGCGTTCAACGTGAGTCCTAACTCAACGTCCAGCCAGGTCGGCCCAGCGTGGTGGCCTTCTCTGCTACGCCACCCTATACTGTGGTGCGTTCAACGTGAGTCCTAACTCAACGTCCAGCCAGGTCGGCCCAGCGTGGTGGCCTTCTCTGCTACGCCACCCTATACTGTGGTGCGTTCAACGTGAGTCCTGACTCAACGTCCCGCCAGGTCAGTAGGCCCAGCGTGGTGGCCTTCTCTGCTACGCCGCCCTATACTGTGGTGCGTTCAACGTGAGTCCTGACTCAACGTCCCGCCAGGTCAGTAGGCCCAGCGTGGTGGCCTTCTCTGCTACGCTGCCCTATACTGTGGTGCGTTCAACGTGAGTCCTAACTCAACGTCCAGCCAGGTCAGTCCTCGGCCCAGCGTGGTGGCCTTCTCTGCTACGCCACCCTATACTGTGGTGCGTTCAACGTGAGTCCTAACTCAACGTCCAGCCAGGTCAGTCCTCGGCCCAGCGTGGTGGCCTTCTCTGCTACGCCACCCTATACTGTGGTGCGTTCAACGTGAGTCCTAACTCAACGTCCAGCCAGGTCAGTCCTCGGCCCAGCGTGGTGGCCTTCTCTGCTACGCCACCCTATACTGTGGTGCGTTCAACGTGAGTCCTGACTCAACGTCCAGCCAGGTCAGTCCTCGGCCCAGCGTGGCGGCCTTCTCTGCTACGCTGCCCTATACTGTGGTGCGTTCAACGTGAGTCCTGACTCAACGTCCAGCCAGGGTAGTAGGCCCAGCGTGGCGGCCTTCTCTGCTACGCCACCCTATACTGTGGTGCGTTCAACGTGAGTCCTAACTCAACGTACAGCCAGGTCAGTAGGCCCAGCGTGGTGGCCTTCTCTGCTACGCTGCCCTATACTGTGGTGCGTTCAACGTGAGTCCTCACTCAACGTCCAGCCAGGTCAGTAGGCCCAGCGTGGTGGCCTTCTCTGCTACGCTGCCCTATACTGTGGTGCGTTCAACGTGAGTCCTAACTCAACGTCCAGCCAGGTCAGTAGGCCCAGCGTGGTGGCCTTCTCTGCTACGCTGCCCTATACTGTGGTGCGTTCAACGTGAGTCCTAACTCAACGTCCAGCCAGGTCAGTAGGCCCAGCGTGGTGGCCTTCTCTGCTACGCTGCCCTATACTGTGGTGCGTTCAACGTGAGTCCTAACTCAACGTGCAGCCAGGTCAGTAGGCCCAGCGTGGTGGCCTTCTCTGCTACGCTGCCCTATACTGTGGTGCGTTCAACGTGAGTCCTAACTCAACGTCCAGCCAGGTCAGTAGGCCCAGCGTGGTGGCCTTCTCTGCTACGCTGCCCTATACTGTGGTGCGTTCAACGTGAGTCCTAACTCAACGTCCAGCCAGGTCAGTAGGCCCAGCGTGGCGGCCTTCTCTGCTACGCTGCCCTATACTGTGGTGCGTTCAACGTGAGTCCTAACTCAACGTGCAGCCAGGTCAGCCCAGCGTGGTGGCCTTCTCTGCTACGCTGCCCTATACTGTGGTGCGTTCAACGTGAGTCCTAACTCAACGTCCAGCCAGGTCAGTCCTCGGCCCAGCGTGGCGGCCTTCTCTGCTACGCTGCCCTATACTGTGGTGCGTTCAACGTGAGTCCTAACTCAACGTCCAGCCAGGTCAGCCCAGCGTGGCGGCCTTCTCTGCTACGCTGCCCTATACTGTGGTGCGTTCAACGTGAGTCCTAACTCAACGTCCAGCCAGGTCAGTCCTCGGCCCAGCGTGGCGGCCTTCTCTGCTACGCTGCCCTATACTGTGGTGCGTTCAACGTGAGTCCTAACTCAACGTCCAGCCAGGTCAGCCCAGCGTGGCGGCCTTCTCTGCTACGCTGCCCTATACTGTGGTGCGTTCAACGTGAGTCCTAACTCAACGTCCAGCCAGGTCAGTAGGCCCAGCGTGGTGGCCTTCTCTGCTACGCTGCCCTATACTGTGGTGCGTTCAACGTGAGTCCTAACTCAACGTCCCGCCAGGTCAGTAGGCCCAGCGTGGCGGCCTTCTCTGCTACGCTGCCCTATACTGTGGTGCGTTCAACGTGAGTCCTAACTCAACGTCCAGCCAGGTCAGTAGGCCCAGCGTGGCGGCCTTCTCTGCTACGCCACCCTATACTGTGGTGCGTTCAACGTGAGTCCTGACTCAACGTCCAGCCAGGTCAGTAGGCCCAGCGTGGCGGCCTTCTCTGCTACGCCGCCCTATACTGTGGTGCGTTCAACGTGAGTCCTAACTCAACGTCCAGCCAGGTCAGTAGGCCCAGCGTGGCGGCCTTCTCTGCTACGCTGCCCTATACTGTGGTGCGTTCAACGTGAGTCCTAACTCAACGTCCAGCCAGGTCAGTAGGCCCAGCGTGGTGGCCTTCTCTGCTACGCTGCCCTATACTGTGGTGCGTTCAACGTGAGTCCTGACTCAACGTCCAGCCAGGTCAGTAGGCCCAGCGTGGCGGCCTTCTCTGCTACGCCGCCCTATACTGTGGTGCGTTCAACGTGAGTCCTAACTCAACGTCCAGCCAGGTCAGTCCTCGGCCCAGCGTGGCGGCCTTCTCTGCTACGCTGCCCTATACTGTGGTGCGTTCAACGTGAGTCCTGACTCAACGTCCCGCCAGGTCAGTCCTAGGACGATGGCGTCGCGACGCCTGCCCGGCCTACCTGCCGGATACAATTAGCCACGCGCTGGCGGGAATAACAAGTCTCCTCTGCTGACATTACAATGGCACTCGTTACGATTCAATGGCGGTGTCGTCGGTGGACAATTAGGGATGGTGTTTCTCTCCGTGCGGCGGGGTAGGGGGGGTCGCCCCTTGCTTGGAGACAGGGAGGATTAATTGGCGTACTCTGAAGAACATGTCGGCACCCCTGGCCAGAGATCCATCTCAGATGTCACGTGATATGATTTATTGACGACCCTGGGTGTAATTCTGGTGCGGCTTGAGAGGTGACACGTGTACTCGTGTAGACATCTATATGCCGGAATTACATCACGACAAGTGGACGGGGGTGGGTATAAGAAAATGTGTACTTGACAGTCGTTTAATTTATGTTGATTAATTTCAAAGAACCAAAACCTGAACCGTTTAAAATTATGGTAATTAAAACAAAGATCTATTCGCTAATTCAATGACAACGTTTGACTATCCACTGTCATCGAGCACATAGAGTATGATTTGCTTCTTGCACGGACAGTTCGTGTTATCACATAAAGTTACGTGTGTATAGATGTTATTATTAAGTTTTTGAAGAGCAAAAATATTATTTACAGCACCCATGTTTAAAACACTAAATAAACACTCTAATTAAGAGCACTTGTAATGTTTTCTTTTGACAATACGTTGTTATACAAGTCGCATTCAAGACATCATGATCTATGGTTTATACGGTATCAGACCTTAACAGACACAGCTCTCCACGAGTATAGGTCTAGAGCGGTTTGTATGTTCCAATTCTTGAAGTTCACTTTAGAACGTGGGGCAAAAGAATCTCAGCACCCCACATAAGGACCTCTTCAGCTACAAGTTTTGCAAGAGTAATACGCTATTATAGAGGATATGTCGAGAGTGGCTTGATCTAAGGACTAATTCAGTGCCACTAGTTTCAAGCGTCGGTTCATGGAGTATGTCATTGCCGTCCCCGCAATATTTTAATTAGCGAGTTTTGAAAAGTAATTGCGATGCATGGTGTGCTTGCGACATCAAGCTAATTACTGCAGTAGGGTATATTTTTCCTGTGATGAATACACTCAAACAATAGTGAATACTGTAGTAGACAGTCTCGGTTGGAAACATCACAAACGTACCATGCTGCAGTCTCGCCACTAATCCAATATGGCGCTAGCAGAAAGAATTACATTTTAGAAAGCAGACGCAAGTAAAGGCAAATCGGCAGCTATAGGTATTATTTCTCGTAATAGTTTTCAAATTATTGTTGATTGTTTAGTGTTTAATATCTGTGAATCTTGTTGCCTAAATGTCATGTTCGTGGTAACTATTCACTATTGGTTTGCATATTGTTGTTATTGTGAAGTAGTAGTCTTGTAACTGAATGTAGTCAGTAACATGAGGGAACAAAGTTTCCTGAAAATGATAGTGATTGATAAAGTCATAGATGAACTTATGGAAATTGGATTTGTCGATTTCCAAAAATACATATCAACTAGGAGGTTAATGGTAAAACCCAGACAAGGAACTGTTTTGAGTTGCGACCGAGTGAATTGGAATGATTCTGCATGACAAATAGAATAAGAAGCTTGAGATGTGAAGAGAGAGAGAGAGAGAGAGAGAGACGATCTTGTCAGGATGATTGTGTCCTTGATGTGACAACCGCTTACTGCGAGGGTTGTGAAGGTGTTGTTTTAAGGGTTTCATAATCAAGAATATTGTAAAAGTTTTCCGCGTAAATGGGACGGAAGTAACCCGTTTCCTTGTTTGGATTTCCCCTTAAAGAACAAACCGATAATCGCATGATTATACCGCAAACTTCATAACAAGAAAGATAATATGCTCATACGAATCAATATCCAAGTTTAGACGAGACTCCGCCCTGCGCATTAAACAGGGATTAATAACTTGTTCAAAGAACAGAGCCAGGGGTGGTTGTTCCGCACGCAGCTCTCAAGATGAAAAACAAAGGGTTTGGTATAAACATTGCCCAAACAACTTGGTAATGTTTCACGTTGCAAGCCGAGAATTTTACTCCTGTTCATTCCAAACATCACGAGGAATTATAATAATTATTATTATAAGTATATATATAAATTAATAATAATAAGTTCTGTGCTGACCGAGTGGCTGTTCCATAGTAGAAAACAATTAATTCAAGTATATGTTACCTAGACCTGTTTGGCTGAGAGCGCTGCTTTAAGCGTTCACGGCAAATACGCGTGAGCCTTTCCAGAAAAAACATACCCCACAATGTTCGGATTTTCCGTTGAATAATTTAAAGCTGATAATTTATTTAATCATTGTATCAATTGTGAGAATTTTAATGTTTCCTTATCATAAAATGTACCTTCTACAAACACCTTAAAAATACGTGGACAGATTTCTGCCAAGCAATCATTCACACAATGTAGAAACTGTGCGAGCTCTCGACGATGTCTTTAATAGAAAACTCTTAATTTAATTTTTTAAAGATTCTCTTTGATTTTGAAAGTTCGTTAAGACAGTTCATTGTTTTGTGGTCATATTTCAGAGACGTGTTTCCCTCTTCCCCCCCCCCCCCATCCCCTACTCCCTGCCGTGACTTCCATCTCCCGGCTCTTCACTCTATTCTAGTTCCTTCTCATTACGTTCTTTTCAAAATCTCCCTCCTTTGTTTTGACTTGCTTTCAATTACTCTTTCTATGTAAAACGATGTATTACGTTATTCAATTAAATCCGCCCTCCGCTTGAATTAATTCTGTGGGCGAATATTAAAGAGGTGGGTCCTACAATATTTAACAGCAATTAAGCCATCCGCATAATCAATCACGGCGATGAAGTTGTGTGTTAACATCACTTGGACACAAATATTTGAATAGCAATTAAGACAGCCCACGGTTTCACGATTTCACACTATTGTTTCTTGATTAGCAATTTATACACAATGTATTATTGATTTCTGCAACCGAAAATAAAAGTTAAGTACCAAGTATGAAGTATTTATTTGCAAGGATTCAGTCTTAGAGAATAATTCAATAATTCTTTTTCCAATGTCTCGACTGATCTCGTCGAAATAAATATGCACGGAAAGTGGTGAAACTTATTCTTTCCAGCACGTTGCCTATACTCTAATCGAAATGATCTCTCTCATACTCATTCATTCACTCACAAACAGTCAGTGCGTTTATAAAGCGCCTTCTACTTGTTGTATGGGGCCATGAGAGAAAATAGGAGCTACGCTGTTTCTTCAGTTATTGTGCAGTAATAAATTAATTATTTAAACCAAGCTCTCGAAAAAACGGGCTTTTTGAACGTGAAGTACATAACATTTATCAGAATACTCACTACAGGTAAATTCCTTCTGTATGTAGGCTATTATATTCGTCACATTGGTAATGGAATAATGAGATGAAGTCAACAAGACCATTTTAACTTTATGTTGAGGACAGCCTGATCATGATCGTGAATAAGTATATTTTTCATATTATGTTTATTTTATTTTATTAATTTTCATTTATAATATTTCATTTATCAAACTTGTCATTGGACTATTGTGTCAATGACATTATTGTAATTTTATCAACAATCAGTTTAATCAGTTATTTCATCTAATGAAACTGCCCCCCCCCCCTGTGTCAATTCATCTACATAATATATTAATTGTTATTAGATAACATTTTAAGAAACGCTTTATTTATGTTTCTTATAAGTAAGTTTATTTTGGGAAACACTATCATCAGAAGATTAGTTCCTAGCCATGTGAATGTTAAGTACACAGTTTCAAACCTTTATAACATTATTAGCATTTCCCAGCACGTCTTGATAAACGAACAAGAGTTTTGCATCAATTATCTCGAATATCATTATTCCCCGCAGATGTCGAAATATGCGTCTCTTTTAAGCTCATCCTTGCCGGCAGAAGAGTAGAGATTTATAACAGCTGTCCCTGAAGACAAGTACTGACAACGAACCTAGGATGATAAATCCTGTTAGCAATAATTGAATCCTTTTGTATCCCTGCCAGCGCGAATGCTTATACCTAAAAAAGCTTTTCCGCGGGACCTCTCATAGCGCTGCTGCTATCTGCTTATCCGACTTGGAGAAAAGTAGGTACAGTCAATTGCAATACACGTTGGATTCAAAGCGGTTCGACATGTATACATATTTTGAGCGTAATTAATTGATCTCACCAATAGTAATAACTATAATGATGACACAAAAATGTCAACGGTTTAAAAATATAATGATAACTAAAAAAAAAAACTGTGTACATAACATGGTCACTAAAACTATAACGGACCGTAGCTATATTCTGTATTTCAAGGCACAATGTTGCAATTGTATGATTCGTTACCTCACCAAATACACTACTACATGCACGTATAAAATAGAAGAACACACACAAATTTAAAAAGTATAATCAATCCTCCATAACGAACGAACTTTGATAAAAGATTTTAGAATACATTTTACTTGGAACTAATCCAGGGGACCCTGATAGTGATCAGCATACACAGAACACAGTACACACGCAGTCATGTTTTAAAAGTGTATCATACTGAAAGTAAGTGATTTATTTGTTGATGTTTATGAACCATGACATGGAATGTGATAAAACCCATGATCAAAACACAACCCCATTGCCTTCGGATTAGGATAATTACCTGTGAAGATATCTTTGTTTGGAAACTTGAGACTAAAGAAGTTCCACAGTCAGAGAGAGAAATTAAATTATCAATTTATACATAAAGTATAATATATTTTATTGTCAGGTACTTTTTTATCTGCGTTTGATACGGACATTCACAACCATTTATAATGATAGCAACTTTGTAACTACGAGTTCTAAAATGTAAACTACCACATACATACCAAAAATAATAAACTACTATAGATAAATTAATAAAATATTATCAACGATATCTTAGATGCCGTGTGAATCATACAATTAACTGATTTTATGGTGTGACTGTTTAACATGGATTACATGAACAAAAATTGAAACAAGAATTGTATAAGCGGCAATGAAGTATCCACATTGTTTGTAGCAGGGTTGCAGGGGACCATCAAGCGCGCTAAACCAAACGACGCCAATCGCTCATTCACGCACGAACTGTTTATTCAAAACGCAATAAGATTATCTAAATTATTCTATTTTCAAAAGTGCAATGGAAGAGAACGTTTATCGGTGACAGGTAGCATTAGTGGGTTCTCCTATCTATCAAACATTGGTGGCAATCCATGAGTTATTGGACTGAACAATACGAGGGTTTTGTAGGGGATTATCAAGGCTTGTTGTCATATTGAAATTGTTTTTTAAATGTAGCTACTGTAAATAAACACCCACACTTTTAGAACTGCCGGCAAAATTCAAAATTTCCGAGCTTTCCACCTCGATTCACATTTGTGTGTGGCGTAACGACTTCGTTAATCCGAGATTAACAAAGTTTGGTAAATTGACAACTATAATAGGCTTCCTGCACATATCATGCTATTGAATATTACTGCTGATTGTCGTTAATTCATAGAAATTAAACTGGAACAGGAAAATGTTTTAATATAAGATTTCTTTGTTGTTGTGTTCATCTTGTGATATTGTTTTCGTTATAACTGTATATTATTAATACTATTTTGTGTTTAACAGTGACATACTCGACAACTGGGTCATATGACATCGGGAGTGTAATTTGTATATTTTGTTTATTGTCCTTCCTTGAAAAATAAGTTGTATAACTGAACAGGAGATACTTCAAATAAATAAATACCTTGGTTTTGTAATAAAAAGCACTGTAGGACTTACACAGTTAAACTTTTTTCGATGTTATTCAACATCACGTCACGCAATATTTCGACAGCTGCTCTGCTGTCATCATCAGGCACGACTAAGGGATAGAACAACAACATAGATCGGTTTTGTGTTGTACAATATTCCCGGCAAGGAAGACAACATGTTCTCATAGTAGTTCATTTCTCCAACACTCAAAAACAATTTGTTCTTCTCATTCTTGTTGGCTACTTTTGATGGGAACCGACTTCTTTCCCCGGAATCTACTTCAAAGGAAGCTTCGCATGGTTATGTCATCCTCTTTACTTGTCTGCTAATCAATCTCGTTCTTGGGATCTGATCAACGGAAGCCAACTCGCTCGTTAGACGGCTTTGCAACAATTGGGTCTCACTGGAGACGAGACTGGATGTAATTCGTATAACACTGCATTATTTTTTAACAGACTTTCGTCAATCTAAGACATGTTAAAGCTGATGTTTCACTTGTTTGTTTTTGACTATATATTATTAAGAAATTATAGTTTAAAAGATGTAGTATGGAAAGTCGACCAACATTTATTTTTAGAAGACATTTTTAATTCTTGGACTAGTTTGCTTAGTACATCATGAAAACCACAAATCGAAACGTTTGTTTAACAATTGTTATATATGATTGTTATAATAAACCTCCTACCCTAATTGTGTTTACACGTCCCAGGGGGACGATACGAAAATTATGAAACGCTCATAACGTGTTTTGAAATAATAATATTAATTTGGTTTGAAGCCGTTATTAAACTACTATGTACACACTAACCAAAGGTAAAGATACACTTTATGGTAACAAATACTCAAATGAAAGTTAATTCATAATTTACAAGCCATGCGTATTGATTATTGACGATATCAGATTTTCATTTGTATAATATATTTGTCTTCAGTTGTGTTTGCATTATATTCAGAACTGTTTCCGTAAGACGCGAGTTTCCTGTATTATAGATACTACAATTACGATTATGTTGTGACAAAAAGTTTCCTCTTAAATATTATCTGAATATATTAGTTGACTTGTTAGAAAAACCTCACGATTAAGACTGTCTCGATCAAAACATAATCCGTCATCATCGGTTTAAATGCAAAGTTATTAAAATGAGGTAGGCGCGCTTATATCAAATGGCGGTCGTGAATTATGGTTCATTTCCACATGTTGGAGCGTCGAACTCCTCCATTCGATAATAACTCTTCGTTTAGCTCGTCCGTAATTAGATTTATGTTCAATTTCCTGTTTGTACGACGAATTATTATGCTTCGTGAGTCTTGGAACAAAAACGCCAGAGTTTTGCCACAGAGATACAACATAACCGCATAACGATATCAAAATCAATACAAAAAGAGTTAACACAATCCAGAAATTGTTCAAAAATGTTTGCGTTTATAAGTTATATATATGTTGTACTTGTAATTACGTTAAGGACACCCCAAGTATTTCATGACGTGTGTATGATTAGTTAAGGGTAGTTTCGAGTTGTGCCCTTGATATTATACGCTGTAAAAAAATTATCAAAGAAGCAATCTTTCAGACAGCGTAAAACAAATTAAGTTTTGCCAACAGAAAATCGAGAATCATCCGATTTTGTTCGGGGAATTAGGGAGGGCAATCCGCCTCGATTGTGAATCGAATAGAGTAGGCCTACACACTATCAAGTGACTCAAGTTAAAAATGTCATTTAATCTTTAAGAAAAACAATAGAGACCAAAAATTGTGAGAAAATCAGTACCATTCTGTTCATTTGTAAGTATCCTCTACAACATTTGTCGTTTGCGGTTTTTGGTCATAGAATAACGTAATCATATATAAAATGGAAACCGAATCCAAACAATAAATCCCAAAATCTGTCAATTATGGAACGCGTATCGGTACGAACAACCTTTTTCCTTTCCTCAATTTGAAAGATTGTTCTCAAACAAGTTATATATGCGTGCATCTATTTTTCTATCCCGAAGTGTATATTATCCTGTAACAAATTGCAGAGAACGCGGTTATGAATACTGGGCGCTGGACACATTCGGACACGGCCATTTGTTTCGAGCGTCAAGTAACTCAATACGCTGTTATTTGCGATTGGTTTCCATAACAATAGCGAGATATGAGCTACGGACACGAATAAATTCTCTCGCTTAAACTAACAAGGAATGAGACACATATGGATGGTGCGGTAGCCCATCGGTGGCATGCGTGGGCCAGGGGGGGGGACCTGGGGGGGGAGAACGTGGGAAAAGGCCCTCTGCTGCTAAAACTAGTACCAACATTTTTTCGTTTCCTTGCATTTTAGACTCACCGAGATCATGAGATGATGAACAACAAACGAAGGATTACAAAGAAGAAGCGAAACTAGTACTAGTACGTAGTCAACTCTTAAAAAAAAAAAATTGAAAAGCAGCAATAATTTGACCGTCAAATTAAAAGACGTAGACATTACATTTTGTTCTTCTATGTAAATATTGTTCCAACAACCTGAATGCAGAGAGAGCCCTGAGGAGAGGACAAAGCGACTCCACTGACCCAAGCCCTCCGTACAACTCGCATCTAGTAATTGCATAAATATAATACAATTACTATGAACAATCGTGGCAGGTTTATTGGATAATGCATTAGTAACAGGTAAAACCATGAACCTCCCTTGAAACTATTGGTGTGGAGAGTTTAAGTGAAATAAACTGCTACATAGCAACTCTAATTTATTCATACAGGTACCCAAACCTCTCCCAATATCCCATCATAATAGCTTAATACTACAAAACAAGTTCGCATGTTTGGTATCACAGGGTTATGGGTTGCATAAAGAGAATATCGCATAGATATACCGCTTACATCAAACATAAAACGCATACGAGTACGCCCTCTTTCATTATGGCTAACGTATCCGGGTTTGATCTGCTTGGACAAGAATGTTGAAATTTGTAAACTAAGAAGTTCAAATGAGAATGGTTTGTGTACCATTCGTTTATCCAAGACATATGTGTACAGCTATGTACATTGTATAATATTATTCAGGAAACAATCCAGCATCTGCTGACAAACTTGTGCAATGTTCATACATCACTTAGAAGACCGAAACGATATATTTAGTAAACACATCTCGTTTTTTCTTTTCAAAACAAAATTACGAAAGTGTTTTTATGTTTTCTTTTTATTCGAACTTGGAATTGAGTACAAACGAAAACTTCGATTTTCCATTGGGATTGAGTGGAATTTACGCTCTGATCATTAATGGAAAGTGGAGGAAAAGTTTAATCGGGAAAAGTGTAATGGCTTAGAAAATTGAAAACAATCATAGAGAGTCTTGGAGCGGCGTCTATACTTGGTATTTCACAAGGGCCACTCAAGTAATCCCTTCTGTCGGGGTGGGCCGCTCATAAAACCCGTGCAGATTGTTGTACGCGGTGTGAATGCAGAGGCTGGCGTCGCGACGCTCTGGGTACGGCGAGCGCGTTGACTTGTTGCGGACAAACAATCTACACACTTAATAATTATAAACAGCAACTAAGTGGTGTACGACCATCATCAAACAGTTATTATTATTGATTAAGTCATAATAGTTTGTTTGTAAATGTATGACTAAAGGCCCGGTAATATGAGTAGGGTGATCCGGGACTAAAACAGGGCAATTCTCAACACTTTGCCGGTAAATAGTTGGTTCAAGCATTTACTTATCAAGTGACCTAGATACACTACTATGAACGCATTGCACCAATTTCAATTTGTTCATCTTTTATTTTTCGTTTTCTATCTGTTCTTCGTATTTGTATCAATTCCTCGTTTTCGGTATCATTATTATTGATTATTGATGCTATCTGCAGAACGAAACAATGTGGCTGAATTTTTCGTGACTAATGCATGGCATGTACATATGAGCAAAACACACATTTACCCCTGCATTATTATGAATAACACAATTGAGTTATGCAGTATATATTCTGTCGATTACACCAAACCATATTTCTACGTATATTTTTGAACACATTTATCACAACAAAAGTTACTTAATTTCGACTTCTAAAAACCGTTTGCTCATCACAGTTTTGTTTTTATTTCGGACTCATAATAATTAGTTGTAATACATAATATTTAGAAAAGTTACTTTTATATTATAACAAAAGAACAATGATGAACCATGAAAGGTATTGGTAATAGGGTGTACTGAGGAAATGACACGTCCAAAAATTATTAGGACTAATTCTACTCAAACTCTGTAAATGTCACAACGCACGCATATGCTTATGTTCCTTCCAAGAGAAACAAAGTATCACATCTTTGCAACAAGACTGATCAAGATGAGTTTAATTCGTACTTCAGGGAATAAAGTTCTCCTTAAACCTCCTTTCAACTCTCTCTCTCTCTCTCTCCATCTGTGTGGAAAGAAAACTCTTCTTTAGGTTGATTCGGAATCATTTTTAGTGTTCGAGACTCGGGAATTCATCCAATGCGCGGTGGCGACATTTCTCTTTTCCTCAAATTATCTCAATTGATCCTTCTTAATCCTACTTATGTCCGCTTGATAGATTCGAGTGGAAGCCTTTCAGGCCCGGCCATGTCACCTGTCACGCGCTCTCCCTGGGGGGTGAAGGTCGAATTACTCTCATTCAGGCGGATGTGGACATACGCCGCCATTATTATCGGGGATTCCCCAAACCTTCGCTCTAATGGAACATTCTGCACCTCTGTGAAGCACATTGTGTTCATTCCAATGACTGCGATCTACTTTTATTATTAACGACAGATTGATAAGCGAGAGTCAGCAACATTATGGCAAAGAAAACGGAGAAACTTACGCACTAGTCGTATATACAGATATCACAGCCTTCAATTTTAGCAATATGCATGTGTTTTTGTTGCAATTGTAGCTTTCCAATAAAATATCATAACGAAACACGTGCGCGTACACACATTCACGCTCCAAAAGTTGGGGAACTAAGTGGTATGGAAATTACCGTCTGAAGAAATTGATAAAAATTTTAATATATGTGGTTTTGTAACATGTCTTGTTTGTAATCAATTTACTCGTAAAAAAATCTACTAAGAAAACTCTCCGGGGTTCGTGTGCAGTGAACAGACAACACATGCAGCCTTGAAATGTTCAAGTTTTCAGTTCGTCATTACTTTATTCACAATCACAATTGACATCTTCCACAGTGGAATATCTATCTTGCAGAGGGCCTTACTATGCGATGCAATTTTTCTGTTTACTCGAGTTTTCGAGCTTATCTAAAGTTCCGTTTTATTGAAAGCAATATATTTCTTCTGGCTTAGATGTCACAAATTTCTAGACAGACAATGTGTTTGTTCGACTTTAATACAGGTTTTATCAATTCCGGAACAATGCCAAGAGTTATCTTTCCCTGAGATCTGTAATCAACAGTCGCAATCTACGCGCGGGCGGTTTGTCTTATTTCGATTTGATATATTTTCGGTTGCCCCTCTGGGAGCTGCTTTAATCAATGGAAACAAAGGAATACAAAGACAAGCGCCGTTTCCTCAGATCCGCTCAGATCGAACGAAGGATTCATCAATTCAACACATTGAAGGAACCGATGAACAGAATCTTGTTCTCAAGACTGCTATTTGACGTTCGGTGAAAACAAACAAAAATGAAAAAAGGATCACTGCGTTCTTTCTTGCAATTTATGTCTGTCTACAGATTTCTGATTTTTCTTAAATTTATTTGTGTTCTTAAAATATAGAGGCTGTTTTTCGAAACATACAATATTTTGCTTGGTAAAATGCAGTGAGTAGAACATTTTGAAATTATTTTGCATTTTGGATAATGCCAATACTTCGGCAGTGGCTGTAACAGTTATGGGGTACGAAAGCGTTTAAATAACAATTTAAAATTAAGATACAAATTGTATTAGCTACTTGCTGCTTATTGTTTCCACATATATTACTCACACATTAAAAACAAATATTAGACAATTTTTACACTCAAATTTTTTTAAACATTTACATATAGTTCATATTTAAAAACATCCAATGATCTTGCTTTTTGAAAATGGGGAAATAGATCCGTAAGCACTGCAATAGTTGTAGAAAAGTCAGTTATTGGCATCCATCTACACAAAGATAAGGTCTAGAAAGAAACCCTGTGATGTTATGAATACTATTCGAGCCTCAAGCGATACCGGCGAAGGCGCAATTGTGCCGTTCACTAATACGTCGGTTATATCTCTTCTCCATTGCATTCGTCCCAATATGTCTTCAAATATTCTCCAAAATAAACGAACAGATATATTTGAATTTAGCTTTGAAGGTTTACTTTTCCTAGTACATGAAGAAAAAGGAAACTATTCATAAGTTACTTTTCTTCTCTTTTCCTGAACATTTCATTTAAAGTACAGTCGAGCGACTTTTCAGCACGATTCTTTGGAAACGAAACATTAAATTCAAGAGCGTTGTGGATTTCAAACGCATGATAAGTTTCTGCTCTATTGACTCAAACATCTACTTTGCCCAATGTTCATGGTTTCATAGTGAGGACAGAGATCGTCTCGTCAGTTGTTGTGTTTGATTCTCAAAGTCCCTCAATAATAATTCTCATACGGTTACGTAGTTCGGTCACAGAGTAGCCTCGTCCGTGATCTGTGGTTACACTATTATGATTCTCACAGTAAAACTTAGTTAATTAGGTTGCAGGTTCATGATTGTCCTTGTTTAGTTGGAAAACATGTTATTGAAGATGTTCAGGAAGGGCTACACAGGTAATGTTTAGTTTACAACAGCCATAATAATAAGCCAATACAGTATAATATAGGTTATGTTCATATTATTATTTAGGGCAACGGAATTCGAAGACCCGGGTAGCGTTACTAAACGCAAACTTAGGAAGCCAATATCCCTGATACTCTATAGCATCAATTATGGCGATGAAATGGGAGTTTGGGAATTGTCTAATTTTGTTGGCTCTCTGGGCTCGGCGCCTCAATTTGTTTGCACATTTGTTGGAGAGAAAATGATTTCCCAATTCGTTCTAAAGAAGTATTAAGCGACGATTTCTTGAAGTTCCTCCCGCGCAGTTCTCCTTCTAGGCGGCTGTTTCCCCTTCCGGTCTCGCAATATCCGATACTTCCGAGTGTGACAAACTTAATTTGGAAGCGTCGAGCGAACAGTCTTGCGCTTCGATTGGCAGATGTTTTAAGAAATAAGCCTTCTATCACTACGTCTTCCACACTTC
This sequence comes from Isoperla grammatica, assembly GCA_945910005.1. Taxonomy (NCBI): domain Eukaryota; kingdom Metazoa; phylum Arthropoda; class Insecta; order Plecoptera; family Perlodidae; genus Isoperla; species Isoperla grammatica. Next base: position 6,799,963 of record OX246739.1, on the reverse strand, counting down.
TGCTTCCTTCCTCCAACATCTGAGATCTGTCAGCCGGAAATCATCTAATTTACATAAAACGTAAAGTAAATTCAATATCTCTTCACGTGGAAAGATTTTGTTAAAAAGAAATATTCTTTGTTCTTTCCATCAAATATCTGAAAAATACGCTTCATTGCACTAAAGACCTATTCGTCTGTTTTTGTTTAAAGTGGGATTTATTGAAGAAATGCGTTCGTGTTTTCTATTCAAGTTTAAAATATAACTTTTACTTTTAAAGAGAGAAGTTAAATATCTCGATTCAGCAATTTTGTTTGTATGTTTACGTTGCATAAGCATTCACGCGTACGAGTAAACAATGTTTGTAAACGAATAACGAAGTATCTACCTTCACCGTATTCGTGTAAATTGTTTACATCCTATATGTAGCCTACGTTTTAACTAACGTCGGTCCTATAATAAGTCTGCCTCGCCCGGTATATTCAAACCCAACCAAATAATCCACCGAAGCCACAGAGAATAATGCCATGTTTTACTTCAGCCTTCCTTGAAATCAACGATAATCTAGCAATGGTTTGTACTGGGGCAGTCATGATTGCGCGCCATTTAAAAACCAGGCACTATAAATAACTGATAGACATTATACTAGTATTTACCATGCTGATAACATTGCTGACTATTAACTCATATTGTCACACTGTAGAGTGCGTTGGATTCATCACGTGCTGCTACTATGCAACAAGTAAACTTAGCAAGTAGCTATACTGTCATAATTGTAGAGTACAGCTGGATTCACCTGTGCTACCTTCAAACAATAAGCGACACTTTCACATATTAATACAAAATAAATAAATATATATTTTTCCCAGTCGCTCGCCACCTGTTTATGTTTCCATAAAGGTTCAATAGATTTACAAGGGACTGTTTGAGTGCTTAATAACAATACAACCTCACTAAAAGTTTAAAACAATCCGCCACTTTCAAAAATGCCTATAACTCTTGTGTAAATGTTTCCAATTCACTTCACGTATTGTATCGCTGAACAGCTACTAAAAGACATATTGAACAGAAAAACAAGCCATACGAAACATATTTCCCATAAGTTAAAAATTGATTCTCTCTCTTGGGGAAAACTTGTAGACCTGCCTTGCTTGAATAAACGTGTTTCCAGTTCGTATTGTTGGGAGGGGGAGGCAGGGTGGGGGGTGGTGGTGGGGGGGGGGTTAAGGGTCCTTCAACGATACGTGAGCCAGACCCACCAATATATTAAAACATCAAAAACAGTATGGGTAAGTAGGAGTTTGGTAGTATGGTATAGGTAGTATACATAGGCGCCGACTACGGGGGGGCTTGAGGTCTAGCGCCCCCCCTGACAAATCCCAGGGGGGGCTGAGCCCCCCCTGAGATTTGAAGTTTGTACTTTTTTGTTTGAAGACAAAGTTCATTATAATAATAATAGTAAAAAAAAATAAAAACGATTTAGTCATCAGGTCATAATTCCCTCAATTTAAATTAAATTTTTTGTTATTGTTTTTCTGAATTTAAATTTAAAAAATATTGTGATTTCTAGCTTGAAATATCAGATATGTACTTGCTGTCCAGAACGTTCTCAGGTATCAAAATCCAAAAGCAAATTAGGTTCAAGTATTTAAAAAACTGATATTGAAGGCAAGCATTATCTTGTAGAATCCCTTACTTATTTCCAACTTCTTAAGCCCCAAAATTACTTACTAAATAATTCTCGTCATCGTTCTAATTTTTCCTGTTGTTTTTTTGGTTTTTGCACTACAAAAACGACAGTATTTCGGTATTGCATTCAGTACGGTATTTTTTTCTGAAACGCTCAGAACGCGCTCTAAAGACCTGATTTTTTTAAATTTTGCCTGCGGCGCTATTATTGGGGGCCTATGCCCCCCAAACCACCCGTGTTTTTTCTCCTCAATAGATAATATGAATTATAATAATATTAATATGAATTTTGAAATATGGTACCGGGTAACCCTAGTTTTTATGCGAGTCCTTTCTGAGCCCCCCCTGAAATGTTAACAAGTCGGCGCCTATGGTAGTATAGTATGGTAGGACAACTCGTTTTAGAGAAGTAATAAAAATAATCTCAGTTCTTAATATGCATGTTGAATATATATGAGTAACTTGGGCTCTGTATGAGCCTAAATTTGTGTATATGATTTGAGATAAGTCATAACAGGTATCATAAAATGTATATGGAATGAATGCTGTATGTTAAATAAGTCCAGAACATGTTTGGAACAAGCTGGTGGTGGTTAGCTGATTAACGGAGGCTTCAATCCACTATGTCGAAGTCAATAAAAGTCATCAATTCTATAGAACAAATTATTGCATTGTAAACGAAGAATAGGTCTCTAAATACCTCAATAAAGTACTTTGCTATTCTACACTAGAAGAAGAGAAGTAGGAAAGCAATAGAAAACAATGGATTATACCTGCGCTATCAACATAAAGTAGGAAGTGCATCGCAATATATTTATGTGGAACAACATTGTATAGACATTATTTTGACAAAGTTGATATACTTATTACTTATACTAAAAGTAAGACAGAAAATTACCGATCACTAGAATTTTAGCCTAAACTAAGTGTCGCAAGTCATATCGCAAGGAAATATATTTTTAAGAAATGTCGGAATAAACCGTGAATAAGAAATGATACCGATCACTTCAAGTATAAAAGGCAATTTATATTCCCTGATTAAATCGTGGTTTCTAAAGGTTAAGAGACGAATGGTGCAGCACACCAGCTAGAGTAATACCACTATTAAGAATTAGACCATTACTCACTAGGCTACAATGCGGTGATTTCTCGTACAGCCGTAACACGAAAGGTTTAGGTTGGGTTTGAGAATAATGCGGCCTGCCTATTGTGAAATCCATTGTGAAAACTAATAGTTTAGCCATAGCTGCACAGCAGACTTCATTCAGCACAGGAAATAATGTACTGATGCAGTCATCATTATCATCATCATCATCATCATCATTCATCATCATCATCTCACGTTCCCATATAACACCTAATGTATCTACGCATCATTGTCACGAATAGAATTGCAGTTTCTTTTTTCAATTGAGTAAATTGTATATTGCTTTTAACTATTTTGTAGCTGTTCTTCAAGTTTAAAGAATCTAATTAATTATGAAAATACAGGACGCCATAGCATAACAGCTACTGACCATAGCGTTCTTACATCTTATGCATAGAAGATATTTGAGTTTACTTATTTCAAAAACGGTCAAGTCCAATAAAAAAAAAAGATAGAATAGTACTTCTTTTTAAAATGTTGCCCTTTATGTATAATATGAAAAAATTTCAAGTCGACAGTATCCAGTAGTAAAATTAGCACCTAGACATCAGTGCGAGATTCAAAAGCGGCCACATCCTCCATTGTTTTGGATTCATGCATAACCAGCCATCTCTATGTCCAAAAAATGTTGAACATATTTTGTTTTAGTTTTATATTTGTAATTTGCAGTCGTTAATTTATAGTCTACTTACTGGTGACCGGCACGGGAAAGGGGTTTATTTCATTGAGGAAAACGGAACGCTGGCACTCTGGAACCTGCTTCTATGTGCATAGCTGCACTTGTAGCATGGTAACATTCATGACGTAGTTCGGCGCTGGAAACCAGCACAGGTAACCAGCTTTCTTTGTGCGCGCAGCCTAAGTTCGAAGAGAAACCCTTCAGAAAAACATTCAAACGTAATTTACTGTAGCGGGAATCGAATCTGAAACCTCTGCTCAACTGTGTACGAAGTAACAGTCGGTACATTGTGTTGTGCAGGGCTCTCACTAGGAGCGCCACGCAGCAGAATACCAATAAAGCAGCGACAGAGCTACCGAGGATGTATAAATGCGAGACTACAGAGCGGCCGCCAGATAGTGCACGTGTATCTGGCTTTCATAGAACCGCCAAAGCTGAAAATCAATTTCAGAAAAACTCGACGTTTGGAAACTAATTTTTCCATTTTGTTATATTTTCTTCTTAATGAATATTAGTGTTATAGACACTTATATGCATGAAATTGGCAAAATGTAACTAATATTAGCTATAGTTAACGTTTCCGATACGATTAAAGCTTCGTCGATAGCTTCATCGTCATCATATCTCAAAAACGCCACTCAACATTGAAAATAGAAAAATCCATGATTTGGTTTCGCAAAGACTCAATAGTAATGAACAACTTGTGTTTCTTTTTAGTAGTTAAAGCTGTTACTTAAATTGATTACTTTAACCAAACCTTTATTATTCCAAACTAACAATCCTTTTTTATACAGTAATGAGTTCTTACAAAACCAATGTATTAGTATTTTTACTTTTTCAATGGTGTGTGGCGTTTCTGAGATATTTCCAAAAAAACTCTAATCTCGCGTTGCTTTTATACGCGAAGGTAGTGAGGATGGTTCAACCACGGCCGAGTCAGCGAATGTCAGCACTATCTATCAGGCTATCAATCTAAAAAATAAAGTGATCACTATAAGGTTAGGTATGATAATAATATGTATAATGTATATAATAATTACTCGTGTGTAAGATAAAATTGCACAATTGAAATGCTCTACACATTCTGGCTGAGGAGTGAGGAGTGATAATAACCCGTTCGAACGTTGTTTGCATTACCAGATAAAGTTCAAGGAAAAGTTATCCTATTTTGCACGGTTATAATTTAGCCGGGTCGTATTTCAATGTCACACACGAGACCTTTATCAGAAAGAAGTTAAGTAAGTTGACGTTTGCATTCACAGAATCATGGCTCTGCCTCCAGAACTATGTGATATTTGTAGTTGAAACAAAACTAAATGATTAATTGAGGAGAGTTGCTTTGAAAGTTATTTCTTGAATTCAAACTAACTTTATCTTGTAAAAACACCTCAATCACAGTAATTATGATAGATGCGACAAGGTCACGAAAGAAGGGGGGGGGGGAGAAAACAGGGTAGCATATACGGTTGAGACAGAAGACAAGAAGTCTGAAATCACTGTCTTACCTGCGATGTTGACCTCCAGCTGTCCTCCCGCAGGTGTAGTGTAGCGTCGTCTTGAGGTGATGTCAACGTCGTGACGCAATGTTGACCTCCAGCTGTCCTCCCACAGGTGTAGTGTAGCGTCTTCTTGAGGTGATGTCGACGTCGTGACGCAATGTTGACCTCCAGCTGTCCTCCCGCAGGTGTAGTGTAGCGTCGTCTTGAGGTGATGTCAACGTCGTGACGCAATGTTGACGCGGTTGACGATGATATTATTATTATTAAAGTACACGGAAACAAAATGACACAGAAAGTACGTACAGTAATTAAATTATATTACCTAAACTATGCGAACACGAAAGTTAGGATAGAAAACGATGTGGCTACGAAAAATGTTCACATTCACGAGTGCGTGAGTCGGAACCACCACTGTAGACGAGAGCTGTATATTGTGTTGATGTGACCTCTGTGACGGCTGAGTCACTAGAGAATGTATTGTCTTCTGCCTGGACGGGGTAGCGTCAAGACAAGACAATACATTGAGGAGGGGGGTAGGAGAAATAACGCACTTAGGGGAAACGGATATCGGTTTGAATATCTGGCGCGAGCAATGACATGTATTTAAAGGGGTAAGATTTAGAGAATAAATATCATCTTCATCTGAATCTGATACTGAATACATATTCATGTATTACTCATACCACTTTCAGGCGGTAATATATTTTACAGGTCCAGTGGTTGGTATGTATAAAACATGTACAGTTTGTGGAATAAGGTGCACATTCCAAGATGACCAAAGTTTTGGAATGTATGCATGTTACTGTGTAAGGGGTATAAGTGTAAGGCCCGAATGTATAGTTCACACTCAAGCCCTCCTCAACTCAGCCTCTCCTCAGCCTCACCTAACCACCAATCACAGAGCCGTCCACATGGCAATGCCGGTCCGTGATTGGTTGTTGGGCGAGGCTGAGGATAAGCTGAGTTGAGGAAGGCTTGAGTCTGGACTATGCATACGGACCTAAGAGTACAGACAGGGATTCAGAGTTTTGACCAACGGATTATTCTTGCCTTATCTTATCAATACGATATCTAGTAATAGTAAACCACGGTTCGTGCGTTCCAGGTTCGAATCCTGAGGCATTGAATCCATTTCGTATAGCGTTTTTATCATTGTCATACTATCACACTGTCATAAATGTAAATACTGTATTCGTATTGAAGCTGCCAAGGGGCAACTTATCCTGGTGCATCTTCAGATGCTATAGGTGCGTCAGAATAGTTAGAACTTGGAAGGGAATGTCAAGTGGGCTATTTTATATGACTCAATCCCATAAGTTGCCTTTTTCCAAGGAAAATCTTGTAAGAATAAAAACCTTCAGTAAGAATTGCTGGCAGCCGGTGTCGAACCAATGCACACAACCTCACATAACTGTAGAAAGCTCAGGAAATTTGTCATTGATGTTGTTTCTTTGAATCAATATGAACAAACGTAATAATATGTGAATACAGGTGCTATGTTAGTTAAATTCGTCTGAGCATTTTTTTACTCAAATACCATTATACGTCTGAATCAATGTCATACATAAGCCTATTGTGTTGTATGTATAAACACGTGTATGCATTTCTGGGGCAAATAATGAGCCAATCCAGTGTCAGCTTGAAATGCTAGGGCTATGACGTATGAGCAGTGACGAATAACAGAAGACGTGTTTTATGACATGAAATGCGTAATGTGTGTTGTCTACGTAAGAGATTACGAACCAGGTTTTATTTGTTGACAAATAATAAATTACGATATTATCTTTTCGGTTTCTAATCGTTCGTCATAAATAAATAAATATTTGCATGGTCCAATCTGTAGACAATATGTGATTCTCATTTCTTGAAGGTATTGTAAAAATATGAATACATAAATGTCAATTTCGAATTCTCAATTAAAGGAAATATTTTAAATCGGTGAAAATGTTACTCCTTGCCTTCAAAGTTGGTAGTCGCAGCCAGGTACATTTTTAGGCACGATTATCTTATTAAATTCAACAATGGGGGGAGGGGGAGGGGGGATATCATACCACTCTCCTGCTGTACGGCACAATCACAGAAGTAAACAATGTAGTAAAAAATAAATTGATTTCATTGGAAGCACACTTCAATATCATCCGTCTTCTCTCATGAACCTTAATATATGTTTGATGAACAGTGAGGTAAAGGTAATCCCGCATGATCCAATTCAACCAACAATCCTTAATATCGACACAACTGTTGAAAATCGTCAGTCAAGATTGTCACCCTATCTATGGTGGTAATTGAAACTAAAACCTCCCAACTCAGAGACGGTATCGCTGAGATACAAAGTACTGTCAAGTGTCTGAATAAATAAAGTATTCGAAATATCGTGCATTAAACACGATTTACGGTCATCTTTATTCATAATACAGATGTAATTATTATATGGGCCAAGAAAAACGACAGCTACGTTGTGAAGTATTTAGAATATTAAGAAAAAACTACTTTGTATACATGACGTGAAGGAAAACAACGTGTTGAAATCTTCAAAACTGACAAACAGTAATTTCAAATGAATATTTATAACCGGTTCACAGTTTTAAACCTCTCGAAAGATCTCCATTCTCCATGCATCCACTTGAGGACGGAACCTGGTCAAGAGAGCCAAGCAACACAGAGAATACACAACTACGAGGCGACTTGGCCATTTCGACACGGAGCCTATTTTTAAATTTATTTCGTGTTATAATAATATGTTTTCGTAGGGAACCTGCCCAGGGACAATTCATGCCCCGTATCAGGGGAGTAGGAAATGTGGTATTTGGCAAAGTTGGGAAGGAAGGAATACCCGAGGGCTGTTAGTATGGTGGTTTTCATGATTTCCCAACCATACGAAAAGTTAATGCTAGGATGGGTAAAAAAAATCGGCAACGACCGTACATTTATCACTTTCTTTTTGGTTTGTGAAAAATAATATTAACACTAGCCTACGTTTAAATAATTAAAGACGAATATTGATAAGGACAAGGTAAACAATAACCAGATGGAAGTTCTAGAAATATGTGTCCGTACAACATGTTAACACCCCTATTGTCTGATTATATATGTATTACATCAATAAGATAATAATATTAATAACGGCATTCATTATACTTCAAACGATCTAAACTGAAACTACATTCAATTCATATGAAATATAGGTTGAAAATAACAGTTGAAAGATTGACTAAGCTGGCTTGACGAAGCCCATTACTAAACGGGAACCATCACAACTAATTCAGGTGATGACTAGTTTTCTTTTGAATCTTAATTAGGTTATAATTTATAGAGTAGCCTGCATTTCATTACCGTAAGCCTTACAGATGCTTTCTGAAACCATCTTTTCATAAAACGCGAGCTCTCTTGTTTCCAGCAAGTCAATATGTATTCTCATGCGCCACCCATGAGATCGTAGCAACATTGTTTCAGTCGAACTGTCATCGTCACCAAAATTATGATACCCATGACATTTGACCTAGGAACTAAGCTGGAAGTAAGCTATGCGGTACGTCACGCAGATCTCAATGAAAAGATTGGTGTATATTCTAAAGAATTAAGTAAATAATTGCGCTCGTCTTGGAACACAATGGGTGTTTATCTGAGCGAGTGGGGGCCCGGCTGGAGGTGTCTCACGCTTGCAGACGCGGGGCAGAAGGAGAACGGACGCCGGAGATGCACAAGCAGAACGGAGTCGGTGTCGGAGTCGGGAATGGTCCGCGACCATCGGTCAGCAGGTCGGGCCGAGTGAGACTGGAGAGCGAGAGCCCGCCGCCCAAAAGTGAGTCTTTTATGGAATTGTTATTTAAGTCCACTTAAAAAAACTTAACACTTATTTAAGCGTATTTTTAGGCTATTCCAGTTGCGTTTTTGTTTTTTAAATTATACTTATGATGGCGATGGATAAAAAATGGAATCTTATGCAATACGAACGGAAAAAACTTTAAAAATTCAAGAAGCATTCATGTTTTTGTCGCCACAAAAATGTTTTATAGCAAAATCATGTGACTTAACCAATATTGTGCTCGTATACCAATGATAAATAAATATAAAGCACGGTGGATTGTATATTATGATTGTAATCCTACTATCAAATAAAATAGCCAACGAGTCTTTCCATTCAAAAAGCATTTTTTTAAATAACTATGCTAACTAAGCACGAAATTTGGCTAAGTTATAATATTATAATCTGCATCTGATATAAACTGAGTGGAACCAAAGCTGCACGTTGCCATTTCATACAGAATAACCCGTTAATCCTACAAAATTGCCATTTAGAATTAATTGTTCACATAATACAACTAAATAAATTATCCAAATTATTCTTAAAAATGAAAATTGACATTTTAACTTATTAAATTCAAAATCCGCTATAATACTTTTGAATTGATTCTTGAGACCGGTTGGCAAGAGAATTGTATTCGGGACATTTCCTCCGCGCTTTTTACCGTGCTTGTATTAACAATAAATTAACTTATAACCACGGATTATTCTGCTGTTTAAGAAAATATCTATAACTATTTAAAATTAATTAGACTAACATAAATAAATATTGAAATTCAAACAATTATTTGTCATTCTCATTATTTTATAATGTCACAGTATCACACTGAATTACTTGTTTTTAGTATTATTTGTATAATTTTTAGATACATTTCTTTTCCTTCTCTTGAAATCATTTAAACTACGAAATAGGATTGCAATTAAAAAACAGAAACAAATAAGGAAAGAATCTGAATCCTGCAAGAAGTCAACATGAACTTTGAAACCCTAATCTCTCCCAAAACCAACAGCAGCAGCTGTGACTAAATAACATCTCAACAATACTTCAATAAATTCGTCTTATTTGTTTATGTTTAAAGCGCTTGCGAGTTACATAACACATGATTCGCTCTTCTATTGAAGTGAAGGCGAGTGTGGGCTTGTGCATGTGTGTGGTTCTAGTATGACAGCACATCTTATACCTGTTGAACGCCCACGCTCCTACCACGTGGTTCTCCCAAACGTCGCTGCCTATTAGCATACACAGCGCACTGAATGGTTTATGGTATGGAAGGTCAGCAACATAATTGGTTGTGATTTAAAACGTCGCCACAACGAAGCACATAAATAATTGTATAAATGTTCCCTTCTTGTCACCGAGTGGGTAGACACAAATACAAATGCATTAATTATATTTATTTT